>QRFJ01000094.1:1337815-1651341 GCA_006176705.1 Cocos nucifera | reverse complement strand
AAAATAACCCATTTCATTAATTATAGTCAAAATTATAATTTTGCCCCTAGAAGTGTATTACAAGTGTCAGCCAATTCTGGCTTCTAGGGCACATATATCTAACAGCTGGTCCATCATAGACCGTGTCAACCAGTGTGCATCGCATGCATGCATCCATGGCTTGCCCATGAGCACCCACTGGACCATGCTTCCTGAAGAAAATCGAGCAGGGATTATAGCATGCAATTCAAAACTTTTTCGAAAATATATATAGTAGTGGAAGTTAAAATTAATCTAATATTAATTCTATAGCATGCATTGATCTAATCAACTATCCTACTTAAGATCTAGACATGCTAATATGTAATTTAAAATTTAAATACGATTGACCAGCAAATCGTATTTGCTGATCGATATGAGTTCAGAACTTGATATCTTTGTGCGGTAGCTAATCTCCACGATCTAAATCCACCAAAATATGCTTTGGTGTCACACTACAGTCGCACACTTATCTGGCCTCTATGGTTGGTCCATACGGAGCTCCTGGTCCTGATCAGCTCCATCGGAGTGCTAGCTCCTCACCGAGATCTTCAATGATTGATCTCGATCGA
The DNA here is from genome assembly GCA_006176705.1 of Cocos nucifera. Taxonomy (NCBI): domain Eukaryota; kingdom Viridiplantae; phylum Streptophyta; class Magnoliopsida; order Arecales; family Arecaceae; genus Cocos; species Cocos nucifera. The sequence goes on along the minus strand of QRFJ01000094.1, from coordinate 1,650,751 downwards.
TCCAATCGATCACCTTCTTTCTGATCTTTCAAATACTCTAAAAAATCAAAACTTACTTTTTGGAGGATGATGAATTGGTGTTTCAAATTTGATGGTGATCCGATGCTCACAGCACTCGATCTCTCCATTCGAACCTAGAGTCCCAACTCTTAGGTTTTGCACTCACCAAAAACCCTAACGCCCGGAAACTCTCTCACGCCCACTTCTTTTAGAATTTTATCGTGAAATAATTTTTCACAAGTAGAGGGACTCTCCCTCTATTGAACACCCACCCTCTAATCCTTTTTAATTGGGAGATCAAAAAAAAGAAATAAAAGAAGAGGCGTATGTGATTAAAAATAGGCACAGGAAACCCTTGGACTTTTCCATGCCTAGAACTTATGCCCCTTACTGAGTTTCTCTCTCCAAAAAATACCTCATGTAACCTCTCTCCCTTCCTATAGATGCATAAAATAAATCTTATTTAAAATTGCGAGCAACCCATGGGAAAGCTGCGTGAGATCGGATAAGAAGAGGGAGGTTAGGATGTTTGAACCGTTCACTTGATTTCAAAAATCAAGTGAGCTCTTATCTCCTTATCCAATGCCCCCTCCTAAGTGTTTAAATATAGAAGGACTCTCCTTCTACGTGCACACATTCTAGTTTCTCCAAAAAAAAATAGGACAAAACAAAAGCGAGGCATAGAGATAAGGATGAGAGGGAGGATTGGTTTCAAACACTAATAAATCAAGTTGAATTCAAAATTCAACTTGCTTTGAATTGGTCCAACCCTTGGACCAAGTCAAAGGCAGATGAGAAGGGGTGTAGATATCCTCTCTTCTGCATGAGAAAAACTTATGTAGAAAATAGATGGGGCATGAGTCAAGGTGGAAAAGTCAAAAATGATGGGCGCTAGGAAGAATTTGAATTCAAATCTCATTTGACTTGGTCCAAATTGATTTCAACAAAATCAATTAATTTAAACTAATTAGACCAAGTTAAATCTAACTAAATTAGGCTTAATTCAAATTAATTAATTTTTAATTAAATTAAAAATTAATTAGATCCAGCCCTTGATCAAATCAGGATAAAATCTCCCATTGCGATGAGGTCATCTCATGACCTGATCGGATCAAATCCAATCGAATCCAATTTGATCGAACTTGATCGAATCCTAATCGCTCAATCAAATTAAGCTAATCAATAATCAAATTACTAATTAATCCTCCAATAATCATAGAGTCCCAATAGGGTGGATGTTCGGACAATAGAGTTTCATCAACATGAAACTTCTGAAGAGTCCCAAACCAGTGGAACTCTTGATTAGAGAGTTCTAGACGAGTAGGACTCAGAGTTTCAATCTAGTGAGACTCTTGATCATAGAGTTTCAATCTAGTGGGACTCTTGACCATAATATCCTAGGTCATCAGGACTTATGATTAGCCATCAGATCAGATAGAAACTCCTTATGTGTGTGATCCCATAGATTTGAATCTAAAGTCGATAGCATAAGAACTAATTTTCTATACCAATTGATGTGACCATCTAGTAATGATACCCGACATCCAGATAGGTCAAAAGGTCATAATGCAATAATGACGAACCTGTGGTATATGGTTACTGTATAAATTATCCTCTTGACCTCGATGCTCAAAGGATGATCTAGGATTTACTACCAATCCTAAAATTCATCCACAGTGTATTTCAAAATTCAATGTCCATCGAATGAACCGCTCCAGCCGAGGGTTTGCTAAATTGAAATACAGTGATGCACTTGCTCCAACACTTAGAGGGATCAATCCCATCTTGACTCACACACCAACTTTACAAGTACTTGACTGCACCCAGTAACCTTCCATCACTGAATTAAAAATTCAGATAGTCCGATACGTAAGTACAGTGAGTTACTTGCAAGTTATCATGGTGATCTAAAATCTAAGGGACACTTATATCCATATCCTTCGTGAGCAACTCTTGATAGTAGAGAGCTTCGTAGTTGGGTCACGTTCAGTGAAATGTATCCTTACACTTCACCTACATGCCATAACAGTATCTCCATACTTCTTGGTTAAGAGGATAACCAATACTTATGGCACACAATGACCTACACTCAATACGTTATCATCCTGGATAACAATGAATTATTTGGTCGTGAACTAATTTTAAGGACTAAATGACAAATCCTCCTTTGTCGAGTCTAAATAGTCTTAAGAACTTCATCACATGAGAGTTCATTACAGAAAGATGCACAAGAGTGATGAAATACCAAAATAATAATTTTATTTATTTATAATAATTTAAGTATAATTATATTTAGCTCAACCATTTACAACCTAGATGATTGACTTTAGGATACTGTTGGGGATAAACCCCGCTCTCGTCGAAGTCCAGCCTGATGCTTAGCCTAATGCAACCGCTAATCATGGAAGAGTTTCAGCGGCCAAATCTTAGCCGAACTCCTTCAGTCGATCGAACTTTCTAGCGGTTGAGCCCCAGCCGAACTCCTTCATCGATCGAACCCCTCTCGAACTCTCCTCGAGCTCCTTCTTTGGTTGGACTCCTACGGAAGCCGAACTTCCTTCGAACTTCTCCTTCAGTCGGACTCCTACGGGAGCCAAACTCCCTCCAAGCTCCTTCTTTAGTCGGACTCCTATGGAAGCCAAACTTCCTCCTAACTCCTTCGGTCGGACTCCTATGGGAGCTAAACTCTCCCTATGCTCCTCCTTCGGTCGGACTCCTACGGGAGCCGAACTCCCTCCAAACTCCTCCTTCAGTTGGACTGCCTCCCTTCTAACTCCTTCAGTCGGACTCCTACGGGAGCTAAACTCCCTTCGAACTCTTCCTTCAATCGGACTCCTACGGAAGTCGAATTCCTTTCGAGCTCCTCCTTCGATCGAACTCCTACGGGAGCCGAACTCCTCCTTCAGTCGGACTCCTATGGAAGCTGAACTCCTTCCAAGCTTCTCTTTCAGTTGGACTTCTATAGAAGCCAAACTCCTTCTGGACTCCTCCAAGAGCTAGATTTCTTCTGGATTACTCTTTTGCAGTCGGACTCCTCTAGCTCAATCAAACTCCGAACGCATGCTTCCATCAAACAGCATGGCTGTCTGTATTAGCCTGGTAGCGCCTCTTCCTCCATAACAAGCCTCATGCGGCCCACGACCCGATGGTATGGCTGTCACTATCAGCCTGATAACATCTTCCTCTTCATACCGAACTCTATATGGCCCCGAGTGGCCTGCTATCGGACGGTATGGCTGTCACTATCAATCAAGCTTCGTCTATAAAAAGGAGACCCTCCAGATATATTTTTTCTAAGCTCTAAGCTCACTTCTCTTGCCAGAGCACTCCATTTCTGTTGGTCAGAAGAGTTGACTTGATCATTAGAAGGTCCTATCGGAGCCACCACCATCGACTCTGGATAGAATTTTATTTTGTAGGTCACCGATGGCGACCTCGTTTCCCTTAGCTCTAGCTCGATCAGATTCTGCACCAACAGAATTGGCGCTAGAGGAAGGGTCCTCTGTTCTTGAGGTTCTCTTGTTCATAAAAGGAGTGCTCAGCGACGATCTCTCTTCTTTCTCTCCAGAGTTCTTTCTCGAGAAAAAAGGGCTCCTAGGAGATTGGCCACCTTCCGGCATCATCGACACTATCTCTGGGGGCTCGGTACTTCAGCGAGCCATCATCTCTCAGCCTCAAAGCCAAGAGATGCTTGCTCCAAATTAAGAATGCCAGTATGAAATAGAGGATGTCGTCTAGCCCAAAACTTATCATCTGAATAAGCTTGGAGGAATAATGCTTCTACGATCTTGGAACTCAAAAAACCTGAGGATGTACTACCAGTAATCTTTCTTCAATAAAACTCCTTCATTTTAACATTATTATTTCTTGGTGCAAGAATTATGTAATGATAGAAAAAAAATGATCGAAAGTTGTCATATTAGGAATAGAAGGAGAACCTCATCCTAACATGAGCAAGTCGAAGGCCTCGTTCATTTTAGACGAGATGGAGGGAGAGGCCCTGACAATGGCCCTTATGTGCCCCCACAGTCCAATAGGAACAGAAGGAGAATCTCATCCTAACATGAGCAAAGTTGAAAGTCTTATTTATTTTAGATGAGATGAGGGAGAGGCCCTGACAATGGCGCTTATGTGCCCCCATAGCCCATTAGGAATAGGAGGAGAACCTTGTCCTAATGTGAGCAAAGTCAAAGGCCTCGTTCATTTTAGATGAGAGGGGAGGACAGGCCCTGACAACAGCCTTTATGTGCCTCCGTAGCCCATTAGAAATAAGAGGAGAAGCTCATCCTAACGTGAGCAAAGTCGAAGGCCTCGTTCATTTTAGAGTAGATGGAGGGAGAGGCCCTGATAAATGGCCCTTATGTGCTCCTACAGCCCATTAAGAATAGGAGGAGAACCTCGTCTAAACGTGAGCAAAGTCGAAGGTCTCGTTCATTTTAGACGAGATAGAGGGAGAGGCCCTGACAATGGCCCTTATGTGCCCCCATAGTTCATTAGAAATAGGTGGAGAACCTCGTCCTAACATGAGCAAAGTCGAAGGCCACGTTTATTTTAGACGAGATGGAGGGAGAGGTCATGACAATGGCCCTTATGTGCCCCCACAGTCCGTTAGAAAAAGAAGGAGAACCTCATCCTAACGTGAGCAAAGTCGAAGGCCTCATTCATTTTAGATGAGATGGGAGGAGAGGCCCTGACAACGGTCCTTATGTGCCCCCATAGCCCATTGAGAATAGGAGGAGAACCTCATCCTAATATGAGCAAAGTTGAAGATCTCGTTCATTTTAGATGAAATGAAGGAAGAAGCCCTAACAACGGTCCTTATGTGCCCCTACAGCCCACTAGAAATAAGAGGAGAACCTCGCCTTAACGTGAGCAAAGTCGAAGGCCGAGCTTCGAAGTCTGCATCAATAGGAGATAAGATCTCCTTCAACCTCGGCCGCTGGGGAAAAAGATCTCCCCCAAGCTTTACCTTCAATCTTGACTATTAGAGATAAAATCTCCCCAGAGCTTTACCTTCGATCGTGACTGCTCGAGATAAGATCTCCCCCGAGCTTTATCTTTGATCTCAGCTGCTGGAGATAAGATCTCTTTCGAGCTTTACCTTCAACCTCGGTTGCTAGAGATAAGATCTCTATCGAGCTTCTTCGTCGGTAGGAGATAAGATCTCCTTTAACTTCGACTGCTGGAGATAAGATCTCCCCCAAGCTTTACCCTTCAACCTCGGCTGCTGGAGATAAGATCTCCCTCGAGCTTCTTCGTCGATAGGAGATAAGATCTCCTTCGACCTTGGTTGCTGGAGATAAGATCTCTCCCGAGCTTCTACGTCGAAAGAAGATAAGATCTCCTTCAACCTCGATCGTTGGAGATAAGATCTCTTCCGAGCTTCTACGTCAATAGGAGATAAGATCTTCTTCGACTTCGGCTGCTGAAGATAAGATCTTCTTCGACTTCAGCTGCTGGAGATAAGATCTCTCCCGAGCTCAACCTCGACTTCAACCTCGGTCGTTGGAGATAAGATCTCTTCCGAGCTTCTATGTCAATAGGAGATAAGATCTTCTTTGACCTGGACTGCTGGAGATAAGATCTCCCTTGAGCTCAATCTTGATGTCAACTTCGACTGCTGGAGATAAGATCTTCCCCGAGCTTCTACATCGAAAGGAGATAAGAGCTCCTTCAACCTCGACCACTAGAGATAAGATCTCCTCCGAGCTTCTACGTTAATAGGAGATAAGATCTCCTTCAACCTCGGCTGCTGGAGATAAGATCTCCTCTGAGCTCAACCTCGACGTCAACCTCGACTGTTGGAGATAAGATCTCCTCTGAGCTTCTACGTCGAAAGGAGATAAGATCTCCTTCAACCTCGACCACTGGAGATAAGATCTTTTTCAAGCTTCTACGTCAATAGGAGATGAGATCTCCTTCAACCTTGGTTGTTGGAGATAGGATCTCCTCCGAGCTCAACCTCGATGTCAACCTCGGTTAGAGATATAATCTTTCCCGAGCATCCAAGTCAACCTCGGCTAGAGATGAGATCTCTCTCGAACGTTCGAGTCAACCTCAGCTGCTGGAGATAAGATCTTCCACGAGCTTTAACTTCGATGTCAACCTCGGTTGGAGACAAGATCTCCCATGAGCTTTGACTTCGACGTCAACCTCGGTAAGAGATAAGATCTCCTCTGAGCTTCGATCGCAACATCAATAGGAGATGAGATCTCCTCCGAACTTCAACCTCAATGGGTGCAGAGCCCAAAAAAGAATTTTGACAGTCGCCTATTTTGGTACTCCCTTCCTTCGAATTTTGAACTTGGGAATGGAGGAACTATTGTTGGGGATACATTTCGCTCTCACTGAAGTCCAACTTGATGCTTAGCCCAATACAATCGATAATCATGAAAGAGTTTCAGCGGTCAAATCTTAGCCAAACTCCTTCAGCCGATCGAACTTCCTAGCGGCTGAGCCCCAGTCGAACTCCTCCATCGATCGAACCCCTCTCGAACTTCCTCCGAGCTCCTCCTTCGGTTGGACTCCTACAAGAGCTAAACTTTCTTCGAACTCCCTCCCGACTTCTTCAGTCAGACTCCTACGGAAGCCAAACTTTCCTCGAGCTCCTCCTTCAGTCGGACTCCTACGGGAGCCGAACTCCCTTCCGACTTCTTCAGTCGGACTCCTATGGAGTCGAACTCTCCCCGAGCTTCTCCTTCGATCAGACTCCTATGGGAGCCAAACTCCCTCCCGACTCCTTCAGTTGGACTCCTAAGGGAGTCGAACTCCCTCCAGTCGAACTCCTACGAAAGCCAAACTTCTTCCGAGCTCCTCCTTCGATTGAACTCCTACGAGAGTCGAACTCTCTCCTGACTCCTCCTTCAGTCGAATTCCTATGGGAGCCAAACTCCTTCTGAGCTCCTCCTTCGATCGGACTCCTACAGAAGCCGAACTCCTCCTTCAGTCAGACTCCTATGGAAGCTGAACTCCTTCTGAGCTTTTGCTTTAGTTGGACTTCTACAGGAGCTAAACTCCTTCCAGACTCCTCTAGGAGCTAGATTTCTTTTGGATTACTCTTTTACAATCGAACTCCTCTAGCTCAGTCAAACTCTGAATGCATGCTTCCATCAGATGGCATGACTGTCAGTATCAGCCTAGCAGTGCCTCTCCCTCCGTAACAAGCCCCACACAGTCCACGATCCGATGGTATGGCTATCACTATCAGCTTGACGATATTTTTGTCTCCGTACCGAACTCCATATGGCTCTGAGCAGCTCGCTACCAGACGGTATGGCCGTCACTATCAATCAAGCTTCATTTATAAAAAGGAGACCCTCTAGATACATTTTCTCCAAGTTCTAAGCTCACTTTTCTTGCCTAAGTACTCTAATTCTATTAGCCAGAAGAGCTAACTTGATCGTTGGAGGGTCATGTCGGAGCTACCACCACCGACTCCGAGTGGGACTTTATTTTGTAGGTCATCGATGGCGACCTTATCTCCCTTAGCTTCAGCTCGATCCGGCATCGATCAGATTCTACACTAATAGATATATTTTCCAACAACTCCCACTTAGACTAAAGCCACTCAGAAGAGTATCAAATATCCATCTTCCATTTGTGATTGTCAAACTCTTTAATTTTGAGAGCCTTAGTAAAGAGGTCGGCCACGTTCTTCTTTCCATCGATTTTCTAAAACTCAACGTCACCTCATTCCATGATCTCTCATACAAGGTGATAGCATCGCAGAATATGCTTGGTGCATTGATGTGCCTTCGGCTCCTTCGTTTTAGCTATGGCTCTAGTGCTATCACAGTATAGCAGAATTGGATCTTTTAAGGAGGGTGCCACTCTTAGCTCGCTAATGAACTTTCATTGCCACACAGCTTTCTTCGTAGCATTAGATGCTGCGACATGCTTCGCCTAGCACACTGAATCAGCTATAATGTGCTGCTTAGAATCCTTCCACCATACCACTCCACTGTTCAGGATAAACACATAACCTAACACACTCTTACTATCATCGTGATCTAACTGGAAACTAAAATCAATATATCCCATAAGTTTCAAGTCAGTATCTCCATAGATGAGCCACTGGTCCTTGATATTTTTCAAATACTTCAGGATTGTCTTCATAACCTTCCAGTGATTCTCACCTGGGTCAGACTGGTATCTGCTCACTATCCCTAGTGAGTATGCCACGTCTGGTCTCATACACATCATGGCATACATAATAGAATCCACTATCGAAGCATATGGTATTCTACTCATACGCTTTCTCTATTGAGGAGTTGTCGGATAATTTCTCTTCGAGAGCGAAATTTCATGGCCTATCTGGAGATAGCCCTTCTTAAAATTCTCCATGCTGAACCTCTTCAGCATGGTATCAATGTACGTAGACTGGGACAATCCAAGCAACCTTTTAGATCTATCCCTATAGATCTTCATCCCTAGGATATAGGATGCTTCTTCCAAGTCCTTCATGGAGAATTGCGATGATAGCCAAACCTTTATTCCCTATGGAGAAGGAATATCATTTTCGATCAAGAGAATGTCATCGACATATAATACAAGAAACACATTTACAAAACCATTAGCTCATTTATACACATAGGATTCCTCTCCATTCTTAATGAAGCCATACATTCTGATTACCTTATCAAAATGCATGTTCCAACTTCGAGATGCCTGCTTCAATCCATTGATGGATCTCTGAAACCTGTACACTTTGGACTCATTTGTGGATGTGAACTCTTTAGGCTATATCATATACATCTCTTCATCCAGCTCTCTATTAAGGAAAGTCATCTTCACATCCATTTGCTAGATCTCATAGTCTAGGTATATTGCTATTGCAAGCATAATCCGAATGGACTTGAGCATTGCCATCAAAAAAAATATCTCATCATAATCGATACCATAATGCTGATGATATCCCTTAGCAACCAAATGGGCTTTATATGTCTCCACCTTTCTGTCTGTGTCCCATTTTTTTTAAAAAATCTACTTACATCCAATGGGTTTTATCCCTTCAGGTGGATCAACCAGTGTCCATACACTGTTGATCTTCATGGACTCCATTTCGGACTTTATGGCTTCTAGCCATTTATCGAAGTCAGACCTCTGCATGGCATCTATGTAGATGATCGGATCCTCATCATTCTCATCGAGTTCAATAAAATTACCATCCCGAATCCAAAAATCATAGTATCTATTCGATTGATGCAATACTCTACCGGATTTTCTTGCTGTCTCTTTAATGGGCTCTAAGTTTGATCTTATTAAATCCAGTTTTGCAAGCTTACTAAAATATGTCAGTTCTTCCACCTGTCGAACTTCATTAAGCTCAATATTAGAGGTAGTTGTTCCTTCAATAAGAAACTTTTTGTTCAAAAAGATTGTCCTATTGCTGACGAACATTTTTTGTTCTTCAGCAAGATAGAAGTAATAACCCCTAGTTTCCTTGGGGTACCCTATGAACAAGCACTTATCGGACCTAGGTCCAAGCTTTTCTGATTGTAAATGTTTTACATAAGCCGGATATCTCAAAACCCTAAGGTGAGAGAGTATCGATCTATGCCTAGTCCATATCTCATATGGAATTTTTGTGATAGACTTACTTGGAATATTATTCAAAACAAAGCAAGTAGTCTCAAGTGCATACCCTCAGAATGAAATTGACAGACTTGTAAACTCCATCATAGATCAAACCATGTCTAACGGGATCTGATTCCTTCTTTCAGACAAACCATTATGTTGTGATATTCCAGGCGGAATTCATTGTGAGAGAATTTTATTCTCTCCTAGATATGCCAGAAACTCGTTAGAAAGATATTCACCTCCTCGATCAAATCGAAGAGTTTTAATACTCTTTTCAAGTTATTTTTTTACCTTATTTTGATATCGTTTGAACATTTCAAATGAATTAGATTTACTCTTCATAAGATAGATGTACACATACCTAGATAGATCGTCAATAAATATAATAAAGTAGTAATACCCACCTCTAGCACATGTGTTCATAGGTCCACATACATCAGTATGTACTAGACCTAGAAGTTTAGAGGCCCATTCACTTTTTTCAGTAAAGGGTGATTTTGTCATCTTACCAAGAAGGCAGGACTCATGGGTATTCAATGATTCACAATCATGGATGTCATGGATATGCTTCTTGACTAACCTGTTGATCCTATTCTTATTTATACGATCGAGCCTACAGTGCCAAAGATAAGCATTAGTGATATTATCTAGTTTTGATCATTTATTTGATGTGTATATTACACTAATAAGTTGTGATAAAATATAAATATCATTTCTTAATTATTCTTGCATTACTGTAATATCATTCATAATAATATCACAATAATTTTTTTTTATTGACAAATAATAAGCATTCTGAGCCAAAAGCCCAACAGATATTATATTCATCATAAAAGATGGACAATAGTGACAATCACTTAAAACAATATTTTTATTTTTGAAAAATAGCTCAAGAGTTTTCAATGCTAGGACTGAAACTTTTCTTCCATCCCCAATATTAAGGAATCTTTCATTGTCCTCAAATTTTCTATCAATTTGAAGTCCATGCAACGAATTGCATATGTGAACTGGACTTCTGGTATCTAATTCCCAAGTAGATATATCACAAATAGTGAAATTGCAAGGTGTTATCATATAACATCCTTGCCCAGCAACATCTTGCTGGTTATCTCTGTTCAGTCTATTCGAGTCAAGAGGACCATTCCTCTCTGGGTCTGCTTGATTAGAGTCAACACTAGACTTCTTGTAATAAGGTCCTAAATGCTTGCCACTGTCCAATAGTGAACGAAGCATACTTGCACTAGCCATTCTATATATCTAAAAGAAAAAATATGAAACCTAATTAGTACTTAAACAAATTTAAATCCTAAAGATTTGGACTTTAGTTTAAAAATTCTTTCAGTATTTTTAACAAATTGATAGCCTCTACCTCCAATTCGAGGAATTACACTAACTCCTTAGTGGGTATTGGAATCTACATAGATTACAAACAGGCCCGAGGAAAGCTCTGGCTAACCCATGTGCATCTACAGATAGGTTCACAACTAATTATTTCTTTAAATAATTTTTAATAAATAGGTTTTACCTCAGAAGCCAATTCAGTAGGCTATGGCCTCGATTGAAAAGGTCTGATTAGGTCCAACCATCAACATGATTGATTTTGGTGCATCAAACCAATATAATTAGGCCCGAGGAAAGCTCTGGCTAACTTAATCACCATTAAGAGAGTACGATCTAATCATCATATGATGGATAGTAATTCCAATATCTAAATGAACACCAAGTGTAAGGCATCTCCAATATCCATTTAGAAAATTGGACTCATTACTATTCATCTTAATGGGAGGCTATGACTTAGTTATCTCCATAACTTAGTCATTTTAAGAATCTAACAATTTAGAGAATTTAGATTACTTATGATTTAAGGATAGAAAGGATATGGACCAAATTTTTTTCATTGACTTCACTAAGTCAAGTCCTCCCATTGACTTCACCAAGTCAATAGGTTAGGACTAGGATCAATTTAGGTCCATGGGCACCTTATTCAGTCTTACTAATTGAATTTAGTTAAACTAATTTCTTATGATATGGGTCAGTCTGAATCATCAAGTAATCTAATCAAATCCCAATCGACCATGTCGGTCAGGTAAGTAAGATCAGTGAAAGAGATATGCCATTAACTTATCAAAGATCGAATCAGTGCGAGTAGCTTCCAATTAAAAATTACTGATCTAGATTGCCAAACTTATCTTAGATACCAACCGATTAATTAGGTTTAATCTGATCAACCTAGCAATTTTGGGCTTAACTGCGTAGCCATGAATCAAGTCCATCTTGGTCTAGTTAAAGATATGGACTTGTTCAACTACAACTATTGAAGCTAATTCTAAAGTGTCCTTAACCTAATCTAATTCAACACTTTATTAAATTTGATCAATTACTTTAGATTAATCTATTCTTTAACTAACCTTAGGTCTAACACAATTAATGGATCTAATTCATCTAATCCTTTAACCTACAGTCTTATGACTATGTCTTAGAATCTTTAATTCATAATTCTAGATTCTATAAACAATACTTAATTCTTTTAATTAAGTTTTTGGACTGATGGATTGGGGTTCGGTATTTCAAAAATAATTTTTAAATTTTAAAAGATTTTTTATTTTCTATTATCCAAATGAGTCAACTCATTTTAGAAACGGGTCGATTCATTTCTCAAACAGCAACCTATTGCTAGTTTTAAATAGAAAATAAAACATACAAAAATTAAACTATGAATTATCTTTTAGATCTAATCTAAACACATTCATGTTTAACTTTCTAATTAAAATAATTTCAATCATAAAAATTCTTTCACTGTTCATCTTAATGAATGAGTTCACGGTGGCACCTCTATCGCCATAAGGGATCCCCACTGAATGGGAGAAGATGGCTTTTAAACCATTCTTGTCCCTTATGATCGGATGGCTTAGTGGCTTATTCATCCTCGATTACTAAGCTATCTAAATCTAAAATATATCATATATGTAGACATTTAATTTTTTTAATTACATATTAAAATATGTCAAGCAACTCTTGCTCTGATACCACTGAAGGAAATTGAGTAGGGTATATAACATGCAATTCGAAACTTTTTCAAAATTATATATAGCAGTAAAAGCTAAAATTAATCTAATATTAATCCTACAGCATGCATTAATTTAATCAATTATCCTACTCAAGATCTAGACATGCTAATATATAATTTAAAATTTAAATATAATCGATCAACAAATTATATTTGCTAATCGATATGAGTTTAGAACTCGATATCTTTGTGCAGGTAGCTTATCTCCATGATTTGAATCTACCAGAATATGCTCTGGTGTCACACTATAGCCACACACTTATCTGATCTCTACGGTTGGTTACACGGAGCTTCTAATCCTAATCAGCTCCATCGGAGTGCTAACTCCTCGTCGGGGTCTTCAATGGCTAATCTCGATCGATCCAATCGATCATCTTATTTTTGATCTTTTGGATACTCAAGAAAATCAAAACTTGCTTTTTAGAGGATGATGAAGTGATGTTTCAAATTTGATGGCGATCTGATGCTCACGGCACTCGATCTCTCCATCCAAACCTAGAGTCCCAACTCTAAGGTTTTGCACTCACCGAAAATCTTGATGCCCGAAAACTCTCTCACGCCCACTCCTTTTAGAATTTTCTCATGAAACAATTTTTCACGGGTAGAGAGACTCTCCCTCTATTAAACACCTACTCTCTAATCCTTTTTAGTTGGGTGATCAAAAAAAAGAAATAAAAGAAGAGGCGTATGTGATTAAAAATGGGCACAGGAAACCCTTGGACTTTTCCACGCCTAGAACTTGCACCCCTTACTGAGTTTCTCTCTCCAAGAAACACCTCACATAACCTCTCTCCCTTTCTATGCATGCACAAAATAAATCTTATTTAAAATTATGAGCAACCCATGGGAAAGCCGTGTGAGATCGAATAAGAAGAGGGAGGTTAAGATGTTTGAATCATTCACTTGATTTCAAAAATCAAGTGAGCTTTTATCCTTATCCAACGTCCCCTCCCAAGTGTTTAACACATAGAAGGACTCTCCTTCTACGTGCACACATTTTGGTTTCTCCAAAAAAATATGACAAAATAAAAGGGAGGCATAAAGATAAGGATGAGAGGGAGGATTGGTTTCAAACACTAACAAATCAAGTTAAATTCAAAATTCAACTTGCTTTGAATTGGTCCAATCGTTAGACCAAGTCAAAGGCAGATGAGAAGGGGCATAGATATCCTCTCTTTTGCATGAGAAAAACTTACGTAGAAAATAGATGGAGCGTGGGTCAAGATGGAAAAGTAAAAAATGGTGGGCGCTAGGAAGAATTTGAATTCAAATCTCATTTGACTTGGTCTAAATTGATTTCAACCAAATCAATTAATTTAAATCAATTAGATCAGATTAAATCCAACTAAATTAGATTTAATCTAAACTAATTAATTTTTAATTAAATTAAAAATTAATTAGATCTAGCTCCTGATCAAATCAGGATCAAATCTTCCATAGCAATTAGATCATCTCATGATCTGATCGGATTAAATCCAATCAAATTCAATTCGATCGGACTTAATCGAATCCTCATCGCTCAATCAAATTAAGCTAATTAACAATCAAATTGCTAATTAATCTTCTAATAATCATAGAGTCCTAATCAGATGGGTGTCCGGGCAAAGAGTTCCATCAACATGAAACTCCTGAAGAGTCCCAAACTAGTGAAACTCTTAAATCCAGTATCCCAAATAAATGAAATTTGTGATCATAGAGTCTCAGACTAGTGAAACTCTTAATTAGAGAGTCTTAGATAAGTTAAACTTAGAGTCTCAATCCAGTGGAACTCAAGTGGGACTCTTGACCATAGTGTTCTAGGTCATCAGGACTTATGATTAGCCATCAGATTAGGTAGAAACTTCTTATGTGTGTGATCCCATAGGTTTGAATCCTAAGTCGGTAGCACAAGAACTGATTTTTTATACCAATCGATATGACCATCTAGTAATGGTACCCAACGTCCGGATAGATCGAAAGGTCATAATGCAATAATGACGAACCTATAGCATATGGTTATCGTATAATTCATCCTCTTGATCTTGATGCTCAAAGGATGATCTAGAATTTACTATCAATCCTAAAATTCATCCATAGTGTATTTCAAAATTTAGTGTCCATCGAATGGACCATCCCGATCGAAGATTTGCTAAATTGAAATACAGTGATGTACTTGCTCCAACACTTGGAGGGATCAATCCCATCTTGACTCACATACCGACTTTATAAATACTTGACTACACCCAATAGCCTTCCATCACTGAATTAAAAATTCAAATAGTCCGGTACCTAAGTACAGTAAGTTGCTTGCAAGTCACCGTGGTGATCTTAGGTCTAAGGGATACTTATACCTATATTCTTCACGAGCAACTCTTGACAGTAGAGAGCTCTGCAGTTAGATCACGTTCAGCGAAATGTATCCTTATACTTTACCTGCATGCTATAACAGTATCTTCATACTTTTTGGTTAAAAGGATAATCAACACTTATGGCATACAATGATCTACACTCGATACGTTGTCGTCCTGAGTAACAACGAATCATTTAGTCGTGAACTGGTTTTAAGGACTAAACGATAAATCTTCTTTTGTCGAGTCTAAATAGTCCTAAGAACTTCATCACATGAGAGTTCATTACAGGAAGATGCACAAGAGTGATAAAATACCAAAATAATAATTTTATTTATTTATAATAATTTAAGTATAATTATATTTAGCTCAATCATGTACAACCTAGATGATGCTGATCCATCGTAGATCATGTCAACCAGTGTGCATCACATGTGTGCATCCACGGCTTGCCCATGAGCACCCACTAGACCATGCTCCCATGCTGGGCCGTGCGCCCGCACACGCGCTAGCCTAGGCTGTGCACTCACAGTCGGCCTGCACTGTGCATTTGGCAACCCACTAGGCTACATTGGCCCATGGGCCCCTCTTCGATAAGGCTGGAAGTGGGCTTGGGCTAGCTTTGGGTCGAGCTTCGGGTTTGGTTCGAAACCATTCAGGCCAGACTCGAACAAAAAAATAAGGCCCATTTTATTTTCAGACTAGGCTCAGGCCTACCTTTGGCCCGGCCCTAGCTCGGCCCAAACTCGAGCTTGAAACCAAGCCCAAAATCAAGCCCAATTAAAACCCTCATATCCCCACCCGCCCCCCCTCCTCTCTAGTCTTGGCTCTCGTGAACTCCCCTTCGCCCTCCCCTAGGTCGGCCTCCCATAAAATCCACCACCCCCCTCTCTAGTCCCAGCCCTCACGAACCCCTCTCGACCCTCGCAAACCCCTCGCCGCCCTCCCCCAGCCCCCCATGAAATCCCCCTATCTCTAGTCTCGACCCTCGTGAGCCACCCTCCACCCTCCCTCGGCACCCCCCCCCCCCCCGCCCTCCGATCCTGACCCTTGCAAATCCCCATCCGCCCTTCCTGGCCCTCGTGAACCCCCGCCCCCTCTACCCTCCCTTAGGGCCACTGCAAAACCCACCCCCACTCTTCGGTCCCAGCCCTTGCGAATCACCCTCTACCCTCCTAAGCCCTCACGAAACCCACCCCGCCCTCCTCACGAACCCCTGGCCCTGACATAGAACCTCCATTCATGCTCCATCATCACTACCCCCATCGTCTTCCCTCCCTCCATCACACTCTATCAACTGATCGATGTTGCCACCCTCATCATCACCCCCTCCCTCTGTCGTGCTCCATTGACATTACCACCCTCGTCATCGCCCTCCTCCCTCACCATCCCCATCGCCAATGAAGATGAAGGAGCCAAGTGGGTTGGCCCAATTAGGCTCGGGCTTGTATTTTTTCAAAAAAATCAAGCCTAAGCCCGGCCCTAAGCCCAAAAAATTATTTCGGGTTGGACTCGAACAAGGGTATGGCCTGAACCTGGGCTTGAAACCAAGCCCAATTAAAACCCTCACATCCCACCCACCCCCCTCCTCTTCAGTCATGGCTCTTGCGAATCTCCCTCTGCTCTCCCCCAGGCCGGCCTCTCGAGAAAACCCACCACCCCCCTTCAGTCCCGACCCTCGCAAACCCCTCTCCAACCCTCGCAAACCCCTCACCGTCCTCCCCCAGCACCACACCCCGCCCTCTAGTCCCGACCCTTGCGAACCCCCATCTGCCCTTCCTGGCCCTCATGAACCCCCCCCCCTCTGCCCTCCCCTAGGCCCCCACAAAACCCACCCCCCTCTTCAGTCTCGATCCTTGTGAACCCCCTATGCCCTCCTAGGCCCCCACGAAACCCACCCACCCTCCTCATGAACCCCTGGCCCTGGTGCAGAACCTCCATCTCGCTCCATCATCGCTGCCCCCATCGTCGTCCCCTCCCTCCGTCGTGCTCTATCAACTGATCGACGTTGCCACCCTCGTCATCACCACCTCCCTCTGTCGTGCTCTATCAACTGATCGACATCGCTGTCCTCATCATCACCCTCCTCCCTCTATCATGCTCCATCGATGTCACCGCCCTCATCGTCGCCCCCCTCCCTCTATCATGCTCCATCATCACCACCCTCATCACCGATGAAGATGCAGGAGCCGAGTGGGTTGGCCCAACTAGGCTCGGGCCTATATTTTTTCAGAAAAATCAAGCCTAAGCCCGATCCTAAGCTCGAAAAATTATTTCGGGCCAGACTCGGGTAGGGGTATAGCCCAGCCTAGTTCTAGCCTTACTCTTTGATGACCTATGGGCCGTACCACCTGCTCCTTGCATTCTCTCGCATGCATCTCCTCTGTCAAGACTCCGTTTGGACTATTCTTAGACTTGTTGGACTCCGTTTGTCATCCTAGATCTTGCTATAAGCTTATTATGGAAGAATTCGAGCCATTTTCCTCAATACACATGTCCTCCCATGTGTGCTTTTTTTAGTCGAGAGCCCGATCCTCCTCTTGTTGATGTGCCAATTGACTTTCTTTAGCCTGCATATATTTGCAGGTGCAGGCTAAAAGGTCGACATAATTCTTCGGATACTTCTTATCGAAGGAGAAGATGAGACACTCATTAGGTTGTGTACTTCGAGCGTGACCATGTTAAAGCATACTATGTAGTCACATAGAGACTCTCCTTATTACTGATGGAAGGAGAAAAGGCTATCCAAAATCCTCGGTTGAACTCAGTTGTTATTGAAATGAGCAACAAACTAACATCTAAGCTGTTCAAAGGAAGCAATGGTAGTGTTGGGCATCGGGCACCGAAATGAGCAACAAACTAACATCTGAGCTATTCAAAGAAAGCAATGGTAGTGTTGGGCATCGGGCTGTGCCTGGCCCGGCCCAGCCCAAGTCCAATGGGTCAAATATTGTAGCGGGTCGTGCTGGCATGGCATGGGAATTCTCAACCCTCCACCTGGCATGGGCTTGGTATGGCCCATCAGGCACGGCCCGCAACGGCTCCAAATGGGCCATGCCAGGCATGGCCCTAAATGGGTCATGCCAGGAATAGCCCGTAATGACCTCAAACGGGACATGCCAGGCATGGCCCATAACATTTTCAAATGGGCCAGGCCGGTCCATAATGGTTAAAATTATTTTTTTTATTTTTTAAAAGATTCTAACGGGTATTTTTCTTATTTTTATCATTTTGATCCCTCCAACAGCCAAAAAAAAAAGCTAGATTAAGGAGTATTTTGAAAAATAAAAGTTTTGAGATTTCTATAAATAGAGCCCTCCTCTTTCATTCTCACCATATCAATTCATCAAATCAATTCTCTCCCTCTCTAATCTTTCTACTTCTATTTGTTCTCTCTTCTAGCAATTCTTCTCTCTTCCATTCAATATTTAGCAAGTAGCAAGTATAGTTTAGCAATTTAAGAGTTATACAAGAGAAGGAAGCATCTCTTTTTTGAATGTCATAGTTTAAAGACAGCTCCACAAATCCGGCTCTCCAGCTATCTGACTCTCTAGTAGCCCAACCCTCCTCTTCTGGCTCTCTAACTCTTTGCTCATCCGGCTTTTCGATTATCTGACACTCTGATGGCCCGGCCCTCCTCCTCTGGCTCTCCAACTCTCTGCTCTATCTCTTCTTCCTCTTTGGCTCTACAATCTCTACTCAATTTTTTTTGCTGGTTACTGATTAATTTTTATTTTTTTATATTTACTTAGTTTAGATGGCAAGTTATGATGATAAGAGTATTATTGATGCTGCTAGGCATATCGATATTTTTTCTATTTTTGAGGAGGAAGAAACTCTTCCTACTCTCTCTGAAATTTCTTTTGGTGAAGCTGGATCCTCTTCTCATAAGAGGACTAGCACTGCGTGAAATGATTTCGATAGAGTTTTGATTGATGAAGTCTATAAGATAAAATATAAAAAATATATCAAATTATATAGTTATGCTAATATTGGAGAAATAGATCATTTGAAAAGACATCAAGAGTCTCATAGGATAAGTGATTCTCATCTTCAAATCATCCTTAATATACAAGAGGATGCTTTGGTAGAAACTTTTGCTTATAATTATAAAAATTAAAGAAAAATACTTATAAAATAGATAGTTAAAGATGAATTATCTTTTAGCTTATGTGAATCTTTCAATTTTAAAGAGTATATTTAATTAACTTTAGAATTTACTTATAGAAGAACCAGTAGACGTACATTTAAAAGAGTAGATATGACTAATTATTTAGCAATGAAAGATAATTTAATTAGAACTCTTTCTGCTTTAAATACAAAAAAATCATTAACTTTTGATATATGGACTACATCTGTAGGTAGTATGTCTTTTATTTCTATCACTATTCATTATATAGATAATGATTAGCAATTCAATAAGCATATTCTTGCTTTTCATTCTTTTTATTATCCCCATTCTGACCAACAAATTTTTAATGCTATTTATCAAACTATAGCTGTATATGGTATTAGTAATAAAAGTATGTCTATTATATTTGATAATGCATCTAATAATAATGTAGCTATCCAATTATTGAAAGACTCTTTTCATCTCATTATTAATAAAAAATTATTTTATATTAGATGTGCATGTCATATTTTAAATTTTTTTGTTCAAGCTGAAATGGGCATGGTTCAAGATATAATTATAAAAATTAGGAATACAATATCTTTTATTTATGCTTCAAGAGCACGATTACAAGAATTTAAATAATTATGTCTAAACTATGATAAATATTTTAAAAAATTTAAACTTGATGTAATTATCCATTAAAACTCTATATATACAAAGATTTATGATGCATATCTATATAAAAATTTATTAAATATTTATAAATAATTATGGATTAGACTTTATTTTGATTGAAAATAATTAAAAAAAATTTTAGTTAGTTTTTATAATGTTATAAATACTCTTTCTGGTGTTTATTTTTCAACCTCTTGTGCATTTTTACAACAAGCATATATAATTTATGATCAATTTGCATAATATAGATATGATAATATTTTAATATCTATTATTTATAAAATAAAAAAATAGAATCAGTATTGGAATATGGTATATTCCATGCATAACTTAGCTGCTGTATTTGATCTATGGATCAAATTAAGTGGCATACATATTTTACTTGATGAAATTGATGGATATATAAATCATGATTCTGAAGGTTGAGGTAACTCAGCTACTTCACGATATTTTTATATTATATGATGAAAAGATTTATGAATTTAGATAGTCTATATCATCTTTATAATCAACTTCTAGTGCCTCTCATTTATCATCTATTTTTTTATTTCTTGCACATAGAAAATATTTACATGCATCTTCTTCATCTGCATCTTCTTCATCTTTAAGCAATGAATTAAAATTTTATTTATGAAATGAAATCTCTTCTGTATTAGATGAAAATCAAATAGAAAATCTTGATGTATTGGTCTAGTGGAAAAGTATGAAAAATCAATACCCAATTATGTCTATAATTGCACGTGATATTTTAGCTTTGTCGATATCTATAATAGCATTGGAATTAGCTTTTAGTGCAAGTCAGTGCATTCTAGATGAAAAAAGAAGCATGATGACGGATGAGACAATGGAGATGCTGCTCTACTTCAAAGATTGGTTGAATGTAAAAGTGAGACTTTAGAACAAAGGAAGATATGATATTGGATCTGATGATGAGGATGACACAAACATAACAGATAATTAGTAAAAATTATTTTCAATTCTTAATTTTTTTAAATTATATATTTTTATTTTTTATTTATTGAGGTGAGTCACCTCTATTTTTTTCCTTAGTTCTCTCTTCCTCTTTGTATTCTGAAGGTTAGGCCTAAGCCTCCTCCCTCTTTTGTATAATTTTAATTTATATTAATAAACTAGTAGGGATTCATGCCAAACCCTCCACTATTATAAGATAGTTTTTATTTTTATAAAAAAATCTCAATATCTCCTATCTTTTTTTTATTTATCTCCAACTTAATTTATTTTATAAAAATTATTTTTTAAAATAAAAATTTTAAAAATATAGCATGCCAAATGGGTTGTGCCAAGGCCCATATAGATCATGCCAAGGCAGGGCTTATATGGGCTGGCACACGGGTCGTGCCTTGGCACGGCCCATATAGGCTGGCATAAGGGCCGTGCTGAGCTTGGGCACATGCCTTGCCATGCTAGGCCCGATGGGTCGTGCTAGCCCATGCCCTGAAGGGCCATGCCAGGCCTAGGTCGTGGGCCACCAAACCCCTAGCCCAGCCCGGCCCCTAGTTTTGGGCCATGCCATGGCATGGCCCGCTACAGTACTAGGCAAGCCGTGCCTGGCATAGTCTAATTCATGCCAGGCCGGGCTGGCCCATGGGCAGCCAGCCCAATGCCCACCTCTAAGCAATGGACTTTGGCTGGAGTATGAAATACTAGATCCGCACTGTATATTTTAGAGTTGCTAGAAAGGCAAGGAAGAAAAAAGCGTCTGACGCACTCTTGAGCATCATGAGGGCCTTGTAGCCTTCTAAATGATCCAAGGGATTGGCAAAGCCATCGTACAGCTCAATCATTGATATCTTGAACCAACTTGGGATTGGCTCTTCGAGGATAGTGTGGGTGAAGGATGGTTAGGAATTAAAGTCGAGGGCCTCATTGTTCTCTCTCATTTTTTCGTACCTTGACTAGCCATCGCTCAATCTTGTGGGCCTTTTGCTCGAAGCCCTCCTTTTGGTGGGACCGTTCGGGCAGAGGGGAATAGCTTGGCATTGATCCTCCCTCTAAAGAAGTGGGAAGTTGCCAATGCTGCCCACCTTGGGTGGACCCATGGTTGTTGGAAATTGTGTTCTAAAACCAATTATCTATCTATAGACAATTATGCTCTTTGTATGTAAATTATATAATTATAAATTAATAAAAGTTGTTTGGTAGTTCATTATAATCGTGCATCTTCCTTTTAAGAACTCTTATATAATGATGAAGTTCTTAAAACTATTTTTAATCGATAAAAGAGGATTTATCGAATAGTTCTTAAACTTATTCATGATCAAATGATACATTATTAACAAGAACAATAACGTTTATCAGGTATAGATCGTTGTGTGCCATATAAGTTGGTTGTCCTCATAATAAAGGAGTATAGAGACACTGGTATGGCATGCAGATAAAATATGGGAGTATGTTTGTACTGAACTTAATCCAACTGTAGAGCACTCTACTGTCTAGAGTAGCTTAAGAAAAATATAGATATAAGTATCCTTATAATCTAAAATCACCATGGTGACTTGTAAGCAACTCACTATGCTTTGGTACTGGACTATCTGTATTTCTAATATAGTGATAAAAGATTTTTGGGTACCGTCAAGTACTTGCAAAGTCTGTGCCTGAGTAAAGATGGGATTGATCGCTCTAGATTTTGGAGATAATATTTTACTGTATTTTAATTTAGTAAAATATTGGCCAAGATATTTCTTGTGATCAATCATGAGATTTATAAGGTTGGAATACAATATGGATATACTAATTAAGAGTTGATAGTTAACTCTGAAATTATTCCAAGCATTGAGGGTCAAAGAAATGAATTATACAGTAACCATATGCCAAGATTTTTGAATATTGCTTTGCAATAATTAGACCTATTTGGAGGTCGAGTATCATTACTAGATGGTTACTTCAATTAGTATAGGAATTAGTCTTTATACTATCGGCTTAGTATTCGAATCTATGGGGTCACATATAATAGAGATTTTTATCCGATCAGATGGTTCATTAATGATTATAAATTGTAAAAGAGTACAATCATCAATATGATTGATAATTAACTTTATGCAAAAATCATGATAAAATAATTTATTAATAGTTAGTGAATTATAGGAGGATTAATTAGTAATTAGATTATTGATTAACTCAATTTGATTAAGCAATGAGGTTTGAATCAAGTCTAATTAAATTAAATTTATTTAGATTTAATCTAATTAGATTATAAGATGATATAATCGCTAAGAAAGATTAATTTTTGATTTGATCAGGACTTATTTTGATTAATTTTTTATTTGATTAGGATTTAATTGAGGAGGTTAGATGCCTAATTTGATTAGATTCACTCTTGTCTATTTAGGCCTAACTAAATAGGATTTAGATTAGACCAAATTGAAAGAACCCAAGAGTCTAATTTGGATTGGACTACATGTTGATAAATATGCAAGGTTTCATGCATAGATTTCAATTTTTTTTCAAAATTAAAATAGTGAAAGACATAGATTAAACAGTTTAATCTACAATATACATGTAATCGGATTACAAAACTCTACACCAAAGATCTATAACATGTCATGATGCAAGTATAAATCTAAAATTAAATTAATCATAATTGATATTGATCATATTAATACCTAAATCTAGAATAATTCTAGATCTAACCCTAGATCATATCTAGGTTACCAAGAAATTAGATCTCTTACCTTTGCATGGGTTGAGAATTCCGCAATTGATTTTTGTTGTTGCTTTTAGAGCCGCACATGCGTCCGTCCTCTATAGATATTCCATACGAACCTGCAACACAGATCGAAGGTTCATCGAACGAAGATCCGCTCGAAGTGCTAGCTTCTCACGGATCCCTCCTGATGGTCAATCAAGAACGTATTCTTTAGATCTCTTAGACATTCCAAGAGATGAAGAATATGAGGAGGAATAAGAAAGAAATCCAATCCTTGAATCTTTCATAAATCAAAAAATAAAATCAAGAAAAAATAAATCCTATGAGAAGATAAATTTTCTTCTTCAAGACATCAACGATTGATGTCCTGAAAATATCTCTATGCTAGGACAAGAGGAGACATTCTCCTCTAAATTTTTTTTATGTTTCTAGATCTAACATCTCTGGCTTTTACTCTCAAAAATTTTTACAAAAATAAAAAAAAAGAAGGATTCTCAAAAAAATCTTAAGAGAAGACATTTCTTCTCTTCTCCTTCTCTCATCAGGACATGATCAGATCATGTCCAAAGATGATCACTATGCCCCAATAACTTGGAGCACTTATCCCCATGCCCTATTCCTCTCTCTCTCAAATTTTTATCATATAAAAGTCATAAAGAATAAATAAGAGAAAAAATACGTAAAAGAAAATTAAAGAGAAGACGATCTTCTCTTACCTTTATCTCCTCAAGACATCATCCTATGTTGTCCAAAAGAAAGGATCTTCTCCAAAGAACTTGGCGCCTCATAATACCCATATTTTCTCCCTTTTGTGATCTCCTTTTGCCATGGAATTGTCCAGGTTTCTCATGCCATCTACTCAAAATAAGGTGCCTCCTTATTTAAGACAAAGACTAGGTCAAAATCCTAGTCTTAGAAGGACTCTCCCCTCCCCTAAATATTTGGCGTGTAACCACTCAATCTCACACACAAAAAGAAAGGAAAAGAGGGCGGAAAAAATAACTAGGTGTGGAAATGGTTGGCGCACAAGGGAGGGAGGAGTTTTGGTCAAAGGAGGCTCTTCTAAGTAGGAAACAAATCCTAACTTCTTCCTGATTTTGACCAAGGCAAAACAAACTCCCAAAAATCAGAATTATGGGGCATGGAGAAGCTTCTATATTAGGCATGGAAAAGTTCATGCAAAACCTCAGAAATAAAAGATGGGTGTGGGCTTTCTAAGGCACAAGAGAAAAAGAGAGAGTCCCAGTCCAACTGAAACTTCTCTTATTTGACTAGGTCAAAATAGGTTTAAATCTAATTTTAATTTTATTTAAATTAGATTAAATATAATCTAATTAAAGATGAATCTAGTCCAACTAGGAGTCTAATTAAATTAAATTAAATCAAGATTTAAGTCTAACTTAAATCCTAAGTCAATTAGGTACACCCAAGTCTTAGTCAAACAAGAAATTATTCTTTCTTATAATTGGCTTATCTAATAAACCAACTAGACTTAATCTAATTAAGTCCAAATTAATTCTAATTAAATCTAATTTAATTAGATTTGATCTCAATCTGATTGCTCAATCAAATTGAGCCAATTAGCAATCCAATTGCTAATCGATCCTCCTGCAATACTTGCATTAGGTCAAACATCAATCATATTAGTGAATTGACCTTAGAACGATTTTTAATCATTGATTAACTATCTGATCAGATTACAAGCTCTAATGTGTGTGGCCCCATAGGTTTGAACTTGAGCCGGTAGCACCAAAACTAATTTCTATACCAATCAAAATTACCATCTAGCAATGGTTTCCAATGTCCGGATATGTCGAATATATGCAAAACAACATTCTTAGAATCCTGGCCCATGGTTACCATATAATTCATCTCTTTGATCAATAATGCTCAAGACGACTTTGAGTATACTGTCAAACACTCATACAAGTCATCTCTATTGTATCTCAAAATTTTGCAAATCTCGTGACACCTCACGAGAATTACCTAGGCCTAGATTTTGCTAAATTAAAATACAATGAGTCATTCTCTTTCTGAAGTTAATCAGGAGTGGTCAATTCCATTTTGACTCACACACCGACTTCACAAGTACTTGACTGTATGTAGAAATTTTTTGAACTTATATTAAAAATATAGACAGTCCGACACCAAAGTACAGTGAGTTGTTTGCAAGTCACCATGGTGATCTCATGTCAGAGAAATACTTATATCCATTGGCCTTAGCTAGCTACTCTTGACAGTAGAGTGCTATATTGATCACGTTTAGTGCAGATATACTCCTACATCTCACCTAGATGCCATACCAGTGTCTCCACATTACTTAGTTATGAGGACAACCAACGCATATAGTATATAGGGATCTACACTCGATAAGCTATCATCCTTATTAATAATTTATCATTTGATCATGAATAGTTTAAGAACCATCCGATAAATCCTTCTTTATCGATTGATTATGGTTCTAAGGACTTCATCATAATTTAGGAGTTCATTTAAGAAAAATAGAATTTTTATGATGAATCGGCCAAATAACTATTATTATTAGGTAATTTATATACTAATTTCAATCATCTACTATTTAGATAATTGATTTTAGGACACATTTTCCAATACTACATCCTTACACCAACAACCTTATCCAAGCCCCTCTTGCCTTTAAGCAAATTCAAAATTTGCGTGAAGTATTTTCTCATGCCAAACCACATTCCATGCCTGCCAACCCCCCCTCCCCCCCCTTTCTCCCTTGTTGATAAGGTTTGAGTTTTTTTTGGTTTGAATTAATTTTGAATTTAAATCAAAACAAACATAATCCTCATCCTTATCCACCTTGGGATGCCAATAATTAAAGGGGCTTCTTGGGGACGTGCCAGAGGATCTAAAAAAGTGTTTTCACCATGAGAAAAAAAGAAGAAAAAAGAGAGGGAGGGTGTGAGGCTTTTTGGGTGTGGGTTCCCTAAGGTTTTGACTAGGGTTTTGGGAAGAGAGAAAAGAGAAAATAGAGATTCTTCCATTGATCTTTTTCCTCCACCTCATCTCCTCCTAAATGTCCTTTTTCACCTCCTAGAAGAGTCCGAGTGATCTGAAGAAGGGGCTTGATCAGCTATCAGGATAGAACTCTGCAAGAAAGCTAGCATCCCAAAAAGTTCATCAAATCTCTGATCAATTAGAAACTTCGTATGGATATCTATAGAGGCCAAACATCTGTGCGGCTAAGAGCAACTAACAAGTCCATATCCACGGTAATCAGCTACGATGAATATCGACCCGCACTTAGTTATCGAGTTTTGAACTCAGTTACATAGTAGATATAATCTACAGTGTAGATTTGATCTATGTTTTAGATTTTAGATTATGCATATATGTTTATGTCATCGATACATATGTAGGTAGTTTTAGATCAGATTTAATGCTTGTTAGATTAATATGATTGATTGTAATTTTTTTTGCTGCTTTAAATTTTGAAAAAAAATTTGAAATTGCATGCCTGAAACTACCTGCCCTAACCTACAGGTGAGATGGGGATCATCGATTGGCTAGAGCCGGCCAATGCTTCATGCAAGAGGGGTTCTCCAGGTCCGAGGACTGCGGCTATGCCGAGACGGCCCCACCAAAGAAGCGAGGTGAGGAGACTACCGCTGCTTCACCACTTGTTGCAAGTGCTGGATGATGCTAGTTAGCGCATGGACCTAGTGGACTAGATCGTTAAGCTGCTAAGGGTTCGCCATCACAGGCGGTTGCATTGGCTCTGCAGGTCCATGGCTGGTGGGTGGTTGGGGGGTTTCACCTTGGCTCCACTGAGTGACCTGCCAATGAGAGGCGAAGTGGTTCTGTTGAGGCATCTTCTCTCTAGTTGGGTCGCTGTAGCATTCTTCCTCTAGCGTCAATCTGTTATCGTGAATTTTTGACTCAGATTAGAGTTGTCGGAGTGGGGGGAAGCCCAGCGAAGATGGTGGTGACAGAACTTGCAGAACAAATTTCTCAATGGAATTGGCTTTGGTGAAAATCCTCCAACGCTCAAGTCAAAAATTTGTAGAATAGTATAATATAGAGAGCATGATGAAATGGATTGTGTAACGTGCTCTTTTCGGGGTTTCTTGATTTTCCTATTTATAGAGCAAAGTTGGGGCCAAAAAAGAAAAAGAGTGATGGAAGATTGTACTCTCTCTTAGTCATATTATTCCAAAAGTTTTACTTTGATCTTTCAAAGCTTGATGGTAGGCATTATTCCGTCTAATAGTAGTAGGAGCAACTGCTTTTATTAATGATTCTGGCATGGCATTCTGAAATTTGATGGTTGATATGACTATAAATAGTGTGTAGTCAGCCATCTTTCTTAATATTTTTGTTTGATGGGAATCATAATTTTGCTAGAGATGGTATTACAGCAAGTATTGAAGGAGATGCTGCTCAATAGTTTGTAGTACGGATGGGATAAATAGTTGATGGTCGATGTCCTTCCAATCCAAGAGTCGGTCGCCAATGCATAGGACTTCGATAATCATGATCGAGATACCATGATTCTATAATAAAATAATCATAAATTTAATTATAGTTATTAAGATTATAATAATTCTTGCTGCTAAGAAAATAAACTAGTTTATTCACGTAAATGTTTCCGTTGCTATATAATCATGTGAACACTAATAATATAATATTATATTAATTAATATTCTATAACATTAGTAATCTGACATTGTTCGTGCGATTTTTAAGTTCACGGATGGGCGATGCAGCCCCTAGTGCCATGTGTACGGCTCCTTGCCTGGCAGGTCTAGGTTAGTGTAGCGTGCAAGTTCTTCTTCCACCCGTTTTTCCAATAATGCCCTTGTCAGCCGGCCCTTTTCTGAAGGAGACCAAAATACCCCGTCCCTAATAAGACGGGGGAGCTTTTTGTCGTCTCTCACGGAGCACACGTGCCGGCACCAAGACGTGACTCGTGAGTCACTTCATGATGAAAGGGACGCGAAAGATAACAAGTAGGATAATAAAAAGGCCCGCTAGATATACTCTCTTTTCTTTATAGAGGACACATCACTTTTGTCCTTCTCGCCGGTGCCTTTAACTTAAAGGGCATCAGGTAATCTAAAACCTTTCATGCATAATGTACGATAACAAAATAATATTATATTATTTTAAACGCCATTAGTCATAATCATTATAATCTTGTTTTGAAATTATTGCAACAAGGGATGCTTGCTTTTCAATAATTAAAAAATAAAAATACTATTTTATGATATATTTATTAATTTATAAAATATTAATATAATAATGTATTTTATTGACAATATTCATTGGATGGAATAGCACTTGCCATCATCTTTTTATAATAGCTATCATTTTTAAAAGCAAAATAAATATTAGATCAATAACTATAATGATATAATAAATTTAATTAGATTATCTTTTATTATATGAGAGCTATGAATTTAGATCTAAATCTATCCATATCAACTAATGGATTGGATTTGTTTGGTGATATTTAATCCATTCAATACAATAGACTTAATTAAGTAGGTTAAGATTGAGTCCAATCATATCAAAAAAAAAATATAAATAGATTACAATAGTTCACAAGATAGATTTGTCCCTTGTGCATCTAATTTACAAGAAAGAATAGTTTTGATTATATAGTTTTAATTTGGACATGGATACTATATTGTTTGAGGAAAAATTTTGGAGATGATCCTAATAAAAATTACATCACAAAATCTATTTTTATTATTAGATAAAATAAATTAATAAATATATGATGAGATATAAAATCAAGTACATATATCCATCCCTAATTAACAACTAGAATAAAGCAATAATTTATGTACATAAATAAATATTATGGAAGTAGCTTGCTCACCGGCGCCATCCTTCTCCTTAAGATGCATAGGCTGCTAGTTCATTTATCCATGCAGAAAAAATATGCGATTGGCACCCATGACTAATAACTTCAATCTGAAAATTAATGGATAGAGTCTTCTTCTCAATGAATTGTCAGATCATACCTTAGAGGCTTAAAGAATCAGACCTGATGGCCTACATATTTTGGTTAACAACCTACCGCTCCACCTTCATATTAAGATGTATCAAGAGGATTTTTAGATAGGACGATATTTTGAGAAAAAGATGACCCCTCTCTCAAACTAACTGTTGACGCAGAATCTGATCATCGTCGGAATCAGCTGGAGCGAAGGTGGACGAGGTCGCCATCGGAGATCTGCAAAATAAAGTTCCGTCCGAAGTCGGTGGGGGTGGCTTCGGCAGGACCCTCCGACGATCAAGTCAGCTCTGGCCAACAGGAATGGAGTGCTCGGAAATGAATTTCGCGGAGCTTAGAAAAGGAGAGGAGAGCTTAGAGCTTAGACATTAGAGATTAGAGTTAGCGTATCTGGAGGGTCCTTTTATAGGTGGAGCTTGATTGATGGTGACGACCATATCGTCCGATTGTAGGTCGCTCGGGGCTGCATGAAGTTCGGTACGGAGAGGAAGGCATCGTCAGGCAGATAGTGACAGTCATGCTGATGGATCATGGACCGCATGGGGCTGATTACGGAGAGAGTGATATCATCAGTAGTGGTGGTCATGTCGTCCGATCATGTCGCCTGTGGCAGACTGATGGCGATAGTTCATCCAGATTTGATAGCCGTGGCTTTGAGAAAGTGGGCATTGATCGTTGGACTTCGGTATGTATCAATTTTAGAGAAGTTCGAACTCCTAAAGGAGTTCGATCGAGGAGAAGCTTGAAAGGAGTTCGATCGAAGGAGTGCGGAAAAAGTTCGACTCTCATAGGCGTCTGACCAGAAGAACGCAGAGAAAGTTCGGCTCTCGCGGGAGTCCGATTGAAGCTCGACCGCTGAGGAGTTCGGCTAAAGCCCGACCGCTGAAAGTTCGAAGGAGCTCAACCATTGAGGAGTTCGGCTAAGGCCCGATTGCTGGGAATCCGAAGGAGCTTGACCACTGAGAAGTTCGGTCGGCTGAAGAAATTTGGCTAAGACCCGATCGTTGAGGCTCTTCCATGGCTGTCGATTGCGTTAAGCCGAGCATCAAACTGGACTTAGGTAGGAGCGGGGTTTATTCTCAACAATAGTCCCTCCACTCTCGAATTCGAAACTCGAAGGAAGGGAGTGCAGAAAAGACGACTGCCGAAGTTCTTTTTTGGACTCCGTGCTGATTCAGGTTGAAGCTCGGAGGGAGATCTCATCTCCGACCAAAGTTGAAGTTGAAGTTCGAGGGAGATCTCCTCTCATGCCGAGGTTGAAGTAGATCTCGTCTCTTGTGGTCGAGGTCGGAGGTTGAACTCCTCAGAGGCGATATTATCTCCAGCAATCGAGATTGCCTCGGGGGAGATCTGATCTCAGGATGAGGTTGTCTCCGATCTTATCTCTGATCGAGGTTGACTCGGAGGCTCGAAAAAGATCTCATCTTTGGCCGAGGTTGCCGCGGTCGCTCAGGAGAGATCCTATCTCTGATTGAGGTTGTCTCCGATCTTATCTCTGATCGAGATTGACTCGAAGGCTTAAGAGAGATCTCATCTCTGATCGAGATTGATGTGGACGCTCGGAAGAGATCTTATCTCTAGTCGAGATTGATGCGGGTGCTCGAAAGAGATCTTATCTTCAGTCGAGATTGGTGGAAATCATGTCTCCTATAGACTTCGGAGCTCGGACTTAGACTTTACTCGCGTTAGGATGAGGTCCTCCTCCTATTCCTAATGGGCTATGGGAGCACGTAAGGACCGTTGTCAGAGCCTCTTCCTCCATCTTATCTAAAATGAACGAGGTCTTCGACTTTACTCGCATTAGAACGAGATCCTTCTCCTATTTCTAACGGACTGTGGGAGCACATAAGGGCCGTTGTCAGGGCCTCTCCCCCATTTCATCTAAAATGAATGAGGCCTTCGACTTTGCTCGCATTAGGATGAGGTCCTCCTCCTGTTCCTAACGGACTATGGAGGTACATAAGGGCCATTGTCAGGGTCTCTTCCCCCATCTCGTCTAAAATAAATGAGACCTTCAACTTTGCTCGCATTAGGACGAGGTCCTCCTCCTGTTCCTAACGGACTATGGAGGCACATAAGGACCGTTGTCAGAACCTCTCCTCTCATCTCATATAAAATGAACGAGGCCTTTGACTTTTCTTGTGTTAGGATGATGTCAGGGCCTCTCCCCTCATCTCGTCTAAAATGAACAGGTTCTTCAACTCTACTCGCGTTAGGACGAGGTCCTCCTCTTGTTCCTAGGTTGCTCGAGAGAGATCTTATCTCTAGTCGAGATTGTCAGCGGTCGCTCGAGAGAGATCTCATCTCTAGCTAAGGTTGACTCGATCGCTCGGAAGAGATCTTATCTCTAGCCGAGGTTGTCAGCGATCGCTTGGAAGAGATCTTATCTCTAGCCGAGGTTGTCACGGTCGCTCGAAAGAGATCTTATCTCTAGTCGAGGTTGTCCACGGTTGCTCGGAAGAGATCTTATATCTCTGATCGAGGTTGATTCGTCACTCGAAAGAGATCTTATCTCTGGTCGAGGTTGACTCGATCGCTCGGAAGAGATCTTATCTCTAGTCGAGGTTGCCCACGATAGCTCGAAAGAGATCTTATCTCTAACTGAGGTTGACTCGGTCGCTCGGAAGAGATCTTATCTCTAGCTGAGGTTGTCCATGGTCGCTCGAGAGAGATCTCATCTCTAGTCGAGGTTATCCACGGTCACTCGAAGAGATCTCATCTCTGGTCGATCCAGGTTGACTCGGTGTGTTGACTCGCGTCGGAGAGATCTTATCTCTAGTCAAAGTTGTTAGCAATCACTCGGGAGAGATCTTATCTCTGATCGAGATTGACTCAATCGCTCGAGAGAGATCTTATCTCTAGTCGAGATTATCATGGTCGCTCGAGAGAGATCTTATCTCTAGTTAAGATTATCCACGGTCGCTCGAGAGAGATCTTATCTCTAGCTGAGGTTGACTCGATCGCTCGAAAGAGATCTTATCTCTAGCCAAGGTTGTCCATGGTCGCTCATCTTATCTCTAGCCGAGGTTGTCCATGATCGTCCGGGAGAGATCTTATCTCTAGCCGAGATTGACTCGATCGCTCGAAAGAGATTTTATCTTTGGTCGAGGTTGACTCGATCGCTCGGGAGAGATCTTATCTTTAGCCAAGATTGTCAGCGGTCGCTCGGGAGAGATCTTATCTTTGACCGAGGTTGACTCGGTCGTTCGAAAGAGATCTTATCTCTATCGAGATTGTCACGATCGCTCGGAAGAGATCTTATCTCTAGCCGAGGTTGACTCGATCGCTCGAAAGAGATCTTATCTCTAGCCGAGGTTGTCCACGGTCGCTTGGAAAGAGATTTTATCTCTAGCTGAGGTTGACTCGATCGCTCGGGAGAGATCTTATCTCTGGTCGAGATTGACTCGATCGCTCGAAAAAGAGATCTTATCTCTAGCCGAGGTTGTCACGGTCGCTCATCTTATCTCTAGTTGAAATTGTCCACGGTCGCTCGAGAGAGATCTTATCTCTAGTCGAGGTTGAATCGATCGCTCGAAAGAGATCTTATCTCTAGTCGAGGTTGTCCACGATCACTCAAAAGAGATCTTATTTCTAGCTGAGGTTGACTCGATCGCTCGAGAGAGATCTTATCTCTAGCTGAGATTGTCCACGATCGTCCGGAAGAGATCTTATCTCTAGCCCAGGTTGATGGGTCTTTGACCTGCTCATGTTAGGATGAGGTTTTCCTCCTGTTCCTAACACGGTGACTATTGACTGCTTTTTTTCGATCATCGCATAGTTTTTGCATCCAAAAATAATATTATTGGAAGGAAAGAATTTTACCGAAGGAAAGTACGGGCAGCACATCTCCGTTTTAGGATCGTGGGGGCGTTGTTCCTCTGAGTTCCCTCAGGCAGTAAGTCCCAGGCCAGACGACCTCCTCTATCTCATGCTGGCCTCCTCAATTTGGAGCATGCTTCTCTTGGCTTTGATGCTGGAAGATGATGAATCGCCGATGTACCAAGCTCCTCCCAGGGGTGATGTTGATGACACCATGAGGCGGCCGACCTTCTTATTTTTGGTTATGGCAGCACCGTCGGTCGATCTTCTCCTGCTTCAGACTGGCGTCGGAGGAATTTACCCAGCCGCCCCTTTTTGACGAGCTTCTTAATTTTGTCTCGGAGCTGAATATATTCCTCAGTGAAGTGGCCATGGTCGCGATGGTAGGGGCATTACTTGCTTCGATCGCACATGTTTGGGGGAGGTCGTAGTCCGTCTGGTCTTGGCAGCTGGTTCTTAACTTCTATGAGAATTTGAGTTCAAGGAGCATTGAGGGGGGGGGGCGTAATCGCGAAACCTTTTGGGAGGAGGACTTCTTTGCACCCTTCTGTCGGAGCTTCCTTGACGACGAGCTCGAGGGGGAGCTCGGTCTTGCTTGCCCGAACTTCATTCCACCTCCTGTGAAGCTTTCATCGGAAGAACTTCATGCCCCTTTGTTGGGCTACCTTGATGACGAGCTCGAGGAAGAGTTTGGCGGCCTCACTCATGCCGAACTTCATTCCGCCCTCATATAAAACCTTCGTCGGAGCTTCCTCGATGGCGGGCTCGAGGGGGAGTTCGGCGGCTTCGCTCATGCCGAACTTCATTCTGCCCTCTTGTGAAACCTTCATCGGAGCTTCCTCGATGGCAGGCTCGAGAGGAAGTTCGACCTCGCTTGCGTTGGAAGGTCATGAATGCGGCCGAACTTCATTCCACCTCTTTATGAAACCTTCTGCGGGAGAACTTCTGCTCTCCGTTTCTCCTTCCTAAGGGCATTTGGTGTGCCCAAATGTCCTTTCTTAAGGCCGATTCCTTGCATCCTCATGGCGGGTTTGCTAGCAAAGTCTCCGCTGGAGGTTGTCGCACGGCCTACATCATCTCGGCGGGGCCACGAAACCGACCAGCAGGTTGAACAGCTCCACATCTACGGTGGCTTCGGGTGGAACCTAGGC
The DNA here is from genome assembly GCA_006176705.1 of Cocos nucifera. NCBI lineage: Eukaryota > Viridiplantae > Streptophyta > Magnoliopsida > Arecales > Arecaceae > Cocos > Cocos nucifera. Next base: position 1,616,363 of record QRFJ01000094.1, on the reverse strand, counting down.
TATCAGAGCTGAAATGGGAGCAGATGGATCTGACGTGGAGGCCGTCGATCGTCAAGTCAAAGCTCTTTTGAGAGGCATTTTCTCTTCGAAAAAGAATTCTAGAGAGGAAGAAGAGAGATCTCCGATGAGGGAAGAGAGAAATCATCGTCGAGTACTCCTTTAAGAATAAGGTAACCTCGGAGGTTCGTGCCTTCCTTCTAGCGCCAATCTGTTGACGCAGAATCTGATCATCGTCGGAATCAGCTGGAGTGAAGGTGGACGAGATCGCCGTCGAAAACCTGCAAAATGAAGTTTCGTCCGGAGTCGGTGGGGGGTGGCTCCAACAGGATCCTCCGACGATCAAGTCAGCTCTAGCCAATAGGAATGAAGTGCTCGGGAATGAGTTCCATGGAGCTTAGAGATTAGAGTTAGCATATCTGGAGGATCCTTTTATAGGCAGAGCTTGATTGATGGTGACGGCCATATCGTCCGACTGCGAACCGCATGAAGTTCGATACGGAGAGAAAGACGTCGTCAGACGGATAGTAGCAGCCATGCTGATGGGTCGTGGGCTGCATAGGGCTGATTATGGAGAAAGTGGTGTCGCCAGTAGTGGTGGCCATGTCGTCCGATCACGTCGTCTATGGTAGACTGATGGCGACAGTTCGTTCAGATTTGATAGCCGTGGCTCTGAGAAAGCGGGCATTGATCGATGGACTTCGGTGTGTATCAATTTCAGAGGAGTTCGGACTCCTAAAGGAGTTCGACTAATGAAAAGTTTGGAAGGAGTTCGGTTGGAGGAGTGCGGAGAAAGTTAGGCTCTCGTAGGCGTCTGGTCGAAAGAGCGCGGAGGGAGTTCGGCTCTCGCGGGAGTCCGACTGAAGCTCGGCCACTGAGAAGTTCGGCTAAGGCCCGGCCACTGAAACTTTTTTATGACTGTCGGTTGCGTTAAGCTGAGCATCGAACTGGACTTTGATAGGAGCGGAATTTATTTCCAATACTAACTATTTTTCATTTTTTTCTATTATTCTCAAGCTTCAGTTGATTTAGAGCATCCTAACCATAAAACTTTCAATGAGTGTGAATTTTCTTTGCAAGTTTACTTCTGTATATTAGCATTCTATCATAGACTTACGGCAATAATAAATAATATTTATTATATACTTTGAACATAAATACTGTATGAATTAAATTTAGGATTACAATCCCGACAAAATTCTTGGAAGTTGTTCTAATAAAAGTTACATCATAAATCTAGCCTGTTATGTAGAAAAAAAAAGCTAAATAAAATAAAACCAAATGCTCATATTTATCCCTAGCTAATAACTAGATCAAAGCAATAGGATAATCTTAGTATCCTATATAATATTATATATTTATATATTTCCATAGCTTCATTTATTGTATTATAACAATATATGGAAGCCAATATATAAAGTACTTTCACTTGATTCGACGTATCTTTTCCCGGTCTCTAGCTTCTCTTCCGTAAATGGTAAGAGGATGGAGTGTTAATTACAATAAAAAAATTTTAAGTTTAAAATCATTTGAGCGTAGCTATTAGTTATAGCAGTGGGCGGAGTAAGAAAAAACAGTGGGTGCAAATATCAGCATCCGAGGGAGACTAGAAAAAAGTATAATAAAAAATAACACGTCATCGTCTCTTCCCGTAGATGAGGAAGCAGGCGAAAGCGAGGGAGACGATTCGGAGAATCCTAGATCTCTCCACCTTTTTCCTCTTATTTTGCTCCTTTCATACCCCAAAAATTCGAATTTTCCATTAATTAAACATAAAAATCCTTTTTTCCTCTCTTATCTAAAGTCGAGGGCTCAAAAGCACCAGAGAGAGGATTAAAATTGGGAAAAAGAAGAAAAAAGTGGAGAAAGTAGCGAGGGATTCCTTAACGCCGCGGCAAAATCTATGCTCTATTCCCGAATCCACACTCTCAGCTTCAGAAATCGTTGATGGCTATTTCCTCTTCTGCCCCTTTGATCTCCCCTTTTTTCCGATCTTTTCGGGCGGGGGAGAGCTGGGCTGAGCTTTATTCCTTCTTCTAGGGCTTCTGGGCGTTGCCATTTTTGTCCAAATAGTTGTTGGTTTTGGGTTTTTCATCTGATTTGACTTGATCTGGTAGATGGCGCTGTTCCGGAAGTTCTTCTATCGAAAGCCGCCCGATGGGCTTCTGGAGATCTCTGAGAGAGTTTACGGTATGCTCCAGTTATCTTCTTCTTTCTTTCCTTAGGAATGCTGGCTTGGAGTGTCGTTTTTCTGACTTTTTCGGATGTGTTTTGTTTAAATTGGTCTGTACTATGAATTTTTCTTGAGAAGTTGGGCCTTTTCTTCATTTTGAGCGAAAGATCGAATCTTTTCCTTTGTTTTGAGAGAAAGTTTGAATCTCTTTCGTGTTTATAGTTCTCATATAGTGTTTTGGAGATTGCGACTTGTTTGCGTAGAAAATTGTTTGTTTGTGCCTTTACGATTTAATCCTGGGATTCCTTTGGAAGAGCTTATGAATTTTTCGAACTTGGAGATGTTTACATTTTTTGGAACTCCACCTAAATGATTTATGTCCAGTTGTCTGACTTTATTTTCTAATTTTTATGGCCATTGTAAGTAAAACTTGTTCGTTGGTTTGTGATTGTTCTAATTGGATTTAAATATTGAATCGTAATGTTGATTCCAGAGGGAAAGAATATGTCCCCACTCTCACCCTATAAAGACGCTAGCCATCGTTACAGGACTTTTTGATTCTTATTTATTCAGGGGATTTATTGGCTCTTTAAGTGTTGCTTGCAAGAAAACTTTTTTTTTCATCAAAAGCTGTTATCCTGTCTACCTGCAGTGTTTGATTCCTGCTTCACGACTGATGTATTGGAAGAAGATGAATACAAAGTCTACATGGGTGGCATTGTGGCTCAGCTTCGAGATCATTTCCCTGATGCCTCCTTCATGGTGTTCAACTTTCGGGAGGGAGAAAATCAAAGCCAGATAGCTACCATTTTATCAGAGTATGACATGACGGTGATGGACTATCCGCGGCAATATGAAGGCTGTCCATTGCTCACAATGGAAATGATTCACCATTTCCTAAGGTCAAGTGAAAGTTGGCTCTGTCTAGGTCTGCAAAACCTCTTGTTGATGCACTGTGAGCGAGGTGGATGGCCAGTGTTGGCTTTTATGTTAGCAGCACTTTTGGTCTACCGGAAGCAGTACACGGGCGAGCAAAAAACACTGGACATGATTTACAAGCAAGCCCCTTGTGATCTCCTGCAGTTGCTTTCGCCACTGAATCCTTTGCCTTCTCAGCTGAGATACTTGCATTACATATCGAGGAGAAATGTTGGCTCAGAGTGGCCTCCACTTGACCGGGCGCTAACTTTGGATTGTGTCATTCTTAGGATTATTCCTAACTTTGATGGGGAGGGTGGCTGCAGGCCAATTTTTCGGATTTATGGACAAGATCCATTAATTGCTGTGGATCGGACACCTAAAGTTCTGTTCTCCATACCCAAGAAGAGCAAACTCATTCGGCTCTACAAGCAGGTGATTTGGGATTTGCTCCATAGAGTCATGTCAGTTTTATATAGATTGGGCATTATAAAATTGCAATAGTTTTGATATTATTATCATGTTTTGTACAACAAAACTTTTAATCCAGTATGCCAAAGTTCTCAAAATCAACTTTCTGAGCAGGATTGATGAGGTCGATTTGCATGCAGTAAACCAGTTAATAATTTGATTTACTAGTTGCACTAGAAACTTTGTTGCTTATGTTGGTAGAGATATGGATAACCCCATCAAACGTCCTCATTCTCCAACAGCCTTGTATTTTGAAGAAGGTCTTATACCTATGAAGTGTGAGATTACTATTATTGAATTTAGACTCTGTTTGAACTAAACTTCACCATTCATAAAATGTAAGGTTATGGCATTTCACTTATTTTGTTTGTGGATGCAGGCAGATTGTGAACTAGTTAAGATTGACATTCATTGCCACATTCAGGGAGATGTTGTACTCGAGTGCATCAGCTTAGATGAGGATCTGGAGCGTGAAATAATGATGTTTAGGGTCATGTTCAATACAGCCTTCATTAGGTCTAATATTTTGATGCTAAACCGTGATGAACTTGATATTATGTGGGATGCTAAAGATAGGTTTTCAAAGGATTTTAGAGTTGAGGTGTGTATCACTCTTCTGTCCATGAATAGATTAGTTCTCATCAAAACTTTCAGTCATAAGCGGATTTCTTTTTTTGTTTGAAGGTTCTTCTTTCTGAAATGGATTCAGCTAATTCAGATATCACTATGGATCTGCAAATTGGTGAGGAGAAAGAAGGGCTTCCAATTGAAGCATTTGCCAAAGTGAAAGAAATCTTTAGCAATGTGGATTGGTTAGATGCAAAGGGAGATGCTTCAATGCATGTTCTTCAACAAATTACCTCAACAAATGCTTTCCAAGAAAAGCGGGACACAGATTCTCCACAGAAAATACAGGCTGATAATATGCCACAAAAATCAATGCTTGAAGAGAAAGTCAAATCTGATGCAACCAGTGATGAAACCAAGAACTCATTACCCTCTACCCAACGGCAGCAATCAATCTCATTGCTTACACATTCTCCTGATTCCATCTTGCAGAACCAAAATACTCAGCTCTCTGACCTGCAGGTTGCTCGACAACATCCTTCACAGCTTAAAATAATATCTCAACGTATTCCAGCATCTCGATCAAGTCCATCTTTTTCATGCAATTCTCTGCCAGGGTCTCCTTCAAATGTTTCAAGATATAATAGTTCACCTTCGGCTCTTGGCATTACAGCTCTTCTGCATGATCATGCTGCATTTGGAAAGTCTGAAGTTTCTCATTCAGCGATAATTTCTCCTGCTCTGACCCTTTCAACTGGTTCATCTTCTGGACCTTCGGGAACCAGCCTTTCTTCTAAACCATCACCACCAGCACCACCACCACCGCAATTACCTTCTTTAGCAAGCTATGGTCAAAAGACTACCGTAACTCCTTCTCCGCCTATTCCTCCCCCTCCTCCTCCTAGTATGGGTACAAATGCTCGTGCAACTGCCGCCGCCGCCACCGCCACCTCCACTTCTAAACCACCACCACCACCACCACCACCACCACCACCACAACCACTGTCTGTGACACCAGCAAGGCCAATCCTACAAAGTGCACCACCACCACCTGCTCAGAAGGTTTCATCTTCAATACCTGATACCTCCATTCCTTCTCCACCTTCAAATGATGAAGCACTTTCACCTTCAATATCTGATGCAACTACTCGTGTTCTACCTAAAAATCAACTGCCCTCTAGAAACATATCCAACATGTCATTACCAACCCTACCTCCTCCTCCTCCACCTCCGATTTCCTTACCAACCTGTTCTCCTTCCCCTCAGTCTTTGAAGAAAAACGAGAGGGCTAGAGTTCCTCTCCCACCACCTCCTTCATCATGTGCTGGGCCTGCGCTGCCTGCGGTTACACCTTCAGCACCACTGCCACCCCCACCACCTCAGATTTCATCAAAGCATTCTAGTGGCCTTACTTCCAAATCAACCTCCACCCCACCTGTCCCACCTCCTTCTCCTCCTACTTCCCTGAAGGGACCTAGTGCTACCTCTTCGCAGTCTAACTGTTCTGGAAGTAAGGTACCTCCACCACCTCCGAATGGTATCAGTGCTCCTCCACCACCTCCTAATGGTATCAGTGCTCCTTCATTGGGTGGGAAAGGATGGAGTTTGGCACGTACTACAAGTCCTAGGAGTATGCAGTCTACCCAGTCATCAACCAAGAGGGCCAATTTGAAGCCATTGCACTGGGTTAAAGTAACAAGAGCAATGCAGGGAAGTTTGTGGGCTGAGGCCCAAAAATCTGATGAAGCCTCAAAGTATATGACTGTCCACAATTACTTATGGTTTTTATACAGATTTGCTGGACAGAAGGCTTATGTGTTTGTTGTTATTCTCTCTATGCTAGGGCTCCAGAGTTTGATATGTCTGAACTTGAGAGTCTTTTCTCAGCAGCAGTGCCAAATTCAGTGTCTGGAAAGTCAAGTGCGCGTTCTACTGGGCCAAAATCTGACAAAGTTCATCTGGTAATTGACTCCTTTATTTCCACAGTTTTTAGAACATATTACTGTTTCAAGGGCTGGCTGACCTAGGATCATTTAACTAACTTGGTTGATCTCACTCTCACTTTGTTGCTTGTTTGATGAAGTTATAATCCTATTTTCGGTTCCTTTTTCCCTTGAATATGTGAAATTCAGTCTCTAAAATTTCTCTCTCACTTAAAAATTAATAATAGAGTTTGGTTAGTCTAACTTTCATGGAAGCTATCAGAATGAAGAGTCTTGTGGCTAATTGTGGATCCAGTGCCTCAGCAAAACTTTATATATACATACATACATACATATATATATATTTATGTATGTATGTATGTATGTCATGTGTGCATGCATGCATGCATGTGTGTGTGTGTGTGTGTATATGTATGTGTGTATGTATATATGTATGTATGTGTGTGTGCATGTATGTGTGTATGTATGTATGTATATATGTGCATGTATACATACATATATACATGCATATATATATAGAGAGAGCCAGGCTAGGATCAGGTCAATCGGATTTGGACTCGCATTTGGTTAGATCAAAACTCTATAATAGAAATCCTACATCAATGATCCAAGTCATTGAATATGATCTACTACCTCAATATTGCTCACACACAAAATTATATGATTTAAAAACATCTAGCCTATGCATCAAGTAGTCAAAATTTAAACAGCTTAAATAAAATTGAATTAGATGTATTTTTTTATCACTTGATGCATAGACTAGGGGTTTTTAAATCATATAATTTTCTATATGCAAGCAGTTTTGAGGTAGTAGATCACATCCAATGGCTTGGATCATCAATGTAGGAACCCTATTGTCCAATTTTGAATTGATCGGATCTGAGTCCAAATCTAGTAGACCTTACTCAAGTCTGCCCCTATACACACACACACACATATGCATACATACATGCATATACATACATATACATGCATACATACATAGATCCATACATGCATGCATACATATACATACACACACACACATACATCCATACATACTTACATATATATATATATATATCACATACATACACACACGCGCGCGCGCGCACACACATATATGCACATACATACGTGTGTGTATATATATATGTATGTACATATGTAGTGCATGCATGCACTACATATGTACGTACATACATATATATACATACATACATATATATATGTATGTATGTATGTATATATATACATACATACGTACATACATACATACATATATATATATGCATACATACATACGTACATACATACATACATACATATATGTATGTATGTATGTATGTATATACATACATACGTACATACATACATACATATATATATGTATGTATGTATGTATGTATATACATACATACGTACATACATACATACATATATATGCATACATATGTATGTAGATAGACATATTTATACATATACATACATACATATGTATATATATGTATGTACATGTGTACATATATAGGTAGACATATGCATCCATATGTATATAGGGTAGACATATGCATACATATGTATATTGGTAGACATATGCATATATATGTATGTATATGCATATGTATATGTATATACATATGTACATGCATATACATATGTGTATATGTATATACATATATACATGTATATATATACATATGTACACACACATAGATATATATATACATATACATATGTATATGTATATATATGTATATGTGTATATATATATGTATATATATGTATATGTATATATATATGTATATGTATATATATGTATATCTATATATATGTATATGTATATGTGTGTGTGTATAGATATACATATACATGTACATGTATACATGTGTGTGTGTATGTATAGATATACATATACATGTACACATGTATATATATATATGTATGTATATATGTGCATATATATGTATATACACACACGCACGCGCGCGCGTGCACACACACATATATATGTACATATGCAGATACATGTATACATATACATATGCATATACATGGATACATACATACATATGCATATACATGGATACATACATACATATACATATATATATATATGTATACACACATATATATATCAAGGTCCGCAGACTCGGTATTGGGACCTGTGCTTGCCGGTCGGTGGTATGAGTCAGTACAAACCATATTGGACTGAACCGATGCGAACTGATACAAAAATGAAGAAAGGAATCGAGGTGGAGGAAAAGAGAGAAAGAGGAGAGGGAGAGAGAGGAGGAAAGGGAGGGAGAGGGTGTCGGAGGAGAAGCCGGCGGTGGCCATAGGCGGGCTACATGCGCGCTTGGAGGGTTGGCAAGGCCTCCACTTCCTCCACCAAATCACGACCAAGAGAGAGATAGAGAGAGTGGGGGAGGAAAAGAAAAAGAGGGAGGGGAAGTCGGTGGAGAGACCGCCAAAAGGCCTCCGGCTGGTCGTTGGATAGTGGAATCATGGTCCGTGGCTCCGCAAGCATGAAACAGGGGCGATCGCTCCTATTTCATTGGTTTTTTTTAATAAACCTCGACCACAGTGAAGCCGGTAATGAGTTTGCCGGCTTCGCTTAAATAAAGCTGGCACGTCTATTGCCGGTTTCACTTAAGCGAAGTCGGCACATCCATCGCCGGTTTCACTACTTCTCTATTTTTTATAAAAAATTCATGAAACAGTGAAGCCGGCACACTTATTGTTGCTTCATTATTTTTCTGATTTAAAAAAAAAATTTCTTAAATAGTGAAGTAGGCAAACCCATTGCCAACTTCACTATTCATCTTCGTTTAAAAAAAAAGCGATGAATTGAACAAGGGACGATCGCCCCTATTTCGCAACCATGGTTTTGTCTGTGCCTTTTCCACCGCCCGGTGTCCACGACGGCCACTTGGCGGCCTCTCCGCCAGCTATGCCTCCCTCTGATACTCTCGCTCCCTCTCTCTCTATCTCTCTTGATTAAATACCTTATCAGGCAAAATAGAGCTGCAGAGCCTTTACGGCCCTCCAGTGGCCTTAATGGGCCATCATTGGCCCTTTGGTGGCATTATCCCTTCTTTTCCTTCCCTCCTCTCTCTCTCTTTGTCCCTTTCTTTCCCTCTCTTTCCTTGTCCCTTGTCTGGTTTCTGATTTGGCTGGCTGAATCATCTCGGTTTGCAGCTGTTATGTCTCAAAACACCCTGAACCATCCGGTTCGGGATGGTTTGGTGAATGTATATATATATATGTATGTATGTATACGTACGTACATACATACACACACATATCCATATATACATACATACATACATACGCACGCACGCACACACACACACACATGTACATATACACACACACACATACATACATACATACATACATACATATACATATATACATATACACACACATATATACGTACATACATCCATATATATATGTACATATATGCATACATACATATATATGTATATATGTACATATATACGTACATACATCCATACACGCACACACGCACAAACATATACGTACATACATCCATATATATATGTACATATATGCATACGTACGTACATATGTCCATACATACATATATATATATGTATGTATGTATATGTACGTATATGTATGTATGTATACATATGTATATATCTATATACATCTACATATGTATATATATATGCATACATATGTATACATATGTATATATATATATATATATGTATAAATCTATATACATATATATGTATACATATGTATATATGTATGCATGCATGCATGCATGTATGTATGTATGTATGTATGTATGTACGTATGTATATATGTATGTACACATCATACATATTTATGTATGTACACATCATATGTATTTATGTATATACATATGTACATACATATGTATAGATATATATATGTATGTATATGTATATGTGCGCGCGCGCGTGTGTATGTATATGTGCGTGCGTGCATGCGGGTGTGTGTGTATCATATCTCAATGCTACCTTTCTTTCCCTCTCTTTGTGATTAATATGATGAGATTATATCGACAAAACATTAAAAACAAAGAGGTCTCACAATAGAAACGAAGCCAGATTGTATTTTAAAGCAGGAAAGGCAACCCTAAGCTAGCCAGCCTACGAAATATTAGAATACTAAACATGCTAGTTATTAATTTTGGGAATTCTTGAATGAGATGATGGATTTTGGTTATATAGGAGCAGGATTCCATGACTCGGTCTAACTTAGGTGATCTAATAAAAAAAGAAGATGGTTTTGACTCTAATGAAGAAATGAAAATTCTCCATAAATCTAATTTGATAGATAGTATTTTTGATCCAAACCAACTTATGATTTTACATTGCCTGGCATGTTTTTTATCAAAACCAGCTATAGGAATGTTATCTTTTAGTTTTGATGCCTTGAAACATGCCTTGTTATGCTAATCTACTTAAACTATGTATATACATAGGTCAATGAACTCACTTTGGGTTGGAAATGTTTTTTAGACCAACTTTTATGTTTGGAGCCAAGGTTTTAAATCCCGTGGGATGGAGGTGACCTGGTATCTCTATAGAACGGGATGCCCTGTTGTCCCATTCTATTCTGGTAGCAGTTCCAGTCATGCATCCTGATAGATATCCTCAATCCCTCTCCCCTATTTTTTTCTTTCTTTTTTTCTTTCCTTCTTTCTTTTCTTTATTTTCTTCTACCTTCTTTTCTTTCCTTTCCTTTTTGTTTATTTTTCCTTATCCCTTTCTTTCTTTTTTCTTTTCCTTCGTCTCTCGCTTTTCTTTGTTTTCCTTCCTTAACTTTTCTTCTCTCTCCATTTCTTTCTTTCATTTCTCTTCTTCTTCTTTCCTTTCATTTTTTTCCTTTCTTTATTTTCCTTTCTTTCTCTCCTCTTTTTTCTTCTCCCTCTTCATGGATGGGTTTTTGGAGTCCCAATCCTATCTTGGTCTCGTTTTCTCATAGGAATAAGATGGGACTGTTGGGACACTCTCCATGCCCTCCAAATGTAAAACCTTGGTTAGAGCATTGTTAGTCAGCAATAGAGGTGGCAATCGGATTGGGTTGGATAAGATACAGGTTGGGTCTAGGGGTACAATTGAGCTAAGTCAAGTTAAGTAGCTAGAAGCTTGAGCTCGACTTGATTGAAATTATTTGGGCTTAAAACTAGACTCGAGATTGGTCAACCTTAACATCCCAAGCTCGAGTTTGGTTTGATGGAAAAAATGTAATACTCGAGTTGGACCCGACTCCACTCAAATATCAATCAAGCCATACTTGAGCTCGAGTTCGAGCTCGAATTCCAACCTTAGCCGTTAATATATATGTGTGTAAGAATAATATTATAATATATATATATAAACTTGAATAGGCTTGCGAGGTTTTGAGCTAAGTATCTTGCTACTTGAGCTCAACTCGAAAAACTGTTTGAGCTCAAGTCGAGCTCGATAATAGTCAAGTCGAGCTCGAGTAGCTCGCGAGCAGCTCGACTTGTTTGCACTACTAGTCAAATTGGATACATGACAAATCAAAATCTGTTAAGCTAAATCTAACCTGTTTATTGAATGAGTCAAAAATCCGGATCCTAGCCTAGTTTTGTTAAACAGGTAACCTAGCTTGATCTACAGTGGGTTGAAACAAATTAAATGGGTTAAACGGAAAGCATTGCCATCCCTAATCAGCAAATATTGGTGCTACTGGCAAATTTTTTCTTGCTTTCAGAAAGAACAAGTCTTTATAACAAACCAACCCTTCCTTTCTGTACAAGAGGTTGCAGTGAGTGATAAAGCAAACCTCACCCACTTTCTCAGTTTAAAAGATTGCGAACACTTACCTCTGTCTTGGGAAGATTGATGGATACTGAAAAGGAATGGATTGCAGATCACAACGGGAGACCTTAGTAACTCCATCAATAGGAAATTGGGAATCCTTCTTTAAGGAGTCCTCCACATAGAATTCATTTTCAATATTCAAATTTATTGTCTCTTTTCCAATTGTACTTTCTATTAGGACTTACAATGACATTAGTTAGAAATAGTTGTTACTTCTTTTTTTTTTTATAAATGTTCTGTTCTTCAGTTGATCTTTTCAGCAACTTTCTGGATAGAATTTAGAGTCCTATTTAAGTAATATTAATAGCATTATTTTTTTAGAAGTGGATTGGTGGCTTTCTCCATAATGTTCTACAAGATTTTGGATTTTGTATATTTAGAAAGTCTTTAGTTGTCCTATGTTAACAAAGGTTGGGAGATATCTTACTTTGGATTTAAATCGACTATTGGAATATTCCTGAGTTGATTCTACAAGAATGCAACAACCTATCATCTTGCAACAAGACAATATTTAAAACTCTAATAGTAGTTTTTTTTTTTTTTTTTTTGTTCGGAATATTCATGGTCAGAGTCGATAGCCTTTAGATATCACATGCCTTTGTGCTACCTTTTCATCATAAAACTATTAAATATGCTAATATCTAGACTTTGAGTACAATACTGAGCCTAAACAGTGGAGATATTGAAATTTGCTGTGCTGAATCTCTGATTTAAAGCAAAAGGAGCTCCGAAATTTGAAATTCTGGAGTCAAATGATTTGTTTATTTTGCTGATTTTTTTGTCAATTGCTTCTATAACCCCAGCTTTGGCCCAACTCAGTGCAAAAAAGAATCTATGGATCCTTAGCTATCATCATGAATAATCAATTATACAGAAGAATGTGTTAATAACTTAATATTATTAATAAAATGAAGTTGTCTAAACTTCAATGAATTCTGCCAATTCATCATTATATTTTTAGTATCCTTTTATCTTTTCTTTTTCTATATCTTCTCCAAATCTTGATGTTTTCCAAATTTTACCTGATATTTCACCAAGCAACAAATGTCCTGCAGCTTATGCCCGGATCCTCACTTTGTGGATTTCTAAAAACATTTCCTTTGCTAGAGACTTTACTTCTATTTCAAGCCTCGAGAACATTTTTAAATGCTTGAGATTGAAATTCTTTTTGCTAATTGAAGCTTGAGATTGCCTTGGACTATGCTGCAATTGTTGCTTCAGTTACACCCTTTTTGCTCAATGCCTGTGTTGCAGAATTGAAGAACTTCATACTTACGGGGTTAATGGAGAGGAGAATTATTGTGTGGTATGATCATTCGGGATGTGAGGAAGAGAGTCCATGGTAGAAACATCCAATTCCCACTGGCATTAAGACTTTTCCATAACTTGGTCTATACAAATAATGTTTCCAGTTTTCCTGGTCGAACAATTGCTCCGAGTTTACACCAAGGGGCTACACCAAGCAAAGAGTCTGAAGATCTGGGAATCTGAACAAATTGATGCAGCTTCAGAACTCATGCAAGGATATCTACTTAACATCTGTATCCGAGCTTCACTTTTGAAAATAAACTGAAATGGATAATCTGCAGCAAGTTAGATTAGCCTTACCATGAGGAAGCCTGATGGGTTTGTGTTACATCTAAGGACCTATCTTTCAAATTACCAGAGCACAAGGATAAAAGGAAGTCCAAGCTAACAGTTAAATTAGATACAAGTTCTTGGGAATGATTATAAACAAGATCCTAATACTGAGATGGAAGGAATAGCATCAATTCTTGATGTCTATAAAATTATTTGGTCACTGAATTTTTTGGCATCATAGTAAATATCGGCTATCTATTGTATTGATATTAAGCCTTGTGATTGTTGTTCTTGTTTTACTTGACTGACAATGCTTCAAGCTTGTTAGTAGGGGTATTTTTATGTGCCACTTCTATGATAAAATACCTTTTGTTTTGAGAATGTAAATGCTGTATGCTGAAATTATCTTTTTTTATGATTTCTTGCAGATTGATCTTAGACGAGCTAATAATTGTGAAATCATGCTAACAAAAGTTAAGATGCCATTGGCTGATTTGATGGTGAGCAAATGAATTCTGCAGTTTATTTGTTTTATGGTATTTCTTTGCAATTTGAATAGCTTTTTGATGAATGTGTTGTAAGGATGTTATTGTCTTCAAGTATGTTATATAATTGTTTGCCTCTTTTTGTTTAATTTTGATCACACTGCTAATGCTGACCCCTCACCTGGATGAGAAATGTGGACATCGGCAGGTGATTGGTTGTTCCAAGACATCACAATAATTTCATTTTTTTTTTTCTTGACTTGATATATTTTATCATCATCCTCAATAGCTTAACTACATTATCAATTATTGTTAAGGAATGTAATTTCTTGTCTTTTTTTTCTTATTTTTGCATTAATCCTATTACAATATATCAATAAATGGTCCTTCTCATATTCATTTTCTGGTTTTCTTCTACAGAGTTCAGTTCTTGCCCTGGATGATTCTGTTTTAGATGTTGATCAGGTCGATAACCTTATAAAGTTTTGTCCAACAAAGGAGGAAATGGAGCTACTCAAGGTAACTATATGTTGTCAAATTATATGTTACATGTCGGTTAGATACTGATTTAGGTCATAAGTTCTACACCAGTTTCCTTTACACTTTTTGCTTTAAATTTCAGGGTTACAATGGGGATAAAGAAAGCCTAGGGAAATGTGAGCAGGTCAGTAAGCTTGCTTCCTTTCTCTTCATTAGCATATATGTGATATATTTGGTTGAGCAGTCCCATGCTGTTTACTGGCTTGGTCTGACACTGTAAGCACTAACCATTGTCGTTATTCTTTTAAAGAAATTACCATCTTCTGTTTGTAAATCTCTTGAAAAACTGAGACCTTCCTCTTCGTTTTATCTAATGATGGTTCACAGCTTGATAGAAATAGGACAAGACATCATGATTTTTGTCTAAATCAGCACTTACTAACATACATTATTATCTTCCTTGACTGTCAGTATTTTTTAGAGCTGATGAAGGTACCACGAGTGGAATCCAAGCTAAGAGTATTCTCTTTTAAAATTCAGTTTCGTACTCAGGTTGGATTGTTGGTCAGTTAGTTTTTCTATGGAAATATCTTACCTTCTTACTAGGATAATTTTATTACTGTTATATATATTGTCTTCCAGGTTGCTGACCTGAGTGGGCACCTGAACATCGTTAACTCTGCTTCAGAAGAGGTAAGTTAAGTTCCATGGGAAATGGAAATAGTGTTTGTCTGAAGATTATGTGACTATTTGGGTCTCCATGCTATCAGATTAGAAGTTCTGTCAAACTAAAAAGAATCATGCAAACAATTCTTTCTTTGGGAAATGCACTAAACCAGGGTACTGCCAGGGGTGAGTTGATATACTGAAATGATATTTTAAGATAGATTAGTCTCTTTTTTCTTATCATTATTGAAAATAATATATTATCTCATTATATTGCAGTATTTGTGAGTCTCAACTGTTTGGGAAATGAATGCTATATCTATTGCTACAATATACATTTTTGTTGTTGTGTGGCAATATCCATGATAATGATC
The DNA here is from genome assembly GCA_006176705.1 of Cocos nucifera. Taxonomy (NCBI): domain Eukaryota; kingdom Viridiplantae; phylum Streptophyta; class Magnoliopsida; order Arecales; family Arecaceae; genus Cocos; species Cocos nucifera. Next base: position 1,600,871 of record QRFJ01000094.1, on the reverse strand, counting down.
GTCATCTCAGATCTCATATAGGGTGTCAAACCTAGGTATTTCGGTTATGGTACATAATGCAAAGTAGATCTCGACCGGGACTAGCTGTAGCAGGTTTGTATTGACTAGTACTGGGTATTTTCAATAGCAAGCATCTCGACCGGGACACTCATAAATTTCTTTTTTTTTTAAAGGAAAGGTGGGATGGGGAGGGTGGGAAGCTGGGTTTAGAGATTGCCTTTATGCATCTTGTGAGACCCTTTTGACCGTAGAATGTGGGAAAGAGAGTGAGAGACAAGCGAGAATGAGAGAGGAGAGAAGAAGAGGAAGAAGGAGAGGAGAGGGCTTTTTTGTCTCATGAGTAGGTGTTGCTGGTGGATTAGCAGGAGAGGGCACTCCATTTTGCTGAGGCCCTCAAATCTCTCCTTTTTTCCTAGAGTTGGCAGAAATTAGAAAAAAAGGAGGGAAACCCATGTCTTTTTTTCTTTGTTTTATTTAAATTTTGGATATGTTGTAGGGTGGACAACAACCTATAATATAGTAATTTTATTTGTTCGACTAAGATATTTTTTGGAATTATATATGTTTTTTATTAAAATATTAAAAAACAAAGTTTATGAGAATTTAGTCTGAAAAATTGTAGAATGCTTGCATTTGTAGTACGCACATGCTACAATTTTTATGGTTGGAGTATCTTCTTGAAAATATTTATAATCATTTAACTAAAATTTTTATCAAGAAAGTAATTAAAAAGTTCTCAAGTTCCTTAAAAGTCTAAAAGATTATTAGCAGATGTTTTAGTAAGTTTTAATTTTATTGACATGTATTTAGATTATTTTCAATGGAAAATAAATAAAAATATGAAAAATATTGGTTAAATGTAATAAATATAGAACATGCGCTGATAATTAACAAGATGAATTATAATATTTCCATCTTATATTTTTTGATTAAGATATAAATTTCTTATTTCAAGCTATTTTAAAAAATACTAAAAATTTAAAAATTATTTAATCATTAAAAACATGGAACACATGTTTGATATTTAATTAAAATTCAATAGTTATTTAATGATGAATAATATCATGAAATTCTAGTGATATGAAATATGGATCTAAAATGCCCTTCGTGGTTCTTGATTCAAGTGGATGTTATGCAGGGAGCATAGATTTTTAGGTTAGTAGATGGCTTTTATTAAGAATAAGGGTCAGAAAGAGCTCAATATAGGTAGTGCCATGTGAGGGTGGGATGAGAGACAGCATTGTGTATGCGATTATTATGGAGTAGGCAATAAAGAAGGTAAGAGTTACCTGATTGAAGCAGCATCTGGTGAATGACTATAGTGATGTGCAGAAGTGTACTAGAATGTTTGGAAGGTGAGATAGGCAATGAGGGGCCACTTGCTGTGAGGAAGCGATGCAGGTGGCTGGATTCAAGTAGGCTTAATAGGACTATAGGACCATCGAGGTTGATGATTAGCATGGCAGAGATGATGAAGGTAGCAATCATGAGCAATCTGGTCTAGATGATTATAGAGGTTGCTAAGATACGGAAGGCAATCTGAGTCTCTAAGTAGGCAAAGTGGGAGTATAAGAAAGCCAGGCCATGCGGCATCCTAGGTAGTTTGAGCCAAGGTTTGCCGTCTCGGTGCTGGATCCCATATTGGTACTATTCTATTACAGTGTTGGTGTGTGGTATGATACGAGATGGCAATACATATTGAGTGTTGGTACAGTACGAGACTGCGTATCGGTATGTCTCATATTGGTACAGCAAATGGGGCCTTTGTATGATGAGAGGGGTGGTGGGTCCAATGCATCCAAGAGAGGGCATGCAGCTAGGGACAACCCCAAGCTATGTAGGACTTGATCAATTAGAGGTGGTGGTGGAGGGAACAGAACCCTATTCAATGCATTTTAGAAAGGGAAGGGAAAGAAGACAAGTTCAAGTATCACCATTTATGACATTGATCTGATAGCATGCCCCAAGCCATCAACTAAGTAGCCTTAGATAGATGCCAACATCAAGAAGGATGACAAGCATGCAATAAAGATTGCCATAGCTAAGCGGTTCTGTTAAAGTCAAATGCTGACGTGGGCTAAAATGAACATTATGTTTCAAAACATGATTTCCAAAGTGTGGAAGCAAAGTCTGAGCAGTGGTAAGGATCTCATGGAGGACATGTGGCATGTTTACTGGACTGTGCAGCTTACTGTATTGAATTGATGATGAAAGATATTGGGAACTTGCCATATGGTGAAGTCAGTTGTGGAACAAGGGCAGGCTATGAAAGTATACACACAGACACATACAACGGCACATGGGTCCTTGAGTTGATTGTCTGTAATAGTATCAATGCTCAATTATCAGATATCCTTTAAAAACACCCTTAAATACTAAAAACTACAAAAAAATGTTGGCCTAAATATCTTCATCATGTAAAAAACCTACCAAAAGTAATGAAATGGAAAAAAGATTTATGGCTGTCCCTGTACGGGACTGGTACAAGGTCTCGTAGCATTAGTCAGTATGAGACAGCTCTACACCATACTGTGGTGGTCAGAGCGGGGTGCCAGTTTTTGAAACATTGATTGGGAAGCTGCAAACTGATGGAACTTCAGAATGGTCTTACATACCAAACCGTATAGGACTGTATCATGCATATGTACTATATTGGCAGGGTGCTAGTATGGTACAGGGGATATAGTAATAACAACTAAGCTTTTAAATCCAATAGGACAGCGCCCTCCTAATTTTTTCATGAAACAAGAGTCACCATCATCCCGACAGTTGGGATGAGGGATATCCTAGGCATGCTAATCGGTATGCTGGAACATGGTGGGGCAGTTTTTCCATGGTACAAGGCATATGACCGCTCCTGCTTTTTTTTAATTTTTAGGCCCTTTTTTTGGAGTTAATACCTAGGACCAGCTAGGTGGTTTGACAACCTTATATCTGAGCTCTTTAAAGTATTCTAGTTTTACCTCATTGTTTCAAGGCTCAAATCCTTTCTGAAGTTTCCTTAGTTTCCTCATTGTTAAGTAGCATTCGTCTAAGATACGATTTGACAGTTCCAAGACATAAGCTTTTTTTTTTTTTTGTTTTTTGTTTTTGCTAAACATAATCTTTGTTTAGGCTTATATGGTTTTGCTTTGGTTTCTAAACCTTTTCTATATGTATCTTAATAGTTGTCAGAGTTATATTTATCCATATACCACCCCATGTTTGCAGGTTCGGCCATTGGATTTAGGTTGGATAGTCTTCTAAAACTCACTGATACACGTGCACGTAACAACAAGATGACTCTAATGCATTATTTGTGCAAGGTGACTTTCTCTTCCATAAGAGGTGGTATTTTTTCTTTCATAATTAGCTTTTGTTCATTAGAATAGGCACGAGGATTGTTTAGGAATTTTTTGTTCATTTATATTGATCTTTTCCAAACTATAGCTTGGTTCCATATGCATGTACTGTCCATGCATATCTGCATGTGAACTTGCCAGCAAATGCTGTATTAAATCAAGTTAAATTGGTTTTCATAAATAAAGGTGATCTAAACATTTATGAAATTTGATTTCTAGAATACCTAAATTATGTGAAGAGATTACATTCTCAAAATCCCTTTGGAACTAAATCTTGTGATTCATTCAAATCTTTTAAAAAATCATACATCTAAGCTTAATATAGGGAAAACCTTCTAAAATAGAAAGGTATAAAAAAGGATGAAAAATGATACAGATAGCCATATTTAAGCTTGATTTTTCCCTGTAAGAAAGTTCCAACCAAAACTTGGACAATATTGCCAAAATTGAAGCATTTAGTTTAGACTGAGAAGTCTCCACAACACTTTTATTTTATTTGTTTGTTTGTTTGTTTATGAGTGCTAGGCCCCTTTAAATAGACTGAGGATACAAATGCCCACTTCAGTCTTTTTGGACTAAGTTAGTTTCACTGGTATCTTTGAAGTCCACTCCACTTGCAAATCCGTCATGTTGCCATGCTAAGCCAACTAGTCTGATGGTTGATTCCTTTCCTTTTAAGCATGAAAAGCTCTAAACCAAACATAGGTACTGGTCATGTCCCAGATGTGAAGGAGGATGAGATTGTGTATTCTTGTTTCTCTTGGTATCCATTAGTCCTAGATATCATGGTTGAGGAGTCACCTTTTAGCCAAATTATTGATGCATGGGGCAATGTCTGGTAAGATGGATACCTTCTGGTCCCTGTGTAGCTTAGAAATGCCTTGTACTTGCAACCAACAAGGATATCAAATAAAACTTCAAACCATGCTTTATATTAATGTAGAATAGGGGTGCAATCTAGTTGAGCGGAGTTGAGTTGCTAGACGCTCAAGCTTGATCGGGCCTTAATATATTGAAGCTCGAACTTGACTTGATTAAAAAAAAGCATCCTCGAGATTGACTTGAGTCGACTTAAATATCAACTAAGCCATACTAGAGCTTGAATTCGAGCCTTGGTCATAATTAAAAATATGTTTTGAATAAAATATAATGTAATATTATAGTTTAAAATATTAAATTAATAATATATATTATAAATAAAACATAATCTTATTAAAAATATATATACTCGATTAGGCTTGCGGGCCTTTGAGCTAATATTACGTTACTTAAGCTTGACTTAGAAAACCATTCGAGTTTGATAATAGTCAAGTGGAGTCGAGCTTGAGCAGCTTATGAGCTACTTGGCTCATTTGCACCCATAGTGTAGAAATTCATTTTATAAAACAACAAGGAAAAAAACCTTAGTATTGATATGTGGAATTCATAGTTTAAAGTATTTCCTTTTTTAAAAAAAAGAAGAATATATAAATTGGCTAGTCTCAGACATCTATACTTTGCTTATTAACAACAAACAGGCTTTAAATTTATGATAAGATCATGAGAGACATAGCTTAAAATTAAAAACACTATAGCTGTTGTGCAGCACATTGCTCATATCTTTGGAAACTTACATATTTAGTTTTTTGTTTTCTTTTTTATTTCAATTTTTTGGTCCAACATAGAGCGTGTGATTTCATGCAGTTTGTGTCCTAACCATGGACTGGTCCTTGAATCCCCCTTCCCCAAAGAAAAAGAGTCAAGTAAAAATGATATTGAGTTGTAGAAAATGAAAACAAGGATAATCATGATTGTCAGGGATAGGTAAATGGCCACAAAATGACATATTGATTTATAGTAATCACTTTCACGTTGATGCACACTGACAACAAATGTTGCATTAGTCATATGGGTCGACTTAGATGGCGTAATAGTATGAACTCTTGTATTGTGCTAATAATTTGTCAATGTAGTTCGTGTTGTAGATGCTCATAGTACAAATAAGCACTTTAATACTTGATGTGAAGCACTAAAGCAAGACACTCCATTCCATTTGAGTGCTTTGAGCACTATTTTAAAACTAGCCTGCATGCTAACCTGTTTTAGTGTCTGAATCACATATTACAGGAGCATTTTGGTATGGAATGATCAATCCAAGATCAAGGATGATGTGGGTGGAGGTGATAAGATCACCATGTTTGGTTGTATTAAAGTGATCCTATATGGCAGTGATCCTAAATCATCTCCACTCAAATCACCATCCAATCTAGTGATGAGATACCCATTTTTAAGTCTGGAATCCAAGATTATCCTTGGGCAATAATCTTGGACTAAAATTTAAAGACAAAAATACCCTCCAGTCTAGCAAAAAAATTAGAATATCAATTTATTGTTAATATATTTTATCAATATTATATATCTAATATTATATATTATATTTATGATATATATATATTATAATATATTATTAATCATATTATTGCCATATTATGATTCAATGATAATTTTAAATTAGAGTAAAAATATCTTATTGTACTTTATATTTGTATGATAAAAGTATTTAATATATTACTCCTATCAACCTTATTTTTCTATTCAAAATAAATATTTATATTAATAAGTACAAATAAAAATATTAATTCTATAATAACAATTAATATATTTTTATAGGATTAATAATCTATAGGACTAATAAATATATTTTATAGAATAAATTAAATATTAATATGTTAATAAATATATTAATATTTTATTATAATATATTTTATATGATGAAAAAAATATATTTTTATGGAATATATTAAGGGTAGTTTTGGTATTATATGGTCGGTGATCTTGGATTCCTATAGAATACCAAACAGGTTACTCGTGGATACCTGAAGATCTTTAATCACTGGATCATGGTATGATTTTAGATTATTGGGGATTAGATAACCATGGAATTCGGATCACTGGTGATCTTAGATCATGGTGGTGATCCCATTTGGGTCATTGAATGCCACCATAGGGTTCCACCAATCAATTAATGTCTTTGTCAGCCCTACCACCCTCTAAGAAGAAGAGAAGAAGATTCCTAAATCTTCTGCTCAGGGCAATCTAGTTGCTCATTGCCTCAACTTAGATAATGAAGTGTGAGAGGAGATGCGGCCTTTGCTCCTAGATAAAGCTTTTCTGCCCTTCATATCCCTTGATCTACCACGCAAAGAAGAAGAGATCTGGAATCCACTATCTGGTTGATGCTGAAGCTTTGCTACCTTCCAACTCCTTTGATCTGGCTGGCAAAGAGAAGAAGAGATCTGGCTGAAGCCAAAATCTGCTGTCCACCATCTCCTTTGATTTGCCTATCAAAATACAAAGATGACAAGCTCTCTTCCTCCTTCCCTGATCTAGTCCATGATAGGCTAGTGGCCAAAAAACTTCTCTGCTTTTTCTCCTTGCAACAGCAGCAGTTTAGGCTAATGGTTGAGGGATGAGGTGAGAGACCAAATGGTAGGTAGGTTATGGTTCTGTTCAACTTATCCTCAGTTTTTTCAATGGATCCCCCCCCTCTCCACTCTCTTGGTCTCTCAATTTCCTAACTCAGCCATTGATAAGACTGGGTTAAAGAAACCTTGGTGGTTCAAATGGTTAAACCACTTGGGCCAGAGGTTCAATCAGGCCTTCTAAAATTTCTTAATACCCAACCTAACCCACTATAGCTGGAGTATGACAGATTGAGCATGGTAACCAGGTCTCAAAACAGTGGCCTGGACCTCTAGCTAATCTCACTTATTTCAACAAGCTATTGCTTAAGTAGGACTAGGGGCCATTTTTGGTGCAGTCATAGAAGGCTTGGGCTGAGTTGCACAATGCTGTAGGTTTGCGTCCTCCTGGTGCTGCCACTTTGTGCAAAAAAATGCCAAAGATTGGGTCTGCTCCTAGTTTGCCCCTCTTAGGACCTCAGATTGTTGGGAAGATAACTGGGTAGTGGCAAACAATGCTGGAGTAGGACCGCTATAAGAACCAATGAAGTTGTTTTTCGAGCTTTGATTAGCTATTTGTCAATCAACTAATTGCTGCGATACTCATTTGAAGTGTCAAATTCTTTTTACATCCAACAGTTGGATATTTTCATATGTCTAAAATACTTTTTAAAAGTTGGACATATAATTTATATATCTACCACAGTTTCACTCCCACCGTAATGTTGATGCTTAAGATGAGCATAGATTTATTTATTTATTTATATATTTCACTACAAACCTTTGATGATACCTTTTAGTGGTATGAACATTGATAGGCCATTCAATCTAGACTATAAATTTCTTTTTTCCATTTTTTAAAGTAATTTTGACATGAGCCTAAATGCGAAGGCTTGATCTCCCAACCAATCAAAGAGGCTTTCAAGTTTAAACTTTTGGTGGCCAACTAGAAGATTATTGCCATAATCCACAATAGAGATCTTGAAATTCACATAATAGTCCCCATACTCAAACAATTTGTTGGTATGATGAGTCCATCAATTGATGGATCTTGAAATCCAACTGCATCAAGTTTGGAAACAATAATGTGAAACAATAAATGTAGGCTTTGTGTTTAGGTTTGGCAGTATATGTGCCCAAGCACTTAGCTAATTTTGAATTTGTTTCACTGTTTGTCATCCAACTGATAGATTGGTGCCTAATAAAGTGTTTAAATGGCATATGAGATATATTATGGGCATCAAGGTCTGCTATCTCGGTATTTGGTACCGTATCGGTACTTTACTAGTTCGGTATGATATGGTCAATATGGTATGACATGCATCCTATGCCGAAATAGCTTTCAAACTACTTTACTCAATTTTTATCTCAGTACACCTTGGTTCAGATTGGTACGTCCCTCGATATGGGATGGTACGCCTTAGTACGGGTGGTATGGAGCTTGTACTGACTTAAAGTAGGGTTTCGTATCAATTTCCTGCTGATATGATATGGGATGCCTTGTATTGGATGGTATGGGGCGGTATGGCAAACCATGATGGGCATTATGGAAATGGCATGCTTCCGTGTTCTTGCATGTTGCCTGTATCTAAGTGTTGGCATGAAATATCTGGCAAGGTATTAAATATGTGAAAAATCTCTCATTCAGTTGGTTGCTTTTGGTAATCAGCGTACAATTGATGGCCTAGTTGCAACTAGGAATGATTTGGGTGACTTTTCATATAGCTACAAACCATGTATGTTGGCTTAATTTGGAGCCAGTGTTGCTGATATGAGAACCCAACAGCTGGGATAGATGATATTTTCATTATCAAATAATCTTTTCATGTTTTCACCTTGAAAGACCTATAGTGCCTGTACCATTTGCTAAACTTATTTTCTGTGGTCCATTGGACCTGCATTCCTGTTTTTGAGAAATATGTGATGCTTTCAGGGAATAAAACTTCATTGCATAAACCAAATCACAATCTTATGTTTAATAGTTCATTTGGAATACATGATTATTTTTAAGAGCGTATGGGATGCCTAACAAGGAATTCACTATCCAACAAGGGAGAATATCCAGACAGGGTGAAGAGGGTTGGTTATATAGTTAAATCCAGTACTGACAATTGCTAAAAGAGATTTGTAGTTTATGTTTTGATAAAAATATACAATTTATTTATGTACAAAATGTTTTTTCTTGGAGGAGGTGTATCTGATGCTGTAATTGAACATTATGAGTAAGAACCTAGTGGACATTATTCGTATTAGTTATGGATTAGTGTTACTACAATTAGAAGGATAGATTTTAGATATTGTTGTGGTAGATAGATTTTAGTTATTGTTGTGGTAGATGGACTTAAATGAAAATGGTTTGCCATCACCTGGTAGGACTTATTCCATGAGTTCCGATTTACTGAGTTCATTGAAATATTTTTCCATACCAGCTACAATTTAGATAAAGAGTTCATATGAGATGTGATTAGTCTGATTAATTAGCTTTTAATTGATTGTCCATGAAACAATGCTTGAATTGAAGCTCTAATCTCAACATAATGTTGTGGTCCTATCAACTTGTCGAATGAATCAGCCTATACTGAATCTTTGCACCCACCTGCTGGCACTTGGGTGGTGTATGCTGGTCAACCTGCTACTTAACCTTTAGGATCACTGCCATAAGTGGGATAGTATTACCAAGCATCAAGCTCATGCATGATGTGTCCCCTGGTTCTGTCAGCATGCATGAGTGAGATGGGTTACTATTCCTTTTGGGACAAGGAACATAAGGGGCTGGCACCATTGGGGCTCTGTCTATGTAGAGGGGCCATGCTGCATGCTATTGCTCTATTCTCTCCTCTCTCCATCTCCTTTCTAGTGCGGGTGATCTAAAAGCTGGGTTTACATGGGTAGGCAAGTTGGTTCAACCAGGGATCCCATGCAGATACAACAGCTGGAGGCCATTCCTTATTATATGTGTGTATTTGAGCTCCCTCTCCATCAACAAGCAAGTTGTTTTTTTTCTTTCTTTTGCATATTTTTGTTTGAGATTTTCCACATGCTTCTTTTTAATCTTTAGCGCCTGGTTGTTTTTGTCCCGGTATCCTACTTCTATTACACTCTCAGTGCTAAGCTTGGTTCAAGGGTTCATGGAAACAATTTCATTGTGGGGTAGATTAGTCATTACTTATAATAGACTGTTTGGATTGGGGATACATGAGAGTTCATAAGGGGTGGGGAGAGGAGGGTAATGGAATTAATGAACCCTTATTTGGAAAGGAAGGAAAAAGGTAAAGAAGGGTACATACCTTACTCTTGTTTGGGTAGAGGGGTTAAGGGAGGGGTTGAAGAACTTTTATGTATATTTTGACAAATATGTCCTTTCTCATTAAGTGCTGTATATAATGATCTAGTTGTAATTTTAAAGTTTTATTAAGAATAAATTAGGAAAGTAAAATTTAAGCATAGACCTTCCCCTCTGTTACACCCCAAATCGGAGGGTACGTAAAATTGAGTGAGTGAGGGCTATGGAGGGGTTGAGAGAATCCTTTTCTACCATTCTTTATCTCTCAAAAAATTTTACCAAACAAGGATTCATTCTTTACCCTCCCCTCCCCTTATGAACCCGTGTACCCCCAATCCAAACTGGCTATAAGTTATCTCTAGCATGTAGCATTCAGCTAATGCGTGATTTGTTTTGAAGCATATGCACTTAGCAGTGTTTGATCAGCTGGAACAGGATCTTCCCATTAAGTATATAAAGAACTTTGTACAATAATTTAGGGGCATAACTGTGTTACCACTGCCATTCATCTTTCTTCCTCTTTCTACAATCAGTGACCAGCTTGATTTGGATATTCATAGCAACGAATTTGTTGTTGGCTAATTGTTACCTATAATATAAAGTTTTATAGCTAAGACATGATTAGTTTAGAAATATAACTTCTGAGTTCTGAGTAATGTTTGATTGGATAATACATGATTATATAACCAGTTCTCCACTTTGTTGCTTTGGGGTGAGCTGTTTTTCTAGTGCTCTACCTTCTACTACTTAATAACAAGCTTTGTTTGGGGTTTGATGGCTACATATTAATTGTTTTGTAGATCAGTTGTGGCAAACTTCAGCAAGGAGAACTTTAACCAATACATGAAGTTTCGCAGCATATCCTGATACATAATTTTCTGTTATTTTTTTAAAATAATTCTCCAATGGTTTTTTTTTGTTTTTGGAAGCTTTTAGTTGCTTTTCCACATCCATAACTATTAGTTCACTCTCATTGACAAACTTCATTTGGGGGTTCATGGCAGAAAATACATTGTTGGGGTTGATCGATTATTGGTTTACCTCCAGTTGGAGAATTTCAGCTGATTCATGATTTTCCTGTTAATTATTTGAACAGTCCTTTACGTATGTATACCACTATAATCATATTAAAAACCTTTTCTCCTCTGCAGTATAGCTTGGCGGTAGTTAACTATGTTATCAACAGTTCTAATGGAATATCTTCCACTCTCAGTTTTTCGTTAACTCTCTTAAAGAATTGGTACCATACCATTCTAGAAAGAAAATTGTACCTAGGATGGGTTTGGGACACCGGTTCTCTCTTGAACCAGGACATCCTGACCATCCTGGTTACTTCTCAACACTTGGGATGCACCGGGATGGTCAGGATGAACCCACTGCAATTTTTTCCTTTTTTTTACTCTTGCAGTTGATGACTGTTTCAGTCTATCCTGATTGTACTACCCTGTCCCTGTTCCATACCATTGTAGGAGCAAACTGAGACAGGGCCTGGTACCGAGATTTATTATACTCTTATTGCAAAGTGTTTTTTTATTCCATTTCCCTATCTAATTCTGCCATTTTTCTTCCTTGCAACCTGCAGGTTCTTGCTGATAAACTTCCAGAACTTCTTGATTTTCCAAAGGATCTTGTTAGCTTGGAAATTGCATCGAAGGTATTATTTAGTTGTCGGACTCTGGAAACTTTCTGAGTTCTTCGTTAGATGCGTGGTTCACAACTGATTCAGTGAAACAACTTATTTATGTACAGATACAATTGAAAACTTTGGCAGAAGAAATGCAAGCAATAAGCAAAGGACTGGAGAAAGTTGAACAGGAATTAACAGCATCTGAAAATGATGGTCCTGTATCACAAACTTTTCGTCAGGTATCAATGCATGATCATCTTCTTTGCTAGTCATGCTTGATCTTCCTCTGTCCTTCTGTTGGCTCAAAATTACCTTTATCACAACATAATCATTCATTGATTTTTTTTTTCCCTAAAAATGTGTTTTTTGATTGTAGAGACCATGTTGACGTTGTCGATCTTAATTTCCTTCACCTTAGAGTTTTTGACACAAGATTAGGATGCATGTAATTTCATAGAAAAGCCAAGGACATATTGTTCAAGTCCATCAGTGCTATTAAAAACATTTATAAAATGATTAAATTCAATTTAACCATTATAAAGCTCATAACTGAGATAACACTAGGATGATCTGGTTTATAAGGGTATGATACTTCATAGAACATACAGAAAATGATTTCCATGAGTAAATTTGGCTTGATTCTTTAGTGTTCCTTTGCAAAGGAATGTTGAAGTTGAAGAGAAATATATTTAAAAGTATGTTATTATTATTTTTATTGTGATTGGCTGACACTGAGGTGGCGCATGTGACCATAGAAAACACATGATTTAACTGTTGCTATATGAATATTAGAACTCAAGTAGGAAGAAATGCTAGGCAAATTAAATAGTACTTCCACCATCTACCATTGGATTAGAGACTATCCCTATTCCCTTGATGCAGTTTGAAAAGAGTGTTTTATGCGAATCCTGAGTTTTCTGAATGCCAAGTTTCATTGTGTCAGTATTCTAGCACAATCAGGGAAGCTCTATGGGACCGTATATGATGTTTCGTGGCACTGTGACCAAAAAACCTAAGATATAATCAGACATTTTGATTGTGGAACACTTTGTAGCATAATTTTGACAACATTTGAATAGGTGATGAGGTGTATGCAGTATTAGCTACAATTTATAATTTTGCTTTATCACAATCAGTGATCCAAACTCATGAATTTGAAGCAAGGTGGTGTGTACAGCTGGGACTCTTTACCGACTTAATTGGCTTACTTTCTTATTATCTCTCACTTTTCTTGATAGCTCTGCCTTATTGATGGAAACCTCCTTTTTTTCTATCCAGACTTTGAAACAGTTTCTTGTTGTTGCTGAAGCCGAAGTTAGGGCATTAACTTTACTCTATTCCACCGTGGTATGTCTTAAAGCAATTTATGAGCATTAAGAATGTTGATTCCACAACCTATAAAAATCAAATCCCTGTAGAAATGACAAATAATGAAAATTGCTCAACAGGGCCGGAATGCAGATGCTCTAGCCCTCTATTTTGGAGAAGATCCAGCAAGGTGTCCATTTGAGCAAGGTAACTTTGTAATCTAAATCCACCTTGTTATTATTATTTTTTTTTGTTGATGTGCTGATGTATAGGCAAATTGTAGGGACAAAAAAAAAAAAAGAAGTATCATAGTGATTGGGATGAGAATGAAAAAAATGAGTTCAAGGATTTCCTAGATGAATATCAAATCATGTTTTTTATGTGAATTTGTGGTATTAAATTCCTGCTAATATTGTGAGTGTTTATGAGGCCACATGGGGCTAAATGGAGGAGTGACAAATTTTGCGTGGGAGGGAGAGACATTTGAGCCCAGGGATGTGGAGATGCTGATAGAAGTGACTTCCATTGGAGGAGTTGAGGTTTGAGAGAGAATATAGAGGATAGGGCATTTTTCTAATATGTACATATTCATGCCATGAAAAGTAGTTCTTATTTGGTAAGTGAAAAATAATCCTAACTTAGAAGGTTCATTTAATAAAATTATTTTTAGTTTAGGAATAAAAATCTAATACCCTCTTTCACCTAACTTTGCCTTTTGTAGATTGTCATAAACCATACCCGACACAGTTAAATTCTAATTCCAATTACAGTTTTGCTACATTTCTCATTAATCATAGTTGCTCCTGTTGTGTGTTTTGCACAGTGGTTTCTACACTTCTCAACTTTGTGAGAATGTTTGTGCGTGCTCATGAAGAGAATTGCAAGCAGCTAGAGCTGGAGAAGAAGAAAGCTCAGAAGGAAGCAGAAAATGAGAAAATGAAGCTCAATACTTTAAAGAAAGATCCTGAGAATGTATCGCGATCTCCAACTAAAAGTGCCAGCACTTAATAATCAATGTTCTGACAGTTAAAATTTGTTCCTACTGATGACACAAGTTGTTTTTCTAGATGGGGGAGAAATAGTTTCTCTCCTTTGCCTGGCACCAACAATATGGGATGGATAAAATCACAGAGATTCTCATTGTTCAAAGATAGAATATGAAGTAAAGCATCTCAAAAGATAGGAATAAGCCCAGATGGACAGATACTGTGAAAAGGTGAACTTCTACTAGCAAATGCAGTTCTTGTAACCGAAGAGGTGGGCACCACTAGCACTTTCCATTTCTGCCTCACTCTGTTTATTTTTTTGGCTTTTAAGTTATGATTTTATGGTTATTTTATATTCTTTAATGCAGCTTGCGTTGAAGCAAAGGTGGAACAATTTGGAGAACCCCATCGCAGTCACTCTATATAAATCACTAACCATGAGGCCATGTAGTTGTAAACATATTTCAGAATAGAAATTTTCGTTTGTCTAACCATAGATTTGTCATTTTTTTTTCCTTTATTTGTGTAAATCCTTTGTATTTTTATTACAAAAGGTTATGTAAAGAGAATTCTTGATTGATTTAATCACTGAAAGTGATTATCTCTTATACTTTCTGGTATCTTTTGCCCTCGACAAACTTGATCTGATACTGCTCATACGGAAGACTTGAATAGGTTTGATTTTACCACCCAAAAAGAAACCCTGTCATTTTGATGGTAATTGCAATACCAGCAATAGGAGACAGATTATATTGAGCATTATTTTCTAGAATTTTGCAGCAGATAGGGGTACCCCGATCGGGAGGGAAACAGGTCAGGTTAACTTTGGAGCAAGAACCAATGACTTGTTTGTTTGTATTTAGGGGGTGTAGATTGGATTTAGAATTGGAATATGAAATGGAATGTTCATGTCTTCTAAAGCATTTGGCTCGTAATAATAGAAATTTAAATTTTTAGAAGAGAGTGAGTATTATATCTTAGAGGGATTGTGTCCTTTTTATTATCCTAAAATCAAAATTGGAACAGTCCAATCAAATGGTTGGAATAAAAGTTATCCATTTTTATTTCAGGCCCCAATTCTTCTCAATCAAATATCTTCTCAAATTTATTAATTTAATTAGCTACGGTTTGCAACCAGCAATTGACGCACCTTGATTATAACCTTACTGGCTGCATCATCGCCCTAGATTCTCCTTTGCTATTCATATTTGTAATGCACATTTCTATCAGTTCCAAATGTGAGTCTTCTTTATTCTTAGGACTTATTTTTTTATGAATAAATATAATAAAAAAAATAGTTTACTTTTTTATTGATCAATTTATTCATGTTCTCATATTTTTTAAGATGAAAAAATTATTTTTTTTTAAATAATATTTATTCATAAAATGAGAAAAAAATTTACCCACCTAGGTGGTGGCTAAATTATTTTTTCATGAGCAAGTAAAATAGACATTTAATTTTACACCTAAAGTACCTCACTCTTATTTCCAATATTTCTATCATTTAATACTCAATAACTCAGTTATCCACTTTCTTGAAATCTAAAAAGTATAAAGAGATATTATTGAAAATATGAATAAATTTTAACAACTTATTGAGAAAAGTAGTAATGTAAAAAAATACGGGTAACAAATTTTGGAATAACTTGCCTATGCTAGAACTAAAATCGGATTAGATACGGATCGAATATCAACATATTCATATTCGTATTTATTTTATCAGACGAATATCAATACGGATATGGATATTATTCGGACGTAAAATTTTATATCTATATTTATTTCAAATGGATATGGATACTATTCGAATATTGGAAGTATAGATATAATTACAGATATAAGTTAGATAATTAAATTTTATAACTATAAAATAAAAAAAATATTACTAAATAGATGATAAATTAAGTTGATAACATATTTATATGGTTGTATATTTTTTTTAAAAAATAATAAATATTATATAAAATTATATATGATTATATGTAGATTCAGATATTCGGATATGGATCAGATAGTTATCTATCCATATCTATTTTTCTTTGATGGATATGGATACGGATAGTAGTCGGATCCTCAAATTTTTATCAATATCCTAATTGATTCGGATATGAAAATGAATCCGGATGGATAATATCCATACTACTTTCATCCCTAGCCCATGTATAAAAAAATATAGATAAATTATTTTTCTATTTAAATATTATCTAGAAAATATTTATTTAAAAAAATATAAATTTTTAAGTAAATATTTTATTCATAAAAGAACGTACCCTGATTACAAATTTAGTCTTCATCCAGCATTCGGCAGAGCTGTGGTTTTCATTCAATCAAAAGTTACCGGAAAAGGATAAGAAAATTCAAAGAAATTTAAATTGCTCCCCCCAACAGAAATTTATAATCAGACTATATTTTCAATAAATAATTGATAAACTATAAATTGCTTTGAATGAATAAATTATGTCGACAAGTATCTTTTTTATCTTAAAAATTTTGATATGTAGGAAATTGAATAAAAAATATGCATATCTTATGAGCTTTCCAAGGATATGTTTCACCCATAATACGTGAAACATTGCTTTCAAGACATTTATATGTGGGAGTTTGTAAGCAACAGATCCAAATTCTATATGGTTTGATATGCTATGAATTACATCGTTCGGGACGGTCAGCATTTCATTGGAATAATTGTGCAGATATAAATATGTTTATTTTTTTAAAATTATGATAACAGTATTCTCTGAAGGAGTGGGGCCCTGGAGCCACTGTAAGATGTGTGATCCGGCATGATCAGATGTGGTCACGCATCTCAAAGCATAAACAGACGGTCATGCATGCATGCGTTTTTGCTGGACGGAAATGTTCTTTCGTGACCTAAAGCAGAACCTCATGTAATAATTCCAGTCCATCAGCTGGATGGCCAACTATTACCTGTCAAAGGACAAACGCTTGATGTGAAACTCTGCAAAAAGTTCAATTATTTCAGGAATATATGGTTAAAATTTCAAAACCATCCAGCTTTCAGCGTCATAATTTTCCATCTAATTTCTCCTTCTACACATTAAACTGCTTTGTCTAGAGCTTGCATCATCAAAAACTAAAACCTCTACCTAGTGCAATCTTGCCGCCCCATGTAATTAAACTAAAACAACAATTTTGTTGTGCTTCTCAGTGACATATTTGATTAAAAAATAGTGGAACAGAAAACTAGAAAAAATATATCAATCAACTAGGAAACAGGCACAGGGATACATTTGGCAAGGTGACTTGCTCCATCCACCAGTTCTTTCACATAATATTTGTTGTGCCAGAGCTTTGGAATCCCATTGAACGATCCTACAACAAAAAATCCACTGAGGTTGTAGCTTTTCTAACTTGACAGTTCGATCTTGTTGCCTGTAGGGTGAGATGAGTTGTTCATGAACAACTTGCAAGCAGCTTAATAACAGGACTGCTCAACTCAAGCTTGTGATCTCAAAATCTCATGTTATGGCTCATATATGAAGCAAATGAAGGATGTTCTGGGCCCATTGCGTTGGTACTATGTGGCGGAAGTGATACAAGTATGGCAGGATCGTCCTTTTTTCCGATAAATCACCATGAAAACATAAATAACATAACATAATATAAGAGAAATATACCCGCCCACTAGGAGATATCAAGGTCACAAAAGCACCTAGTCCTCTAAAAATTACTATCTTAGCCGCTTCACTCCGTGCTTATCTAGATTTTTGTCTAGCCCTGAATCTCCAGTAGTACTCTAGGCTGAGAAGATGCTTTGCTAGACAAGTTTGTTGGAAAGCTCTCTCTTTCTCCTATGCAAGACTTTTGGAGAAGAAGAACCCTTGCTACGATGTCATCTTCTTCAACTCCTTAATTGCCCCCCTCTCTCTCTCTCTCTCTCTCTCATATTTTTCTTGTTGGCATGAGGATATAGGTGGCTGGTTTGGACGCCTCACTTTTTATATAGAAGGGAACACGCCGTTGGACTCGGCCAAGGGCTCAGCATCCTGTCTTGGACGCCCGTCTTAAGAGTCCTAGGTAGATTTTTATCTTCTATTTTGATATGAAGGATGGATCGAAGGAATAATAGATAGAGAATAAATGATGGATGAGGAAGAGAATGGATGATATATTTATTTAGTAAAATATAAAAAGATAGATGAAAATGATTTCCTCCTATATTTGATAATGGAGTATGAAAAAAAGAACACAGGATATCTAAATAATATTTTTATTAAATTATTATTTGATAAAAAATTATTATTATTATTATTATTAATTTATAATACTTATTCGCACTCAAGAAGTAAAAAAATGTATACACTTATAATCATTATAATTAAAAATTATATAAAAAATGTAAATATTTAATTTACTTTAATTTAACTTAATAAATAATTTTATAATAATTTTATGAATTAATTAATATATATTAATTATATAAATAACTAATTAATTTTAATTTAATTTAAATAGTTAATTAATTTTATATAACTAGTTAACTAAAAATGGTAAATATAAATAAAAAATAAAATATAATTTTAATTATTCACTTATAACTATGCACTAAAATTAAAATAATTAGTAACAAAATTTAATAGTATAGGATTAATAATATATATATACATATATAAAATGAATGAAATGTTATAGTTTTATTAAAAAAATTAATCAGGATAATTTTATCAATATAGAAATTCATCTCTTAAATGCTCCATCTATCTTTTCTTGCAAATAAAAATCATATAGGGTAAGCACCATAGTGGATCAGATGGGGCAGGGCATTTTTATACTATATTTCCTCTTTCTCCCATCTTAAAGAGAAAACCTAAAATTCAAATAGGGATACAACTCCTACCAATGAAATCTATCAATCTCATGTAAGTTAAAAAATAAAGAAACAAGAAACTTCACACCCAAGAAAGAATATTTACGAAGAGCGACTATCTGTATCCCTTCTTTTTCAAGTCTTCCCTGTTTTTAAGTTATTTTCTCCTCCTACGAATATGAAAGCATCGATCTATTTTTAATAATAATTTGATCAATACATACCTACAAACTTCTATGTATTAAAGAAGCTTATAATATATATTAGTAAGGCATCTACTATATATCATTTATCCATGTATTATATATTGATGACCACTATATTCTAAAAATTATGTATTAAATTATCTAGAGATGTGTATTAAGATATTGGATGAATATTTTGCTAGATATATATTAACTGACCATATACCGTGTATTGGTGAACACCATATTTAAAAATTATATATCAATTTATCTGTAGATATGTATTAATCTTTAGTGAATGTATATAAAAAAAGTTTATAATATATATCGGTAAGCCATTAAGTGTATATTATTTGGCCATGTACCATATACTAGTGAGCATCATATTTTATAAATTGTATATCAATTAATCTAGAGGTGTGTATTGGGATGTCAAATGAATATTTTATTAGGTTTGTATCAACTGGCTATATTATGTACTAGTGAATACGATATTTGGAAAACTATGTATTGATTTATTTATAGATATTTATTGAATTGCTATTGAGTATATGTATCAGAAAAGCTTATAATATGTATCAGTAAATCATCAAGTGTATATCATTTGATCATATACCATGTACTGATAAATACTATATTCTAGAAATTATGTATCAATTTACTTATATGTGTGTATTAAAATATTTAATAAATATTTTCTTGGTATGTATCGGTTGGCTATATATTATATTGATAAACACCATATTTCAAAAACTATATATCAATTTACTTATAAGTATGTATTAAGTTGCTATTGGATGTGATAAAAAAAGCTTATAGTATGTATTAGTAAATCATTAAGTGTGCATCATTTGACTATATACTATATACTGATGATTGTTATATTTTAGAAATTATGTATCAATTTATCTAGAGGTATGTATTAAGATGTTAGATAAATATTTTGCTAGGTGGTATCAATTAGATATATACTATATATTAGTGAATACTATGTTTGAAAAACTATGTATTGATTTATCTGTCAATATATATTGTGTTCGACTATTAAAAATTGTTATTTTCAACTATACCAAAAAAAAACTACTATTTTTATATTTACAGGAGGAGACCAAGACTCAAAGATGAGAAAGATTTGAGGAAGAAGAAAGAATACGGATGGTCTTTCTTTGTAGACGTTCTTTCTTAGCATGCAAAGTTTTTTTCTTTTCTATTTTTTAACTTGTGGGATTAACAGTATCCGTTAGTAGGAGTTCTATCCCTATTTGACTTTTGCATTTCTTCCTTCAAATGGGAGAAAGAGAAAACACAGCATAAAAGAAGCCTTACCTCATATGATCTACTATGGTGCCTGCTCCATATGATTTTTGTTCTTTCCTAGCATTCAAATTGGTAAATCAGTATGGATGGGCAATCCCTTTTTTTTATCTATTCTTCCTAAAATTTTTTGAACCAAATAATGGATGGAGACTATCCATCCTTCCAACCTCATTCATCATCTCTTATAACCCCAACCAAACGCAGAACTAGTCCAAAAGGGAGAGGGAAAGGGCATCAGCCCTAGGGCTATCCCCCTTTTTAATTAGCACACAACATGATCCCTCCTTTAGGGGTGTTCCAGAAGGTAGGGGTGCTTGACCTCTATGGTCAACCCCCATCTTTTAAATACACCTTATATTGGGTTTTAAAATAGCTAGGGAGATATCCACTTGCCCTAGTTGGTTGCCCCAACTTGCTTGACTTGATGCAGCTGTATTTGGATTATTTCTCTAGTCTAATCTTTTTATTATTGAATTCAGATCTTATCTGATGTTATCCAATCCATGAGAGAACATCAATTGAAATCTCATTCCAATGACTTGGAGGCAGATGGTAGATGTTAGATGTATTACTGGGATAAGTCAACTTAGATTCTTGCTCACCAATGACCTACGCCTTCAGGTTTTCTTAGTCGCACATTAGCTTCATTATCCAATGTGGGGATATGGAGCTCACAATGCATTATTAAACCTCTTGGTGAGTAGGATAAAACCAGCTGATCCTGTTCTAGCACAAAATATTTTTTACAATTTAGTCACTATCTTTTAAAGTATCCTCATATGACCATTGACCACGACACTATTAAATGTTTAGTCGTTTGGTTCATGGTCAATAGAATCCTAGATCTTGTTAAGCACCCTTTTATAAAAACTATTTATGAAAATCCTTTTTGAAAATAATCAATAATTAACTATAATAATTTTGTAAAATAATTATAATCTTTCAAGCTACTTCTTTGCCAAGTCTAATATATCTCTGACTGTGTATCTGCTCTAATACAAATACTATATTATTATAATATTTCCTATGTTGGGTAGCATTATCCTTATTTGAGTCCAAATCCAGCAAACTAGTACTCTCTCTATCAAAAATAAAGTTTAGGATGTCATGGTCCATATAGGGTTTGGTTGAAATTTACTAGAATCCAAATACAACAAGCTATCTTGTCCTTCAAGTTAAGAGACTACTTGTAAGCTCATGTACCTTATTTATAAACTTCTATTTCTCACAAAACTTTGTAAGATGGATTGCTAGTATGACTGCTCAATATGATGGCACATCCAAGTGTTGGTGCAAGGTTTGACCTTGGGGAAGGAGAAACTCTATATCATTACTATTCATCTTAGCAGCCTTATGGGTCTAATGTCCAACCTCACCTATATCTATGAATAAGTTTTGAGTACCTAAATTTATCCAATTCTTGTAGTGGATTTCATCCACTTAGATAAATTCTCATAGTACCTTAAACTCTTTTTTGACTCTATGGTTGACACATGGTGCATACTTTATACTATATATCACTATATGGATCTAAACTTTTTGTGGGATATCAATTCGCTCTGATACCACTTGTTCAGAATCTCGTATCAGGATATTATGATAGAAAAAAAAATAAAATAAAAATACTATCAAGTATGTGGATCAGCCTAAAGGCTTTCCTCCATAGGATATGCAATACTTCACTATAAAAGAAAGAAAATCAAATAATATAAGAGGAATTTACCACTCAACCCTTATACAAGAGTCTCTTAATAAGAAATCCTAAATCTTTATAAAAGCTCTCTAAAATCTCTCAAGAAGCTTCTCAACACCTCTGAAATGTCATCAGCTTTCCAATGCAATAAACGATTCGTCAATCTGAGTTATATATACTTCAGAAACTCAAAAATATTGTTCCAATAGAAAATCCAGTCCTAAACATACTTGAGATTGATCCTGAACCATTTGATCATGATCGGCTCTCTCCTGGGCCGTCAGATCATGCACAACCAGTCCTAGATTAGCTCGGATTGATCTCGGATCATCGGATCATGATCGAAAGCTCTCCCAGCCATCAGATCGTGCAAAGAAGAAGGCCATCAAATCCTAGACATTCGATCGCGATCAGCTCCTCTTTGAGCCATCGAATCATGACCGGTCCATGAAAGAAGAAAAGACTAGAAAATGGGCTGAGAGGTCCACACGGGTGCTTATGAGCCGACAGTCCATCGTGGATTGCGCTCCATAATGGGCCTGGGTGCATGCACGGCTTGCTTCTACACGGCCTGCATGCGCCCCCCATATGTGCTCACATGCTTGGTCGGCCCAGCACGCGGCTGGCCCAGCACCGCCGCACACTATAGGTTTGGGCCGCGCCGCCACTGGCCGACACCGCCTGTGGGCCCCTTCGATGGGCCTGAGGGCTGGCTACTCTGCTCCAATCTTCTTTTGCGCATGTCTTCTCCATTTAGACTCCGTTTAGGTTGTTCTTGGGCTCGTTGGACTCCATTCATTATTTTGGATCTCGTTGTATACTTACTGTAGAATAATTTAAGATACTTTTTTCAACAATCTCTATCTTGATTCAATATTTGGCCTCCACTTATCTCTGAAAGCCTGTGATCTATCTCGCCTTCATGTCCTGGGGCATGCCTACTGATCATGGATGGGTAAACATGGAAATCATGCTAAACCACTTGATTCACCTTCATCAAATGCTATGATCCTCCTGACCTGAGACCTGCTCAGGGTAGCCTCCTACGGTAATAGAAATTTCATCTTGCGATGTCGTATGTCGTTCTCCCGAGTCTCCCATCTCGTACCCGATCCATCTCTACCTGAAGCTCCACCTCGCATTGGGCTTTCTACCATGATATAATGTCCTCCATACTTTCTTCCTCTTAACACCATCCTACTGTCACGCATGACCTTTAGATTCCTCCATCAACTTTTCATCTGATGCTGGTCAAATCCAGTCTGCTCAGTGAGATTAGATTCTTCTTAAAGCTAGGTATGTATTGAACCTGATCCAACTTCTTCACTATTCCATCATGAAGCTTCATGCTGACCATTCTGTTGCCCTTGATGTCACAGCTCGATCTATTTGGTAGGAATAAAGTGCTCTCACTAGTTTTCAGGGAGTCAAACAGCTCCTCTTTACAACATACATGATGAAAATAAGCAGAATTCATAATTCACTGGAAGAAAGAAATATATATTTTATTAGTAACCAAAAGAATATCATCACTGCCTTCTGTATCACTATTGGCCATCGCCACAGTAGCCCTTGTCCGATCTTTGAGTTATGGGCAATCCTTGACTCGATGCTCCAACTTATCGCATCGATAGCATCTGATCTTGCTATAATTCCTCGTCTTCGACTTGCATCGTCATCCTTGCGATCCTTTGTTGCTCCATCTACTGCCTCCTGCTCTTCCAAAAATCGCTAAAGCTGAGCTGCCACCATCTGAGCTCGAAGTTGGGTTCTCCCTCTTGAGAATCTCGTTCTAGAGAATCGCTGCAGTAACTTCGTCCATCTTGATGGTGCTCTTTTTCACTAGAAGAGCAGTCACCAAAAACTCATACGAAAGAAAAAGCGATGCTAGCAAGACCAATGCCCTATTCTTCTCCTCAACTTTTTTATCAATACTGAGGAGGTTGGTGAGGATCTTCTAAAAGTTGGATAAATGCTCCTGTATGCTCTAATCTTCGTTCATCCGCAGCTGGTAGAATTACCTCCAAAGGAATAACGTGTTGGTGAGCGACTTCGTCATGTACAATTTCTCAAGCTTCGATTACAGCGTCGTCGAAAAAATTTCGTCAAGTACATGAATCATGACATCATCCGTTAGATACAAGTAGATCATGCTCATCGTCTGCATCTGGATCCACTTTCAATCCTTCACCTTCATGGTAGCTGGCATCTAGTCGTATAAGAGAGCGTCGATCAATCTATGTTGGTTGAGGACATCTTTTATCCTTGCTTGCCACAAGAAGAAATTGCCCTTTCCATCAAACCTATTGATCTCCATCTTGATTGTACTTATTTTCTTCATATTCTTCAATCTCTATCACCACTACTGCAATCTGCGCTCTAGTACTGTCCGACTCTGATACCAATCTATTGGAGATATCAGCTCACTTTAATACTTATCCAGGATCTTATACCAGGATATTGCAACAGGAAGAAAGAAGAAAAATAAAATAAGAACATAATCAAGTATGTGAATCAGTCCAAAGGCTCATCTTCATGGAGCACGCAAAGCTTCACTATGAGAGAAAAAAAATCAAACAATACAAAAAAAAATTATCACTCAACTCTTGTACAAGAGTCTCTCAATAAAAAACTCCAAACTTTTATAAAAATTTTTTAAGAAGCCTCTCAACACCTTTGGAACGTCACCAGCTTTTCAATGCAACAAACGGTTCTTCAATCAAAGTTATATAGACTTCAAAAACTCAAAAACAGTATTTTAGTAGGAAATCTAGTCTAAACACACTCGAGATCGATCCTGTACCATTCGATCATGACCGGCTCTCTCCTAGGCTATTGGATCGTGCACAAGTAGTCCTAGATCAGCTCGGATTGGTCTCGTACCATTGGATCATGATCAAAAGCTCTTCTAGTCATCGGATCGTGCAAAGAAGAAGGCCATCACGCCAAATCAAAGCCTGATCAAATCCCAATCGTCCGATCGCGACATGCTCCTCTCTAAGTCATTGGATGGCGACCGGTCCATGGAACAGTACCGTGGACCATGATAAATGGCTAGAAAATGGGCTGAGAGGTCCACGTGGGCGCCTATGAGCCGGCGGTCCATCATGGACTGCACTCCATGGTGGGCCCAGGTGCATGCATGGCCTACTTCTGCGTAGCCTGCATGCCCCCCTGTGCGCCCTCGCATGCCTGGCTGGCCCAGCGCCGCCGCGCGCTGTCGGTTTGGGTGGCACCCCCGCCAACCGACGCCACCTGTATGCCCCTCCGATGGGCCCAAAATCCGACTACTCCACTCCAATCTTCTTTTGCATATATCTTCTCCGTCTGGACTCCATTTGGTTGTTCTTGGGCTCATTGGATTCCATTCGTTGTCCTGGCCCTCGCTATGGACTTATTGTGGGAGAATTCAAAGCACTTTTCTCAACAAAACTATAATTTTTTAATTATTCTTGCTATTAAATATGCAAATGGTGTTTAGGGCATATCCCACTTCCACCGTCAAGTCCGAATAAGATTGGTATTAACTTGATAACGAGCTTGTTCAAATTAGAAAAATAAGCCAATCTCGAACATTTATAGTTAGAACTTGCTTGGGCTTGAAAACCCATTTAAATTAATCTAAGTGTAAACATCCTGAAGCTCGCTTGGTTCAGCCTAATCGACATTGAATCCAGTTGCTGCCAAAAAAAGTTTTATGACATTTTAAAAGAAATTTCAATAGTTTGTGCCTTAGCTTGGGATTTTCTCTACTAAATCACTCCAAGTTCCTGGTCCTTATATTTCTAGTGGATCGAATTCTGTCAATTATGAAGTATGAATGCCATGTTATTTTCCCTTACTTATTCTTTTAAACTTAACAAGTAATCTTCAATTACATACTTCACTGCATTCTTTATGTATTATGAATATACATTTAACTTTGTATGAAGAAAATTTTCTGGAACTCTATATGCAGTCCATAAATTCAGACCTATCGATGCCCACAAGGTAAATGATAACTTGTAGAATTAATTGCCTAACAATTTGTTCATGAACAAGCTTAATGAAACATGATACGTGCAACAATCCTCATTATCTTCCCTAAAAAACATAACACATTGGTTGCAAAGTTGAAAGACAAACCGCTAAGAAGTAGGAGGAAGTTATTAGAAAAAGGATTCAACAATGGCCTTCTTTTAAACATAAATTCAACTTTTGAACAAATTATGGCATAATTACCAAAATGTTTCTATTTTTGGCAATTCGGATGTATTAAATTACTCGTGAGTAGTAATATATATGAGTCCGAATACAGAATCTCCCTGATCTCTGGGCATAGCCGACTCCATCTTCCAAGAGCAGCCAATTGGATGACGAGCTTCGCAGTAGTATTAGCTTTCCGATGCGGATGAATTATTAGGAACCCTCGGAGATTAGTAGTCAATTTCTAATGACAATGGGTGGACATTAGCTTAGGGGAGGGGTACCTCGCAAGAAAATGTTTCAATTACTTATAAAGAAAAATTCAAACAAATTTTCAATGATAAATAAACTATTTTCAAAAGTTACTAAAAATTAAAGAATGCAGATTCTCGATCGCATTTTCTTATGTAGAATATGCATGGAAGACGTAAGAATAATGACCGGTATTTGAACACCGTGATCAATAAAAACATTAACATATGGCATCACTTTCATAATCCATGCATGTTTGGTGGATAATTTGAGAATCATATGCGGATGAGTCAAAGATTTCAGGATCTATTGAATGGCATGATTTGTTTGATCATCTTAGAATAATTGGAGAACCACGCTGGCATGAAAAAATGGTGAATAACACAAGATGCACCCGGCTATCTCTTATCACAGACTTGCGAACAAACTAAAACGGCTCTCTTATCGCATACAAGGCTTTAAGAAGAAGCCGAGTTTATAGGGATTAGCACTTTGCATTCTAACTTCAAAAATAATGTCTAGATTATACAATAAATATTACTATATATATCACAACCCATATTAATTATATAGAGCCAGATTAAAACCAGATTGACCGCATTTCGACTCAGATTTGATCAGATCAAAATATAATAGGGATCCTGCATTAATAATCCAAACCATTCAAAGTGATATACTACTTCAAAACTGCTTATATATAAAAAATCATAGCCTTCACATCAAATTATCAAAATTTGAATAATTTAAATAAAATTGAATTAGATGTATTTTTTGATTATTTGATGCATAGATTAGGAGACTTCAAATCATACGATTTTTTGTGTATAGATAGTTTTGAGATAGTAGATCATATCGAACGGCTTGGATCATCAATGTAGAACCTTCATTATCCAATTTTGATATGATTGGATCTGAATCCAAATCTAATAAATCTTAGCCAAATCTATTCGTATATATATATATATATATACTTTCTGCATAGGACTTCTTATTTTTATTTTCAATTTACTTCTAGCATCTTGAGTTTTTGGGCTAGGTACTGAGTAACTGCAATATTTAAGTGGTAGGCTTGGGTCAGAGAGGTTGAGGCACGATAATTTTTTAATTTAGACCTTAATTATTTTTATGATTTTGGTTTGTTTGTCTTTCTAAGAAGAAGGATCTTTTTTGAATCTTTGCGATGGCTTTCAATTCCAAATAATAATCTACTATTTTTGAAATTTTTTTTTTAAAAATTTGATCAAAAAATTTTGAGGT
Source organism: Cocos nucifera (assembly GCA_006176705.1). Classification (NCBI taxonomy): domain Eukaryota; kingdom Viridiplantae; phylum Streptophyta; class Magnoliopsida; order Arecales; family Arecaceae; genus Cocos; species Cocos nucifera. The sequence goes on along the minus strand of QRFJ01000094.1, from coordinate 1,573,169 downwards.
AAATTCAATGATGGTTTCTTGGGTTATTTCATGGCCTAGAAACGTAATTAAAGTTTTGAAGAAAGATCATTTTTAATTTGAAAAGGACCAGGTTATTTCTAGTAATTTTATAGAATATATATATATAAGATATAAATTTAATATAAATATATTTAATAAAATTAATAAAATAAAATATCAAAAGAAGGATGACATGGTATAAAAATTATTTATATTTCAGTATTTTATAAGATCAATTAAACGAGCATGTGAGTCCACGAAAATTATAATGACTTCAGACAAAGTTCGTAGTATAAAAAGGTATAATAATGTAGAGATGCAGGGGAAGTGCATGGAGAGTGTGACCCCTTGGATGCGACGGAGAGCAGAAGAAAGCTGAAGTCTCCGGAACGCATTCCAAATCCCAACGATATCCCACACTAACATAAACAAGGGAACATGGCGCTGGATTCCCCCGCCTTAACAGTAGCCAACAAACAACCAACGACCCCATCCCGAGAGAGACATCCCACCTAACTCTGTACGCGCACCCAAATGGGCCAAACTCTCTTTGGGCGTCTTGTCGTCATCTTCGGCTTTTTTGTGCTTGCTTAGCTGTCCTTGGAGACGGTGGTCGCTGGCTAACGTTTGGCCGGAAGGTTTGACGAATTGTTGATGAATTTAAGAGTATCCACTAATTTAAGAACACCTTGCATTGCAAGTTGATCATTTCTTATAACGAGAAATACGTAATGCAAACTCTATTCCGCTTAAAGCACTTCATTTTAGATAATAAAATCATTCCATCGCTACAAACCATAGACATACGTTCTCTCTAAGATAAGATGTATGGTTCTTACCGAAAAGGTACAAAGTTGGGCTGCCAGTGCTCCTAACTTCTCTCTTTCTGGAGTAGATTTATCGGCTCCACGACCGCTAGAAAGAAGGTGAAGGCCCCACTACTACATTCATGGACTATTGATTTGATCGATCTCTATTTGGTATTCATTCAACCTGAGGCAAAAAAAAAAAAAAAAAAAAAAAAAAGGTGAATCTTTTGTAAGAAACACACAAGAAACATTTGAATGCAAAAAAAAAAGAAATTAGGATTTGTTATTTTGTAGTCTGAAGGACGTATTTGGTGTACTTATCCGTGGACGGTCTAGAGCCCCGACCTTGCAAGATGGCTTCCCAACCTCAATATGCCTTTGTGGGTGAGGAGAACTTACTAAATTTGTTTTTTCATATTTTAAGTGCTCCATGAATTATTCTATTTTATTATTTTTATATGCAAAACTAATTATAAACCTTTAGAGTAAAAATAACCTAGACAATGTAATGGTCAACGAGATGTCAAGGGAAATTTGATGACCAAATAGCTATGCGAAGCATGAGACACTTTAAAAAGCTTCCTGACTAGGCTCATTTGAATATATCTAGACATCTAAAAGGTATGGATCTTGACATCTAGACTTAATTAAATAGGTTGAGAGATTGTATAGGGATGGTAATAAGTCGGATATGGGTTGGCTTGATCGATATCCATATTTATTTCGCCATGAAAAAATTAATATCCATATTCGTTTAGTATGCATTTCAGATCGGATCGAATAAAATAGAGGATGTAGGTTAGGTTGGATTAGATCAGGTATACCCATCTTATCTCAAATCAGATCGAGTCGGATCGAATTGGGCCGGACCTCGTATATTCCTCCAAACCCCACAAGCCATTGTGCTTCTATCAAGATTAAGCTCTCAAAACTTTCAAAACTTAGGAAAACCCTCGATCTCCATCGAGTGCTCTCTTTCACCGTAGATCTCCCAAAAAGAGAATGAAATGAAAAGAAAAGGAAGCGAAAAGAGAAAAAAAATCTCAAATGCTCTCCTTCCCTACATATCTTTAAAAAAGAGAATGAAATAAAGAGAAAATAAGAAAAGAAAAAAAATGAGAAAAAATATCGTATCTTTTAATTTTTTTCATCTTTTCTTTGTTTTCATTGATGTTTCTAATTTTTTCTCTAATTTTTTCATCCTTAGGCATCACAATTTAGTGGAAGGCTTAGAATGAGTGGTCGAATTGGACTCAATCGGTCCAATCCAAGCAATGAATGGGCAGATGCTATGGCGATGAGTAGATGGACGATGCTCAATCCAGATGTAGCGAACCAACTCAGCAATCTTTCGAATGCCATCCTCACCGATCGGGATGCCATCCACACCAGCATCCTCTCCAAGTGATGGCACTAATAATCTCTTCTTTAAACGCCGCCAACCTCTTCTCTCCCCATCTCCACTTTTCTGACTCCAAGCTCTATAATCTCTTCAGAGACAAATGCCCCTGGCTCATCAACCAACTCTTGTGCCACTTCCTCTACATTACTGACATCCTTCTCATCCATCATCAAGTATCCATCAGAATTTTATATTGGATGTTTATTATTTATCTTCGACTTAAATTTATTTTGAATATTTTTTTAAAACCCATATTTATTCAAATTTTAATTGGATCAGATAAAATCTATCTATGTAGATTAAATTGGATCAGATATTTAGCGGGTTAGATGAAATTACTATCCCCAGGACTGCAGTAAAAAAAATAATGGAAAATTACTATTTGTTACATTTAGTCTCGTCCAAGGGACTATAAGCCTAAAGTCAATCACCATCTGTGAGTTTATGCGGTACAGCTTTCTAGTCCTAATATAACATGACTAGTAACCAGAAAGAACATATCTCGACAAGATGCCAACAGACAAAATGGACCATTCTTACTTTGATAAAGCCAACATCGTTGACGTGCATTTCACTTAGGGATGGATAAATATTATAAAAAAATTAATTAATTCTTTTATTAATTAATTTATCCATATTTTCTAATTTTTTTAAAAAAATAAATTATTTTTCCATCAACTAATTAATAAAATAATCTTTTTATTTTATTATTATAATATATAAATATCATATTTGATAATATATATATTTATACATGCATACAATAGGAATATCTGTAACTTATTTGCAAAGCTAGTAACGCCAAAGAACAACAAATTTTAGAATAATTTTTAATACATAAAAAAATATAAATAAATATTTTTTTAATCTAAATATTATTTAAAAAATATAGAATTTTGGATCAGTTTTTTTAGCCCTCAAAAAACAGACTCTTGAGATCATCTATGCACTCTGGTCTTCTCATTCATATTATCGGACTATAATTTCTTAATGCCAAACCTTTTTCTTTACTATAAGTAAAATTGTTTTTTGAGAGGAAAGGTGAAGCAAGCTCATCACTTCATTTTTTTTTTTTTTTTTTTTGTGAGAAAGTATTAAGATAGGCCTAATCATTTTCATTTAGGAAATGAAATAAAAACACAAAAAGAACCCAACCAAAAATAAAGGAAGAAAACAACACTACAAAATTAGAGAATACAAAAGGATGTAATAAGTAAAATTAATCTGGATAGATTGAGTATATATATATATATATATGAAAGAACAAGTGGATTAATAATCTATCTTAGCTTATGTATCAGTAAATTAATTGTCATTAAATCCTTCTGTTAATTGATATGGAACATGATGCTAACAGTGATATGCCAAATAGACAGGCCCTGCCTTACTTTCTCAAAATAAATAGATAAAGATGATCGCAAAAAAAAAAAAAAAAAAAGTTTTATGAAATTCATCAGAGCCTCCCCATGCATAATGAATTAATGATTCTCCATTTAATTATTTAGGGTCCCAATTTTCTTGTCTTGCATAGCCTGTTGGAATGATTGGTTCTAAAATCCTATATAGGATTCGTGGGTTAGATTATTATAACTAACAGAATCAAGTTGGACTAAATCTATATTCACATACATCTGGAGTACCTTTGAAATAGACCAATCCGAATCCAATATAGAAAAAAAAAAAAAGAAGACCCCGATAGACCTAGCCTAGCTTGATTTTGCTTATTGTATTAGGCCAATATCTGAATATAAGATTTTAGACCCAATCATCTAAATAGATCCATAATAGTATAAATATTTTATAACTTCAAATAATGGTTGCCATTTGGCCAATCAAATCTTTGATTTCATTTTTTGAAATAAATCAACGACCGTTACGACAATTGTTATTTGCCATCATGATGTAAAATTGTTAAATAAGCAATTGATAATTTGATTGCTATTGCTTGCAAAGTAACATATTATTTTTTGAACTGATATTAAGATTACAGAAATTTTAAAATGAGAATAGTGAATAAGTCCAAGTAATGGCTGTTATAACGGAGCAACAACCATCCTTACATGCAACGTGCTAGGTAAAGATAGGCTTCCAAAGCATTAAGACGACATATGTTACTTTATGAAAGCATCTGCAGGCTGAGATTAAAAAGTAGGTTGCTTGGTTGATACCGGTGGTCCTGCCCACGCATCCATGAATGCATGTTGTGCGTGCTTCAGGACATGGATTTATTTGCCTGCTGGCACTCAACAAGGAATTGCCGTATCAACCTCTTTAGAGGCTCCGGCTCACATCTTTTGACAATAATTAATAGCCTTTGCGCTCCTTTACAATATTTTGATGCTAAACATTACCTCTAATCAGCAAACTGACTTTGCTAAAGACACCCTGCAAAATACGAGAGAGAGAGTAGTGCCTAAAGAAATAATAATGAGCACATAACACCCACCCCCTACCCTCGGCTCCAAAAAAAAAAAGAAAAAGGAAATGAGCATCTAAATTAGCCGCTCTTTTTTTTTAAAAAAAAAAAAATGGTAGGAGACCAAGCCTTAATTCTTTCTTTTCCTCCTCCTTCTTCTTCTCCTCCTCCTTTCTCTTTTTCTTTCTTTCTTTCTTTCTTCTTTTTTTTTTTTATAAAGAAAAACAAGCCTTGATGGTTGACATAATAATTACCGGTAGGTCATTAGCCATAGCCTGTTTGAACAAGTGCAAATATACCATTTTTCTCTTGCATGTCATGGGCATCCGATGGTCATGTTTAACCATCAATTAGTTGATCCAGAAAAGCCAAGGCAGCAGGGGCATGTGCCACATTCCTTGCTACTCGCTTTGGAAACCTTGGAGGGTACTAGCTTAATCATTACTTATGCATCAGTAGAACGTCTCCTATTACTATAGAGGCACAACCTCTTAGACTGCAATGACCTCGCGTGTTAGCCAGGATGGCAATCAAATAGGATCAAATACGAATTAAATTATATATAAAAAAATAAAAAAATATCAATCTAAATATATTATATTTAATAAATATATCAAAAATTCATAATTGAATCTACTATTTAATTAAATAGGCAACCTAAGTTGCTCGTTGAGTCAATCTAAACGGATTAAATACTTAGCAAACATATTTCTGTACCAAAAAAAAGAAAAAGAGAAAAAAGAAAAAAATAGATGTCCAAAAACAAAGATGAGCCATGCCCACCCCTATCCTGAGAGGACTAATGGCTTTAAAGCCCTAAGACAGGTGCTCCTTTCTCCTCTCCACGCCTCTCTGGCTCTGCCAAGCTCATGAGGCACACGACAAAAAGGCATGTGGCGCGGCCAAAATAAACGGTCACCTGCATGTGAGCCTCATGACTCGGCCGTCTTGGATTCCGGACTCCCTCCATCTCTCTCCTTAGAAGAAGGATTATTGCTAGCCCTCAACTAAATAAATCCCTCTCGCCCTCCGCTACAAGCCTCCCAGCCCCACCACGCCCTTCTCCCACCCCATTGCGGTAAAAAAAAAAAAAAAAAAAAGAGCAGCAGTAGGGACAGAAAAGAGAAAGAGGCTTCCAACACAATCCTCCCCCCACCCTCCACTCATTGCTACATTGCTTCCATTAGCTGTTAAGAAACAGGGGAAGGTAGAGAGACAGGAGTGTCAGGGGATGCAGGGGAGCGCTAGAAGGAGAGCTCTAGCTAGTAATCGGGTGGCTGCTGGCTCTGTTTGGGAGACAAGGATGAGAATGGATGAAGTGAAGGGCGGAATCAAGGTGTTCAATGGCGACGTGAGCCGCGACGACGATGGGAATGCCGACGACGATGGGCTTAAAGTGTACAGAAGGCTGAGGAGGAATCAGAGCGATAGCGTCTCGACGGAGAGGAGGAAGAGGAAGAATTGGAGGCCGCCCGAGCCGGCGGCGAGTGGCTCCATGGTGAGAAGCCCAATTTCGCTGAGGAAAGTTAAATCAGAATTGTTGAGGCTTCGTAGTGAGAATTGTGGGGAAATTGGAGAGGAGAAGGATGTTCTGGATGGTGTGGGAAATGGTGGTGGAATTGGGGAGAAGCAAGTGCTACTTATAGGTGATGGACGTGAGAATGGTGGTGGTGATGAAGAAGAGGAGGTTGAGATAGAGGTAGAGGAGGAAAAGAAGAGCTTTGATGACAAGGAAATGGATGTACCAGTGGAGAAACCAAAGAATGTGGAGGAGAAGGAGGAGGAGGAGAGAATTAATCAGATCACGGCTGAGAAGCCGAAGATTGTGGAGGAGGAGAAAAGAATTAATCAGATCCCAGTCGAGAAGCCGAAGAATGTGGAGGAGAAGGGAATCAGCAAGATCCATGAGATAGCCGTGCTGCCGAAAGTAGAAAAGAAGCCGATGCCGTTGGCGATACGCCGCCGGGCAGTTCATCCAGATCCCATAAAACCACCTCCTGGTAAGCCGTTCTAAGCCGTTCCTTATATTGTTTCTCGAAGAATCCAACATAAAATTCTCGCTTTCTTTAGTTCTATTCCATTTCAGAATCTAATAGTTCCTAGTGCATTTGATTCCTCTGAATTTTGGATTTTGTTGTTCAGCAGTTGAAGTAGAAGAAGAAATTTTCGTGAACATATCTGCGACCCAGAACAGAATGCAGAATATTGGTTAGAGCGGACATTGTCGCACACGTTTTCTTATAAATTTATATCTATCTCTCCGTGTCTTCAACCAACCACCGAGTAATCTGTTGAATTGTTACAGTGAATTTGGTGATGTGGAGAGATGTATCGAAATCGGCTTTCGTCTTTGGTTTTGGAACATTCTTCCTCCTCTCCTCTTCCTATGCCAAGGATCTTAATTTCAGGTGAGTAATTAAGACCCGAAACATAACTTCCATTGTGGAAAAATGTGATTAGAAGACAGCAAACGACACTGATATCCCTCCAAAATTCCATTTCTGCAGCCTAATTACGGCAATTTCCTATCTGGCTCTTGTCTATCTCGCTTTAATTTTCTTTGTCAAGTCCATTCTCCGAAGGTAATTCCTCGAACTTTCCCACAAAACGGATCACCAAAATTATAAACCCCCTGTTCTTTTACAAATTTATGGAAGTGTAACAGGGGAGCTACCATAGAATATGATGAAAAGGATGAGAGGTACATGGTGGGAGAGGAGGAGGCCATCTGGCTTCTGAGGTTGCTCCTTCCTTACATTAACGAGCTAATGTTAAAGCTCAGGGCTCTTTTCTCTGGAGACCCTGCAACTACTATGAAGGTAAGATTTGGCCCTGTTCTCTTCTTTCCTCCCCTGTTCCCAAGGGCTTGTTCTCATAGAGGGAAATGTCGTTCTCGCAGCTGGCGGTGTTACTATTTGTGATGGCCAGATGTGGAGGCTCCATCACTATATGGACGCTGGCCAAACTGGGTAAGTTCTGGAATGGCATCGTTAAATTCCAATTTACCATGCAGTAAAAAGGGAGAGCCGAATTACATCTCTGATTGTTCTATTTGTGCTTGTTATTAATGCAGTGTTCTTTGGAGTTTTCACCATCCCAAAAGTGTACTCCACCTATTCAACTCAGCTGGCAAAATATGGTAAATTTAGTTACAGTACATGATAGTTTGATGTAGTGGTAAAAAGACTAAAGGGTCGTTGGTATTGCGATGGTTAACAAGTAGCTTCTTCTCTTCTTCTTCTTCTTCTTCTTCTTCTTCTTCTTTTTCACTTTACCTTACTTTAATTACTTTGGATGAGGTACCAACGGCTCTTTTATCCTTTTTCACGTGCAATGAATCATGGTCAATGAGGAAGGGTCTAGTTGCATGGCCCATAGGCCTAGATTCTATAATTCCACAAACTATATTAATTAATTTGGAGAACCAAATGTCGATCAAAGTTTTGTGCAAGGTACCGTCTTCCTTTGACTTCAATACATATAAAACACGATAATCCAAATATCATTTGCGTGTTGTAAGCAAGTGATCTTGATAGCAGACATGGTTGTGTGTCCTTTTTGGATCACACATGGTGGCTGCAAGACATGTTCATCGGTGGTCACATCCCATGGTAGTTTAATTAAATTTGGTTGTTGGTAACAAGGGCTGGTTGATAGAAGAGAATGATGAATCTAAATAAATGTCAAGTTGATTCATGGCATAGAAACCTACATTCAAGCTGGATAATAATGCCTTTGATTGGATGTTAAGGTGTCAAAGGCTTTAATATCCTTGAGAATTATTTCTGTTCTCATGCATTATTCTACTTCTATAGCTGATGTTAATGATAGCAGAAAAGAGACTTTTTGAAGGAAATAAGTATAGAAAGGATGTAGCGGCTGGCACGATGAGGGAAATGGAGGCAACAAGGCGTTTCACATGCGGGGTCATCTCTGATAGCTGATGTTAGGGTGAAATGTTCGACAATAGCCAAACCAAGGAACAAAATTCACCATCTTTTTCCAAAAAAAGTGGCTCGCATTGGAGGCTAAAGAAAATCTCCACCTAGTCTCGTCAATGATTGGCATCCAAACAACATTCCACTAAGCGATTTATATATTTTATTGATGATGATTACAAGGGGATAATTCCAAACCAAAAGAACAACCAATATATTAAGTTGCAGGCCCGAAAGGAATTATCTTCGGAATCCCCGGTCCCATAGTGTAGCATACTATATGTTCTTTTAGGTTTGGTCATTGTTATATAATCTCTAATTTACATATTACGCGCTAGTTTATTTGATACCTCAGTTTAGGTCACGTATTGAATTTTTGTTTCATAAATTGTAGGGAAATTTTGGTTGGAGAGATTTAGAGATGGCTGGGAGACATGCACCCACAAGAAAGCGGTCGCTGCCGCCATGTTCACCCTCATATGGAACCTCTCATCCACCGTCGCTCGCATTTGGGCTGGTAACCTGTCCTCTAATCATATCTTAAGTTATCTCCATTCAAATATCCTTGCTATCTTCTAACCCTCACAAGTTATTTCTTTTGGCAGTGTTCATGCTGGTTGTGGTGGTTAAATTTTACCAACAACATGTAGCGGATGAGTGGAATGGGCAAGAGGAAGTGGTGGTGGAAGAAGGACAGGAAGATTCCTGTCCAGCACAGAGGCAGGGTCCTAGACTAGTCCACCGACATAGAGGTGGGCCAACTCCTAATGAGGTGAAGATAAAGAAAGGGATTTAAATAGTAGGGGATGGAAGAGGAGATTTTTTTTTTTTTTTTTGGCCATGGCCAATGGGAAGGAGGACAGTATAAGACGAAGAGAGGAGGATGGGAGGTGCCAGCAATCTTTAGTTTTTGAGGCATCACCACTAGAGTATGTGGTCCTCTTAGGCGAGCATATCAGGATTTCCATTTAAAAAAACGGATACCATCAAATTTTGTAAAGGTTCTGATATGTGGTGTGATGGCCGGGTACTGCATTATCAAGAATGTTAAATAACTGGCGTGTTTGGCCATCCTTAGATTTTGTAATTGTGAATAAAGATCCACGCGCTGGTCTGGCTGTTTAATGCTCCACATTAATTCTAGCTATACAGCACACATTGCAAAGTTGCATTACTAAAATTTCTACTAGAAATAGGCAATTAAAATGGTATTTTCTCCTATTTGATGAATTGAGATTCTCATCTTGCCCTCTTTGCATAAAAAATGATTGAATCTAATTCCTTGTTACCCAATAATCCTGGTTTATGATTGCAGAACAGAGATCCTCTTTGAAGGGTGATAAAACATACATCCTATCCTATCTAATCATCTTTTCTTTGGGAATCAATGAATTTTTTCACTTATGAAATTTTGCTAACTTGCAGATTTTTTTTAAGAGAAATAATTGAAGGAGAAAAATATTTACAATAATGAAAGTCTCTAAAATAATTTGCAGGTACCGTGAGAGTGGATATGGAAACATATTAGTCAACAAACCTTCTTAGTTACAAACCATGCTATTTAATTTAATGTAGTCCAACCTCTAACGCTAACCTCCAATGTGAGACTCGAGGCTTCTCTATCGAACAAAATTTTATTATCCATCTACTTTGATGACACTATTTTACATCTTATAAATAACCATAAAATAAATCCTTTTTTCATTGAGATCAGAATGAATCCTTTGATCATGGAATTCTACGATTCACTGCAAAACATAATCCAAAAACCAAAATTTCAGCTTCATTCTCAGTCAATCAAAAAAAAAAAATAATACAAAGCACTCATTCAAAATTCAATATTTTACATTTTAAATTTTGAAAAAAAATATGATAAAAAAAACTTATTTTTTAAAAAAATTACTTGTTTCCAAAAAAATAGAAACTAGATTTTCGTAAAAAAAATTTCTAAAAACTAGATTAAAATTAATCTAAAAAAGGGCCAGCATATAACCAATAGAGTATAAGCAAGAGTACATGAAAATAAGAATATGTGGAAGGATTTCTAGGCTTCTTTTACTTCAATAATTTTTCTAGCTCAACTTATTTATAGTCAATATGCCAGATGAACAAAGAAAGAATCATGGGTATTCTTTTGAATAAATTCATACCATTGTTTTGTCAATTTGTAATGTTTATTTCTTAAATATTCTTGCCTATCTCATTCAGTTGTAATAATCAAACTCGTTAATCCTTACAAATTTCTATCAATATTTTTTCAACACAAACATAGCTACGACGAAACAATAAATCACTCACATACTCCATTTTTTTTTTTGTATCTTTTATATATTTTGGCTCATTTTGTTTTCTTTTCTATTTTATTTCTAAACTATATTATCGAAATGATTGTTTAAATGAAGAAAATAAAATGTAGCTTAGATGAATATCGTATTTCTAGGATAACCTTAAAAAAAATTTTAAGTTCAATTTTCTCCAACATTTCATACTTTGTAAATAGCATCTACAAAGTTTTAAAATAATTCTAGAAAGATATTTGAATACAATTATAAATATATATGATAGTTGAAAAGGTGATACTTTAAACTCATCCCTAGAGTACTATTATCTTTTAACTTGTGTTACTGGTATATCATCCTGAATATGTGAATATTTTATCACAAGAATTATGCTAGTGAATTTTTTATCATTTTTTAAGTAAAAAATTAAGGATCATATTATATGAATGATTCTAGAGTCTTGGCCCTTCATACTTTTGTTCTTATTCTTTCTGCTATTTTTAGATGTGTGTGGGTGGAGGGCTGATAAGTGTTGTGACAAATACTCGGACAATCAACTAACATGATGAAACATCGATTTTGATATCATCTCATTCAACTCTCAGTTGATAATATCAAAAGACGACTTGGCAGCTCAATCAGTTATTCGACATGTAGCTGGCTATCTTCCAAAATTAGATGGAACCAACAAGTGTATATAACTATTTGCCACTGGCTACGGTACTCGGATACAGATTGAGAAACTACTTAACCAAATATTTTCAAATATAGTTAGATTCTAAAAAATGGGAATCAGAACGGTTTGCAATATGAATATTAACTGCTCATAATAGGTAGAACATGGATCTAGAATAACTACTCTATTATAATCCACGATCAATTTAATAACTCCCACATTTTGATAACTGAATGGATGGAAGTTATTTTACAACAGCTGATTCTATCCTTATCAAATAGCTGGTAAATGGGGACAAAAGTAAGTTTTTGATCTACAAGTCAATTATGTGCTCTTGTTAGGCTAGGTTCTCTTTTTTCTGTGTCCTCAACTTCAATTAACTTAAGTATCGGAGGATCCCCCGCCAAACAAACTCTGACAAGTAGACTTTCTTTAGCAGATCTCTCCTTTCATAGATTCTAAGGTGCACCCAAGACCAACTATCTCGCTAGAGTGACAGCGGTAACATATTGGTGCGCCAAGAAGGGGGTCTATAAAAATCTCTAGATAGGAAGAACTATGGCAAAAATAAGAACCCAAAATGCCTCCACGAGTTTTGCCAAACGTATCTTTCGTCTTGAAGAGCTACACGTGATCCTGCAACTTCATGCTTGGTGGTAATGATGAATCAATAGCAATTTAACATTCTGATATAGCAGGTACAGACATTAACCAAAGTTGTTCATGATTTTCAGCGGACTGTGGAATAGCACTAGCAACCACCACCGGCAGAGGAGGAGCCGACAGCACACAACGTGCCATCTAGGCATAGCCACCACACCCCTCTGCGGTCTCCTTCACCGTAACAGCAACCTACATGGTACTCTTAGCATGCCAATCCTCTACCTTCTCGGCACTCTCACCATGTCGAGTCTAAGGAACGACAATCCCGCTCACGAAAAAGAAATTTATAGAAAGACAAGAGGCCACGCTTCTCCTCCAATTTCTCAAGGGAGGATTCTATGTTGGAATATGCTCGGCATCATCATGAGCAACAACGACAATTGGATGACTACAATCAAAAGCTACAAGAAATTGATCATCGAAATGCTAATAGGGAGATAATATAATTTCTTTTCTAATGAGGATGTTCGAGGAGTTCAAACTCATGATGATGTTGTTGTCGTATCTATGATAATAGCTAACTATGATGTAAAAGGAGTATTAGTTGATAATGGAAGCTCAGTAGATATATTATTTTATGATGCTTTCTCTCATATGTGACTAACTATCGATCGATTAAAATAAGTCAACATACCATTGCTTAGATTCTCGAATGATTCGGTCAAAGTCAAAAAAGAAATCACTCTCCCAGTTACTGTCGGACGATCACCTCAACAAGGTTCTTCTCATTCGAGTACCATCGGCTTATAATATAATTTTAAGCCGCTCGAGATTGAATGTTCTTTGGACAATCATATCGACTTATCATTTACTCGTTTGATTTTCGATGATAAATAGAGCTAGAGAAATACGGGGAGATCAATTAGCCAGACAATGTTTCATGGCAATTATGAAGAGAAAGAAACCCTTCCGATCGATGGGTTGAATCAGTGAGAGAAAGAAAGTCAGACAGAACCCATAGAACAACTAATCTCCATCCCACTTAATGAAGAAGATTTGACTAAAGTAATACAAGTTGGTTCTCTGCTGAACAAGAAACTTCAAATGAAATTTGTGACTTTTCTATAGAAAAATACAGACATGTTCGTGTGGTTAGCCTTGGACATACCAGGTATACCTTCAGACATTACTATCCATAAGTTAAATATTGACCCAATTTACAAGCCTGTTGTTAAAAAAATTACCTCAAATTTAACCCATAACAGCGAAAGAGGAGTCCATGGAGAAGCTACAGTAGCAAAGCTCATTATAGGAAAAGCCCACAATCCCAAGCGACCCGCAGGCATGCGAGGCCAGTGCATGGGCATAGCCTAGGAGGGCGTAGCCTAGCGAGCGAGCGAGGCCTAAGACGTATGGGTGCGCACGCGACCTGCACGCAGACATGGCCCAGGATGCACAAGTGGGCATAGCCTAGGACCATGCGGTCCATCGGCCACTTGGACTTTTCACGTGGCGTGCAGGCTACCCAGGATGCACAAGCGGGCATAGCCCAGGACCATGCAGTCCATCGACCACCTGGACTTTTCATGTGGTCCATGCATGTGCATGGACCATGCATGGACCCCTTAATGGCTCATATCTTTTTTATGCAGTCTAGGAGGTCTTCAGGTGTTGATTTTCATGTGGTACACAATCAGGTGGCTGTGGAGGCTTGCGAGTGAGATCTGACAAACAAAGAAGTTGTTTGGGTCCTATTAGGAGACCTAAATCGACTCTAATTGAGATTTAAGGCCTTTAAAAGGCTATGATGGGAGCTATGGCAGATGGTAGTGGGTCGGTAGATCAGAGCAACAATTGAGAGGAGCTAGCTGAGAGTAAAGGCGCAGCGGTGCTTTAGATAGACTACCAGACAATGATCAGAGCTAGAGAGATCTCCTAAAGAAAGAGCTTTGTAAGGAATAGTGCTTCTTTTTGAGAGAAAGTGATTAATGTATGAGGGTTGAGAGTATGTGATCTTGTCTTATAATTTTTTTTTCTCATTATGAAGCTTGCATGCCTATGCAAGTAAGTCTAGGCTTGATCCACATATTTAATTATATTTTTTTTTTTATATTTTTTTTTTCTATTATGGTATCGACATCATCACTGATATTATGATCTTGGTCTAGAGGGATACGTATTCCGTATGAGAAATCTTCCAAACAAGTGATACAAGAGAAAGTGATATCTCAATAATTGATATCAAAGCTAGATTATCAAAGTGCTATATTTTTTTTATTATAACAGTATTGATCAAGATTGAAGAAGATGGAGAAGATAAGTTCAATTAAGGTAGAGATCAATCAGTATGATAGAAAGAGCAATTTCTTTCTAAGACAAGCGAGGGTGAAGGATGTACTCATCCAATAAGGATTGATTGATGCTTTCTTACATAAGAAGAAGCTGGCTACCATGGAGATGAAGGATTGAAGGTGGCTCTAGATGTAGATAGTGAGCACGATCCGCTTGTACTTGATGGATGATATGATGATCTATGTGCTTAGTGAAATTTTTTCAATGACAATATGGTCAAATCTAGAGAAGATGTACATGGCAAAATCACTCACTAATGCTCTCTTTCTCTGAAAGTAGTTCTACTAGCTATGGATGAGCGGAAGATAGAGCATGCAGGAGTATCTCGATAATTTTTAGAAGATCTTTACCGATCTCCTCAGCATTGATGAAAAGATTGAGGAGAATACTAGAGTATTGATCTTGCTTTCATCGCTTTTTTTTCTTTTGAGTCTTTGGTAATTACTCTTTTTGTGGAGAAGAGTACTATCAAAATGGACGTAATTACTTCTATACTTTTTCATAATAAGGTTTTAGGCAGAATAACCAAGCATCAAGTTTAGATGGTGATTTGACTATGGTGGTGACTGGAGGTGGTGGTGATAGAAGACGAAGTGGTAGAGAATCATAAGATGGGCAGTCTAAGTTCAAGTTGAGGAATTTTAGTAAGATCAGATACTATAAGTATGATAAGTTGGGGCATTGAGTCAGAGATTGTCCATAGCTCAGAGATCGAACGAAAGCTACTATAGCGGTAGTTCAAGATAGCGATACTAATGAGATCGATGATGTGCTTAGATAAGATATCTACTTCTTTTCAGTAGTAGATTTTAGATTTTACATGTTTATATTATGTTTATTGTAGAGAGGAGCTGTTTGACTTTCGAGAGAGCAGTAAGAGCACTATTTATTGCTTGATGGATTAAGCCGTGCGATCAAGGACATTGAGACCGTCAGCTTGAAAGCACATGATGAAGCAATAAAAAATTTGGATGAGGTTCGATATATACCCAATTTTAGGAAGAATCTAATTTTACTGAGTAGATTGGATTTAAGCAGCTATAAATAGAGAGCCGATGATGAAATCCTAAAGGTCATGCACGATAATAGGATTATCTTGGAGGAAAAGAAAAATAGAGAACACTGCCTCTTGGCAAGAAGCTCAGTGTGAGGTAGAGCTCTAGGTGTAGATGGATTGGGCATAAGACGGAAGACTCGGAAGGATGATAGATGACATCATAGAATAAAATTTTTATTGTCATAGAAGGCTATTCTAAGTAGGTCTCAGGTCAGACAGGTCATAGTATATGAATAAGATAGGATTGAGCAGCTTGGCTCAACTTTCATATTTGTCCATCCATGAGTAGACAGATATTTGCCCTAGAGTTGGGGGTGGGATGAGATCATCCAAAAGCTCTCAAAGTTAGGTAAAGACCGAATATTGAGCCAAGATGAGGATTGTTAAAAAAAATACCTCAAATTCAATCAACAGCAGCAAAGGAGAAGTCTACAGAGAAGCCACAGTAGCAAAGCCTATGATAGAAGAAGCCCACATGGCCCATAGACGTGCATGGCCTGCAACAGAGCGTGGCCAAAGAGGGCACAACCCAGCGCGCTGGCATAGGCCCAGCAGGCGAGGCCCAAGATGCATGGTTATGCATGCAACCCATGCGCAGCATGGCCCAAGATGTGCGCATGGCCTAGTGCATGCCGGCATGGCCCAGGACCATGCGATCCACCACGGTCCGTCGGCCACCTAGACTTTTCACGTGGCCAACGCATGTGCATGGACCCTTTAATGGCTCATGACTTTTTTACACAATCCAAGAGATCTCTAGGCACTGATTTTCATGTGGCACTAGATCGGATGGCTGCGAAGGCTTACAGGTGAGATTCGATGGACAAAAGAGTTATTTGGTCCTATTAGGAGATCTAAATCGACTCTAATTAAGGTTTAAGACCTTTAACAAGCCTTGACAGGATCTGTGGCAAATGGTAGTGGATCGATAGATTAGAGCAGTAGCTGAAAGGAGCTAGCAGAGAGCAAAGATATAGCGATGTTTCGGACAGACTACTAGACAGCAGTTAGAGCTACGAGAGATCTCCTAAAGAGAAAGAGCTTTGTAAGGGATGGTACTTTCTGTTAAGAGAGATATTGATGTATGAGGGTTGAGACTATATGATTAACTCTTGTAATTTTTTTTTCTTATAGTAAAGCTTGCATACCCCTTGGAGGTAAGCATAAGTTTGATCCATGTATTTGATTGTGTCCTTTTCTTATATCTCTTCTTTCTTTCTATTGTGGTATCAACATTATCACTGATATTGCTATATTAGTTCAGAAGAGATTCGTATTCTATACAAAAAATCTTTCCAACAAGTGGTACCACAGTAAGTGGTATCTCAACACCTATTTGGCAAAAGAAAAAGAATTTTGCTTCAAAGGGGCAAAAGACAATCGACAAAGAAGTCGATCTCATTCAGAAAATACATTACCTAGAGTGGTTAGTAAATATTGTAATATTTAACAAAGCCAACGGCAAGTGAAGAATATGTATTAACTACACTGACTTAAATAAAGCTTATCTGAAGGATATTTTTTCACTATTAAGAATCGATCAATTAGTCGACGCTACATTCGGCCATCAACTCTTAAGCTTTATGGATATTTTTTTTGGCTACAATCAAATTTGGATGACTCCTGAAGATGAAGACAAAATTGTCTATGTCGCCAAAAAAGGCTTATATTGCTACAAAATTGTACCATTCGATCTGAAAAATGCTAGAATAATTTATTAACGACTAGTCATAAATAAGATCTTCAAAGATCAAATTGATCGTAATATGAAGTTTATGTTGATGATATGTTATTGAAAGTTGACAAATCCCCTTGACATATCATCGATTTCAAGAAAACCTTCAGCGCACTAAGACAGCATCAAATGAAACTCAATCTAGCTAAGTTTGCCTTTGGAGTGACCTTTGGTAAGTTTCTCGGCTTTATGATGACTAAGCAAGGAATAGAAGCCAATCTAGGAAAGATCAAAATAATTTTTAACATGAAGCTGCCGACTTCAAAACATGATATTCAAAAGCTGGTGGGATGAATCGCATCCCTTAGCCAATTTATTTCTAAATTGGTAGAATGGTGCCTTCCATTCTTCGAAACCCTGAGGCACATGAAGGACTTTACTCAGTCGGATGAGTTCCAAAATTTTTTTTAAGATCTAAAAAATTACTTAAGCTCTCCTCCTTTATTGTCAAAGCTGAACATCGATGAAATTTTATATTTATACTTAGCAACTTCATCGAAAGCTGTAAGCTCGATTTTAGTCCAAAATGATGATGGAGTGCAAAAATCCATTTATTATATAAGCAAAGTACTCCATGGATCCAAATAAGATATTTAAAGTTAGAGAAGGCCATCTATGCATTGATTATTACTGCTCGATGACTCCATCCTTATTTTCATGCTCATTCATAAAAGTCTTGATCGACTAACCAATGAAGACTCCACTGTAGTGACCAGACACTTCTGGGAGATTGGCTAAATGGGCCATCATACTTAATGAGTTTGACATTTCTTATATTCCTCGAACTGCTATAAAAGTTTAGGTGTTGGCTAACTTTGTTGTTGAATGTACAATTCTAGAAGATCAGTCAATGCAACAATAACTTAAACAGCCTCTTGCTGAGTCAGTGTAGATTCTATATGTAGATGAAGCTTCTAATTTGTAAGGTTGTGGAGATGGATTTATCCTAACAAACTTGGAAGGGGTCATAACCAAGTACGCTCTTTGTTTTTCCTTCAAGACATCCAATAATCAAGCCGAGTATGAAGCCTTGATTGCCAAGAGAAAAATGGCCAATGAACTTCGAGTGAAAAAACTTAAAGTCTTTACCAATTTACAATTGGTAACTAGTCAAGCTCGAGAAGAAAATGAAGCTCGAGATTTGACTCTTGTAAGTTATCTCCAGAAACTCTAAACCTTGAAATCTGACTTCAATTATTTTGACCTCTTCCACATTCCATGATCCAAAAATTCTCACACCAATGCTTTATCCTGACTTGCTACCTTTGGATATAACGAGTTGGAAAGAATCTTCATTGATCAACTCAATGTATCGAGTATCGACATGATGGAAGAAGTTCAAGAAGTCTAAGTTGGACATGAACTATGTTGGATTAACCCATTCATCGCATATTTGACTGATGGGACCTTGCCAATCAATCCTATTGAAGCTCGACAAATAAAAAGGTTAACCTCTTGGTACATTCTCATAGAAGGGCAACTTTATCGAAGATCTTTTTCTCTACCTTTACTCAAATGCCTCCAACCTACTGAAGCTGACTATACCCTATGAGAAGTCAACAAGGAAATACATGGTAATTATTTGGGGGGTATATCATTATCATACAAAATACTTCGACAAGGATATTGCTGACCAACTATGCAACAAGAAGCATGTTTAATGTCAATAATTTGTCCAATATACAAAGATTACCGGTGAGTCACCTAACTTCTATAGCGGCACTTTGGCCCTTTGCCTATTGGAGAGTCAATATTCTCGATTTATTTCCTTTTGCAAGTAGATAATGCTGATTTATTATAATCGTTATCGACTATTTTACAAAATGAATGAAAGTGGAACTATTAGTACAAATAACTGAGAAGAAGACAATCAATTTTTTATGAAAATTGATGATTTATTGATTTGGTCTTCCCTAAATAATTATTATGGATAATGGCCAACAATTTGACAATACCAAATTAAGAGAATTCTATGAAAGTCTTCACATTATTCATAAGTTTACTTCAATAGAATATTCATAGTTAAATGGAGAAACCAAAGTGACCAACAGAATGATACTTCAAGGTCTAAAGATGAGATTAGGATAAGCCAAATGTCAATGGACTAACAAACTCTACAATATTCTATGGTCTTATCGAACAACTCCATGCATTCCAACTGAAGAAACTGTAGAAAATCGAGCAGGATTTTTAGCATGCATTTTTAAAATATTTTTAAAATTAAAGCAGCAAAAATTAAATTTAATTGAATATTAATCTACTGTATGTATTGATCTAATCAATGTAAATCCTACTCAGGATCTAGACATGCTAATATATAATTTAAAATTTAAATATGATTGATTAGCAAATCGAATATGCTAATCGATATGAGTTCAGAACTTGATACCTATGAGCAGGTAGCTGATCTCCATAATCTAAATCTATCAGATAATGCTCTGGTATCATATTATAGTCACACATATGTCCGACCTCTATGGTTGGTCCACATGGAGTTCCTGATCCCGATTAACCCCACTAAAGTGCTAGCTCCTCGTTGGGGCCTTCAATGACTGATCGCGATCGATCTAATTGATCATCTTCTTTCTGATCTTCTAGATACTCTAGAAAATTAAAACACATTCTTTGAAGGATGATGAAGGGATGTTTCAAATTTGGTGGTGATTCAATGCTCACAACACTCGATCTCTCCATCCGAACCCAGATTTCCAAGTCTTGGGTTTCACTTGGCCCAAAAATCCTGACGCACTCAAAATCCTCTCACGCTCTCTCTGTATGGAATTTTTTTCATGAAACAAGTTTTTATGGAAAGATGACTTTTGAATCTATAAACCTTATTTAGATTATAACTAAAAATTAGATATCCTTAGATATGAAAATTAGAAGAGAATAGAGGCATGAAGGAAAAATAAAGTGCTATAGGACTCTACTCACCTTCACTCCAAGATTTTTTTTTTGCTCAAAACCAATGCCCAATTGCTTTCAAATTTTTACTAAAAAAAGATAACCCCTTAGGCTTCAAGCAAGAAAATTCTCATAATTTATTGCATGAAAAATAAGTAGAAATTTTATATAGAGTGGATAGGTTAAGATTGGTTGAACTAGTTTCAACCAACTTCTAGTATTTGAATTCAAATGGGGTCTTATCCTTTTCCAATGCCTATCCCAGAGGATGACGAGCAAAAGGACTCTCCTTCTACTTTCCCTCAATCTAAAATCATCCAAAAAAATATGCAATAAAAGATAGGTAGACATGAAGAATAGATAAGGAAGATATTAGATTTTTCAAATTTCAAATCAACCAAGTTGAATTCAAAATTCAACTTCGTTTAAACTGGTCCAACCCTTAGACCAGATCAAAGACAGAAGAGAGGAAGGGCATACATTCATTTTTACATGAGAAATCTCATGCAAAAATCAGAGGAGGGCATGGGTCAAGGTGGAAAAGTCAAATATGGTGGGCGCTAGGAAGAATTTAAATTCAAATCTCATTTGACTTGGTCCTAATTGGTTTCAACCAAACCAATTAATTTAAACCAATTAGACTAGATTTAACCCAACTAAAGTAGGCTTAATTCAAATTAATAAAATTTTAATTAAATTAAAAATTAATTAGGTCTAGATCCTGATCAAATCAGGATCGAATCTTTCTTAGCAATGAAGTCATCTCATGACCTGATCGGGTCAAATCTAATCGAATCCAATTCGATCAAACTTGATCCAATCCCCATCGCTCAATCAAATTGAGCTAATCAATAATCAAGTTGCTAATTAATCCTCTAATAAACATAGAGTCTTAATCGGATGGGTGTCTGGGCAATAGAGTCCTATCAACATGAAACTCCTGAAGAATCTCAAACAAACGGGACTCTCGAATCTAGTGTCCCAAATGAATCAAACTCGCGATCATAGAGTTTCAAATCAGTGAAACTCTTGATCAGAGAATTCTAAATGAGTAGAACTCAGAGTCCTAATCCATTATGACTCTTGGTCATAGTGTCCTAGTCCAGTAGGACTCTTAACCATAGAGTAATAGGTCATCAGGACTCTTGATCAGAGAGTTTCGGATATGAAGGACTCAGAGTTTCAGTCCAGTAAGACTCTTGATCATAGAGTTCCAATCCAGTGGGATTCTTAACTATAGAGTCTTAGATCATCGAGACTCAATATCAACCATCAGATTAGGTAGAAACTTCTATTGTGTGTGACCCCATAGGTTCGAATTCTAAGTCGGTAGCAAAGAAACTAATTTTCTATACCAATCAATGTGACCATCTAACAATGATACCCGACGTTCGGATAGGTTGAATAATTGCAATACAACATCGACCAACCTATGGTATATGGTTACCATATAATTCATCTCCTTAAGCTCGATGCTCAAAGGACGATCTAGAATTTACTGTCAATCCTAAAATTCATCCATAGTATATTTCAAAACTCAGTGTCCATCACATAGACCATCTCGATCGAGGATTTGCTAAATTGAAATACAGTGATGCACTTGCTCCAACACTTGGAGGGGTCAATCCCATTTTGACTCACACACCCACAAGCCAAGTACTTGACTGCACCTAGTAGCCTTCTATCATTGAATTAAAAATTCAGATAGTTCGGTACCTAAGTGCAGTAAGTTGCTTGCAGATCACTATGGTGATCTCAGATCTAAGGGATACTCATATCCATATCCTTCATGGATAATTCTTGACAATAGAGAGCTCCGTAGTTAGATCACATTCAGTGAAATGTATCCCTACACTTCACCTGCATGCCATAACATTATCTTCATACTTCTTGGCTAAGAGGACAACCAACACTTATAGCACACAATGATTTACACTCGATATGTTGTTATCCTGGGTAACAATAAATTATTTGATTGCGAACATATTTTGAGGACTAAATGATAAATCCTCCTTTATCGAGTCTAAATAGTCCTAAAAATTTTATCACAGAAGAGTTCATTACAGAAAGATGCATAAAGTGATGAAAAGATCAAAATAATAATTTATTTATTAATAATTCAAGTATAATTATATTTAGCTCAACCATCTATAATCTAGATGATTGACTTTAGGATACAATTTTTAATAACTTTCACTTAGACTAAAGCCACTAGAATAGTATTGAATATCCATCTTTCATTTGTGATTATCGAACTCTTTGATTCCTAGAGCTTTAGTAAAGGGGTCAGCCACGTTCTCTTTTTCGTCGATCTTCTGAAGCTCGACGTCACCTCACTCCATGATTTTTCATACAAGATGGTAGCGATGCAGAATATATTTGGTGTACTGATGTACCTTCAGCTTCTTTGCTTGAGCTATGGCTCCAGTGCTGTCACAGTATAGTAGAATCAGACCATCCAAAGAGAGTGCCACTTTCAGCTCATCGATGAACTTTTACAGCCAGATAGCTGCCTTCGCAGTATCAGATGCCGCGACATACTCCACCTTGCATACAGAATTGGCTACAGTGTGCTGCTTGAAACTCTTCTAGCAGACCGCTCCACCATTTAGGGTAAACATAAAATCTGACATACTTTTACTATCATCATGATTTGACTGAAAATTAAAATCAGCATATCCTATAAGTTTCAAATCAGTATCTTCATAGATGAGCCACTGATTCTTGGTATTTCTCAAATACTTCAGGATTGTCTTCACAACCTTCTAGTGATTCTCACCTGAATCAAACTCGTATCTCCTCACTATTCCTAGTGAGTATGTCATGTCTGATCTCATATATATCATGGCGTACATAATAAAATCCACTGCCGAAGTATATGGTATTCTACTCATATTCTTTCTCTTTTGAGGAGTTGTTGGACAATCATGACGTACATCAGTATGTACTAGACCTAGAAGCTCAATGGCCCACTCACCCTTTTCAGTAAAAAGTGATTTGGTTATCTTATCAAGAAGACAGGACTCATAGGTATTCAATGATTTACAATCATCAATATCAAGAATACGCTCCTTGACTAATCTATTAATTTTATTTTTGTTTATATGACCAAGCCTATAGTGCCAAAGATAAGCATTAGTGATATTATCTAGTTTTGATCATTATTCGACGTGTACATTACACTAATAGACTGTGATAAAATATAAATATTATTTCTCAATTATTCTTGTATTATTGTGACATCATTAATAATGATATCGTAATAATATTTCTTTATTAATAAATTATAACCACCTTGGGCCAAAAGCCCAATGGATATTATGTTCATCATAAAAGATGGACAATAGTGATAGTTACTTAAAATGACACTATTATTTTGAAAAATAGTTCAAGAGTTTTCAAAGCTAGGATTGAAACTTTACTTCTATCCCCAACATTAAGAAATCTATCACCATTCTTAAATTTTCTATCAATTTAAAGTCTATGCAATGAATTGCATATATGAATCGGACTCTCCGTATCTAATACCTAGATAGATTATCATATAACAGTCTTGACCAGCAACCACTTGCTGATTTTTTCTGTTAAGCCTATTTGGGTTTAGAGGATATTTCTCTTTAGGTTTGCCTTATTAGGGTCAATACTAGGCTCCTTATTTTTAGGTTCTAAACACTTGCCACTGTCCAATAGTGAATGAAGCGGACTAACTCTAGCCATTATAATTATCTGAAAGAAAAATATGAAATCTTATTAGTACTTGAATTAATTAATCCTAAAGATTTGGATTTTAGTCTAAAGATTTTTTTACTATTTTTAATGAATTGATAGCCTCTACCTCCAATTTAAGGAATTATACTAACTCCTTAGCGGGTACTGGAACCTACATAAACTACAAATGGGCCCGAGGAAAGCTCTGGCTAACTCGCGTGCATCTACAGGTAGGTTCACAATCAATTATTTCTTCAAATAATTTTCAGTAATTAGATTTTGCCCTAAATACCAAATCAGTAGGCTATGGCCTCCACTGAAAAAGATCTGGTTAGGTCCAACCATTAACATGATTGACTTCGGTGCATCAAACCAATGATAACCAGATTTGAGAAAAACTCTGGCTAACCTGATCACTATTAAAAGAGTGTGACCTAATCATCATATGATGGATAGCAATTCCAATATTCAAATGAACACCAGGTGTAAGGCACTTCCAATGTCTACCTAGAAGATTGGACTCATTACTATTCATCTTAATGGGAGGCTATGACTCAATTATCCCCATAACTTAGTCATTTTAAGAACCTAATAATTTAGAGGATTTAGGTTACATATGATTTTAGATAGAAAGAACACGGACCAATTTCTCCCATTAACTTCACCAAGTCAAACCCTTCCATTGACTTCAACAAGTCAATAGGTTAGAACTAGGATCAATTTAAGTCTATGGGCACCTAATATAGTCTTACTGATTGAAATCAATCAAATTGATTTCTAATGACATGGGTCAGTCCAAATCACCAAGTGATCTAATCAAATTTTAATCAACCATGTCAGTCAGATAAGTGAGATCAATCAAAGGGATATGCCATTAACTCGTCAAAGATCGAATCAGTGCGAATAGCTCCCAATTAAAAATCACTGATCGAGATTGCCAAACTTATCTTAGATACAATCGGTTAATTAGATTTAATCTGATCAACCTAGTAATTTCGGGCTTAACCGCATAGCCATGAATCAAGCCCATCTTAGTCTAGTTAAAGACATGGACTTGTCCAACTACAATTAGTGGAGTTGATTTTAGAGTGTTCTTGATCTAATCTAATTCAACACTTGGTTAGAATTGATCAATTACTCTAGATTAATCCATTCTTTAACTAACCTTAGGTCTAATCCAATTAATGGACCTAATTCATCTAGCCTTTTAATCCATAGTCTTATGATTTTATTTTAGGATCTTTAATTCATAATTCTAGAACCTAGAAGACAACACTTAATTCTTTTAATTAAGTTTTTGGGCTGATGGATCAAGTTTCAGCATCTCAAAAATAGTTTTCAAATTTTGAAAGGTTTTTATTTTCTATTTTTCAAATGGATCAACTTATTTCAGAAATGAATCGG
The DNA here is from genome assembly GCA_006176705.1 of Cocos nucifera. NCBI lineage: Eukaryota > Viridiplantae > Streptophyta > Magnoliopsida > Arecales > Arecaceae > Cocos > Cocos nucifera. Next base: position 1,547,886 of record QRFJ01000094.1, on the reverse strand, counting down.
CTCATTTCTTAAACAGCAACCAATTACTAGTTTTAAATAGAAAATAAAATATAATAAAAATTAAACTATGAATCAACCTTTTAGATTTAATCTAAAATATATTTATATTTTTTTTTTTTAATTAAAATAATTTTAATTATTAAAATTCTTTCACTGTTCATCTTAATGAATGAGTTTATGGTGGCACCCCTAGCACCATAAGGGATCCTCACTAAATGAGAGGAGATGACCTTTAAACCATACTTGTCCCTTATAACGGGATGGCTTGGTGGTTCATTCATTCTCGATTACTAAGTTATCTGAATTAAGCATATCAAATATACTAATATTTAATTTTTAATTACATATTGACATATCAAGCAACCTTATTGCTCTAATACCATTGCAGAAAATCGAGCAGGATTTTTAGCAAGCATTTTCAAAATATTTTTGAAATTAAAGCATCAAAAATTAAAATTAATAAAATATTAATCTACTACATGCATTGATCTAATCAATGTAAATCCTACTTAGGATCTAGACATGCTAATATATAATTTAAAATTTAAATATGATTGATTAGTAAATCAAATCTGTCGATCGATACGAGTTCAAAACTTGATACCTATGCGTGGATAGCTGATCTCTATAATCTGAATCCATCAAATAATGCTCTACTATCGCACCACTATTGCACACATGTTTGACCTCTATGGTTGGTCCACACGGAGCTCCTGATCTCGATCAACTCCACTGAAGTGCTAGCTCCTCGCCGGGGCCTTCAATGGCTGATCGTGATCGTTCCAATTGATCACCTTCTTTCTAATTTTTTAGATATTCTAAAAAAATAAAATACATGCTTTAGATGATGATGGAGTATTTCAAATTTGGTAGCGATTCGATGCTCACAACACTCGATCTCTCCATCTGAACCCAGATTCTTAAGTCTTGGATTTTACTCGATCCAAAAATCCTGACGCACTGAAAACTCTCTCACGCCTTCTCTGTATGGAGTTTTTCTATGAAACAAGTTTTCATGGAAAGATAACTTTTGAATCTATAAATCCTATTTAGATTATATCTAAAAATTAGATGTTTTTAGATACGATAATCAGAAGAGAATAGAGGCATGAAGAAAAAATAAAGTACTATAGGAATCTGCTCATCTTCACTCCAAGATTTTTTTTGCTCAATTGCTTTTAAATTTTTACCATAAAAAGATAACTCCATAGGCTTCAAGCACAAAAATTCTCATAATTTATTGCATAAAAAATAAGTAGAAATTCTGTATGGAGTGGATAAGTTAAGATTGGTTGAACTAGTTTCAATCAACTTCTAGTATTTGAATTCAAATGGGGTCTTATCCTTTTCCAACGCCTATCCCAGAGGATGACAAGTAGAAGGACTCTCCTTCTGCTCACCCTCAATCTAAAATCATCCAAAAAATAATGCGACAAAAGATAGGTAGGCATAGAGAATAGAAAAAGAAGAGATTAGATTTTTCAAATTTCAAATCAATCAAGTTGAATTCAAAATTTAATTTAGTTTGAACTGGTCCAACCCTTGGACCAGATCAAAGGTAGAAGAGAGGAAGGGCACACATTCATTTCTGCATGAGAAATCTCATGCAAAAATTAGAGGAGGGCATGGGTCAAGGTGGAAAAGTCAAATATGGTGGGCGCTAGAGAGAATTTAAATTCAAATCTTATTTGATTTGGTCCTAATTGGTTTCAACCAAATTAATTAATTTAAATCAATTAGACTAGGTTTAATCTAATCAAATTAGACTTAATTTAAATTAATAAACTTTTAATCAAATTAAAAATTAATTAGATCCAAGTCCTGATCAAATCAGGATCGAATCTCCCTTAGTAATTAGGTCATCTCATGACTTGATCGAATCAAATCCAATCAAATCCAATTCAATCAAACTTGATCAAATCTCCATCACTCAATCAAATTGAGCTAATCAACAATCAATTGCTAATTAATTCTTTAATAAACGTAAAGTCCCAATTGGATGGGTGTCTGGACAATAGAGTCCCATCAACATGAAACTCCTAAAGAGTCTTAAACAAGTGAGACTCTTGAACCCAGTGTCCTAAACGAATCGAACTCGCTATCATAGAGTTCTAGATCAGTGGGACTTTTGATCAGAGAGTCCCAAATAAGTAGGACTCAAAGTTTCAATCCACTAGGACTCTTGGTCATAATGTCCTAGTTCAGTGGGACTTTTGACCATAGAGTTTCAGATCATCAGAACTCTCAATCAGAGAGTTTTAGACATGAAGGACTCAAAATTCCATTCTAATAGGACTCTTGATCATAGAGTCTTAGTCCAGTAGGATTCTTGACCATAGGATCTTAGATCATTGAAACTCAATATCAGCCATCAGATTAGGTAGAAATTCCTATTGTGTGTGATCCCATAGATTTGAATTTTAAGCTCATAGAAATTAATTTTTTGTACCAATCAATGTGATCATCTAGCAATGGTATCCGACGTGTGGATAGATCGAATAATTGCAATGCAATATCGACGAACCTATGGTATATAGTTACCGTATAATTCATCTCCTTGACCTCGATGCTCAAAGAATGATCTAAGATTTACTGTCAATCCTAAAATTCATCCATAGTATATTTTGAAACTCATTGTCCATCACATGGACTATCCTGACCGAGGGTTTGCTAAATTAAAATATAGTAATGCACTTGCTCCAACACTTGGAGAGATTAATTTCATCTTGACTCACACACTGACAAGCCAAGTACTTGATTGCACCCAGTAGCCTTTCATTTCTGAATTAAAAATTCAGGTAGTCTAGTATCTAAGTGCAGTGAGTTGCTTGTAGATCACCATGGTGATCTCAGATCTAAGGGATACTTGTACCCATATTCTTCGTGAGCAACTCTTGATAATAAAGAGCTTCGCAGTTGGATCATATTCAGTGAAATGTATCCCTACACTTCACCTGTAAGCCATAACAGTATCTTCATACTTCTTGGTTAAAAGGATAATCAACATTTATGGCACGCAACGACCTACACTCGATATATTATCATTTTGGATAACAACGAATCATTTGATCGCGAACATGTTTTGAGAACTAAATAATAAATCCTCTTTTGTTGAGTCTAAATGGTCCTAAGAACTTCATCATAAAAGAATTCATTACAAAAAGATGCACAAAATAATGAAAAGATTAAAATAATAATTTTATTTATTAATAATTTAAGTATAATTATATTTAGCTCAACCATCTACAACCTAGATGATTGGCTTTAGGATACAATTTTTAGCAAAAACTCCTTTCAACTTGACATTTAGAATGGAGGTAGTAACTCCATTAGAAATCAAAATACCGTCGAAAAGAGTATAGCATTATGATGAACCAAATAACTTGGATCAACGATGAGTAGATTTGGACTTAGTTGAAGAAATACAAAAGCAAGTTTAAGTTAGAATGGCCTTGTATCAATAATGGGTAGCCTGATATTGTAATTCTTAGGTAAAACCTAAATTATTTCGAGTAGGAGATCTTGTCTTCAGAAGAGCTGAAGTCTCCAAACCGACCGAAAAAGATAAATTATCACCAAATTGGAAAAGTCCATATCAAATCTTGGAGGTTCTATGATTAGGAGCCTATAAGATCATCAATTTAGATGGTACCAAAATTTCTAAAACTTGAAATGTCAAGAATCTACGCATGTGCTATCAATAAGATTTTATAATAAAGTATTTCAATTTCCATCACAAATATTAATTGTTAGTCAAAATGAGACCAACTCAAATCGGATGATCGATTGATACTCGATCATAAGGAACATTACCGATTAGGTACCGATAATATCTTAATCGACTTATACTCGATTCCTAAAGATGATCGACTAATACTCGATCATATGAAACATCATCGATAAGTTACTGATAATATCTCAATCAACTTATATCTCATTGATGGAAAAACTAGAGGTGATCCCCAACATGACTATCATGAGTAACTCAAAGCAATGCGACTTCTTGATTCAACTGATGATTCTACTTAGTCAATACTGTTACAAGTTGATTAAACTGGACTGACAAGTTTACTTAGTGCATTTTTGTTGCTTACGATGTTATATTACTACATTAGGCCGACTATTATATTTAGAAATTCAATAAACAAACAAAAAGAAAGAAGTGATTGAAACAAAATATTTCATTATCAAAAAGATCTCTTTACATAATTAGAGAAGTTCTGAGTACAAAAAGATAACAAAAAGAAAATTTAAGGAGCCATATCAAGAGGTGTTCCTTCATCGGCTTGTGGAGCCACAGTCTCCTCTTTATCTCCATCAGGATGAATTCCACTTTGGTCCAACTTAGGATGAAGATGATCGATAGCTGACTTACAATCCTCGAAACCAACTTTGTATGTGATCGCTAATCCCTCAGCAACTTCATCCTCAAACTTCGATGAAGATTGAAACTTGGTCAGTGCATGGGAAACTGCTTCCTTGGCCTGAGTTTCAGCAATCAATGCCTTCTTTTTAGCCTCTCGAATAGCTCTTTCAGCATCCTTTCATCTATCCCTTTCTTCGGCAAGGGCAGCTTTGGATATCTCCATCTCTTTCTTGAAGTTAGCAATCGTCGCCCTCTACTTCCCCACCTCCTCCTTCTTCCTTTTCAGCAAGGAATCCAATTCGATAACTTTATCCTGGGAAAGAATAAACTTGGCTTCAAGCCAAGAAAAGTTATCTTAACATTGCTTCACCCGCTCTTCTGCAGCTCGAAGAAGCTCCTCTGCAACTTTGGCCCAAGCATTGATGCTCTGGACCTAACCCTCCAAAGAGTGGCTAAGTTGGCTGAAGCTAGTTAGCTCCTCAAATAGAATTGTTGCATCATGTGTCAACTACAAAAATATCGAAAAAGATCCAAGTCAGAAAAAAAAAGAAGCTAGTCGACTCACCAACAACAGTGACGCATAATAGCCCGAGATAATGTCCTCGATCGGACAGGCCTTTCTTTCTTCCCAATCGACAAGGAGCATAATCATCTTCATTAGCTCTCCGACAAGATGCTGGTTGCGAAGTACTGCATCAGATATTTTGACGTGCATACCAAGCATAATGTACCTCTCGAATGATTTTGAAGGGGCATGTTCAGCAAAAGAAGTGGACCCATGAAAGCCTTACCCGGACTAGCGGTTAGAGAAGGTCACAATGGGACAAGGCAAGCAATGTCGGAGTCATGCTAAACTAGTAAAGCATGCATGGTGGTAGTAGGCCTACCTCGCTTCTTCCCGATGATAACGACATCATCATTATTGGTAGAAGTAGTCAGAGGAGGCATTGGTCTGCTCGACGATGACAACTTCCTTGGCGGGAATGGCGGTTGAGTGCTTCTCAGAGCACCCGATGAAGAATCGCCCCAAGGCTTCTTTGATGTCTCCTGAGAAGGTCCTTCTTGGGGCACAACCAACCTCTTCTTGATGGCCCGACGGATGAACTTGGTTGAAATTCGCATAACTACAAATCAATATGACAACAAAGTTAGATTTCAACAAAAAAAAAAAGTCTTCTACAAAAAGAAACTTCGATATATGAAAACAACATCCTATTTAGAGAATTAATTGGACTGATCAATCCAGCATCATATAAGGATTGTTCTACAAGGAGCTCTCACTGTTTTGGAATAATGACATCGAGTAGGAGTTCGTACGACTCCTTATCCTCCTCCAAGATGATGTCATTCTTGTTTGGGAATAAGTTAGGGACCGTCTAAACCCAGTTAAAACCCTAAGGATGATAGGCGGCAATCTAGAAAAAATTATTTTTTCATTTATGAATGGAAGAAGAAAGTCCGGTAATGAACTGATGGCAATATCAAGGATTAAGACCATCACCCTTTATCTTAAGTGTGCTTCAACATAAAAAGGGCCCGAAAGAGTGAGATTCTTGGCTTTCGACTGACAAGATGACACAAAACTACGAAAGAGTAAAGGATTCTAATGGAGTTCAGGGCCAACTGAGTCGAAATGATGTTGTAGAAATCTAAGATATTAGCTATGAAAGGATGTAATGAAAAATGAAGATCCAACCGAAGAAACTCTTCATAGATAAAAATATGCTCGTTAAGAGGATGGATGACACAACCACCTCGATCAGAAACTGACAATCGATATCGACTCGGGATCCCATATTGATCCCTCAACCATTGAATATCATCATCAATCAATTCAGACCTTTCATGAAAAGGTTTAGCAAGATTCTTGATGGCTAGCTGATTATCCAATCCTTGAGAACCAGAATGGTCCTGCCGAGAAGAAGTGACATCCTCAAGAGAGTCTTGAGGCACTTCCTCAGTCCTCTCCCAAGTAGTTGAAGCCCAAGAACTTTGATCTCTTATAAAGTTCTCATCCCCAGACTCTCTCCTAGAGGAAGACATAACTAGGAACTGGAGAAAGAAGTTACAAGAAAAGAATGGAAAACAACCTAGGGAGAACTAGGAAAGAGGGGAACAAAGAAGGCAGCCTTCCTTTCGATCGGAACTTGGGAGGAAGGATGCTACAACTTAGAGATGAGGAAGAACCCTATGACTGTCAAATGGAGAAGAAGAACTATAAAAAGGAAGGGAGACCCCCTATTTATAGGAGTACCCGACGGCTAAAATCAACACAGAAAATCCTATCTTGACGTGCGGAAGATGACGCCATGTAGCCAAAATCTAAATCGATGATTGTCTCGACGATTCAATGCACCACTATTATGATTCGGCTGCGTATGCTAAATCCACGTGAAAAACAACCAGGCCAATGACTGAGCGACACATTTTTCTTGCGATGACGTAATCTGCTGTAATCATTATGGGAGATTATTTTGAGCGGCATGCAGCTATTATTGCTACGCAGTCCTCGAAAAGACAAAACAACTAGAAAAAGCTTTTGAGACTGCAATTAATTCTAGCAGCAACAAAGATGGTTCGATATGTATACTTTTCAAAGTCGAATTTAGCGATTAAAAAGGTTTAAACACTTCGTTCACCCGATCTTACTCGAACTCGGGAGTGGGGGCACAAGTGTTGTGACAAATACTTGGATAACCGACTAAGTGACTGCTTATCGTTAGAGTATAAAATAAATATTTAAAATCGATCTACCTAAAGATTAGAACAGTGGTGAGTCAGATATCGATTTTCTCAAAGATTGAAGGCTAAGTTACATTCAATATAATTAAAAATAAAATTAATTTATTAAGTAAAAATTTAAATAAATAAATTTAAAAAAATTAATTTGAATTTAAGCAAAATAAAATAAAATAATAAATAAAATTTAATTAGGGTTTAAGAGTCAATTAAAAGTATTCTGAAATTTTGAATTCATCTCTAATAGGATTGTGGTAATTTTTTTAATGCAAGAATTTAATATTTTAAGAATTTAGCTATGATTATAATCTATTTTCTTTGGACATAAACTGTATCTCCCAATTACGATCTATCTCAATAGAATCATAAATTATTCGATACTTTAATTCTTAAAAATTTATAACATAGCTTTTTACTGATTCTCTCTAATATAAACTATTAAATCGAGTATGGATTGTATCTTTCGATCACAATCCATCTTTATAAATATAGTCTATTTAAATATTAATCAATAAAAAGTATATTAATATCTCATACATGAGGATAGAATTTAGGATTGAGTGGGAGAATAATTTATTCATTGTATAAAAAAATTATAAAAAATTAAAAAAAAAAGAAAATTAAAACTCATACTAGAAGACTTCATCTACATCCTAGAATCTGATCATTAGTTGCACATAGTTGATGATCTGCTCTCCGGTATCTTCTGATCTCCCAGATAAAATAAAAAAAGAAAAAGAAAAGAAAATAAAAAGAAAGAAAAAAGAGGAAGAGAGGAGAAGAGAAGGGAGAGAGAAAGAGGTTTTAAGGAGGGCTTGGAAGGTCCTGCCAGTTCTCTCGACTTTTGGGATGAACATGGCTTAAATAGAGGAGAAAATTAGGAGTTTTTGGCTTCTTGTTGGAGTCTAATCCAAGTTTGGCTCAAATTGTTTGAGCCTATTAAATTCTGACCATCCATTCTAGATCAAACGGCTCAAAATCAACTCAAAAACCACCGCAAACCCTACCGGATGTGTTTTTGGCCGTTCGATCAAAGTCTAGATTGATTTTGCCCATTGGATCGTGCACTGATGAAGCCTGGAGTCCTTATCAAAATCGGATTTGGTGTCAGCCATCAGATGCCGATCGGGTGCGATGAGAGCCATCGGATGGTGCAAAAGGGTGCCACTGGATCCTGTGGACCGATCGTTGCAAAGACCGCGATGAATTCGAATACGCCATGTGGGAGAAATTAACGAAAATAGCCCTATACACCACGATGAAAATGCGGTAGACCCTTCAAGCGTCTATGCTCGCCATGTGTCGTGCGCCGACTAGCCAAACCTACTGAGCTAGCCGGTCTACGCCTATTCCATGAACCGACTGATTGGTCCATCGTGCATCGATCTTATTTTCTTTTTATTTTTCTTTTATTTTAATTTCTAGGCTTCATAATTTTTTTATTTTAACTCTAATTTGAGTGAAATTTATTACATTGGAATTCATAAATCGAGCTCTTTACATTGATGAGCTTTTTTCTACAAAACACTAATAAAAATATTAATTTTTAAAAATAAATATTAATTATTATATATTTAATATTTTATGATGATTATCACACCCTCCAACTTGAGTTTTACTCATTCTCGAGTAAAAAAAGAAAAATTAGAAATATGTATCAACTTAATATGATATGAAAATTTCTTCAGATCATCTTAAGATCAGTTGATATCTAGTTAGAGGTTAAAGAAATAGATCATCAAATTATTAATTCTATCCCAATATAGTGGTTAAGTGAAGAATATAAAATTTAAGAGTTTTTCTTTGATCAATTTTTCATCTTTATTCTTTAAATCATCTTTCTTTAGTATGGACTAGAGTTTTTCTTTCTTTCTTTTTTTTTTTTTTATAGTTAGTTCAATGTTTTAATCCCTTTAACTTTCTATCTGATCCTTGTAGCAAGCTTTGGACCAATAACTTCCAAACCAGTTGACTTTAGGGCACTAGATATAAAACACCCCTCGAACTTACTGACTCAAGTCAAATATGCTACAGATTAAAACTAACTATATTGCAAATTTTTTCACATTGCCCACTTTTTTATGTGAATAATATTGTTTACTTAGGCAACGAAATCCGGTTACTCAATGGAAGATCAATGTTTAGACCTTGCTCTTTATTCCTTTTTTTTAATTCTTTTTTTATTTTTTTTCATATTTTTTTTTCACTCATACCCATATAAAGTAGATTCTTTATTGAATATAGACTAGAAGAAGATTTTAGAATCACTCAAAAATTTATCCATTCTAGACCTGACCATTTATTGAATTTTCTTAATAATTGGATCCTTAGTATTTTAAAAATTTTCTAGACCATTAATCAATCATCAATTAAAATGTCTAAAAATTTTTAAATCGACATAAAATTAGGTACATAAGACTAATTATCACCATACTTCGAGAACTTTAATAAAAAATTATTTATCCTTCTCTTCAACTTAATTTCTATTATCCTCAATAGAGAAAAAAAAAGTATGTGATAAATGATAATAAAATAACAAAAAGAAATTCACCTAGCTTAATTTGATTCTGATCTCGGTCTGGGTTTATTTATTCTTCATCTAGCATGAGTCTGTAGTTCTTTCTCCAACTTAGTCCTAAAAGAAAGTTAAACTAAAAAGAAAAAGCAAATTCAAAAGCAAAAAGCTGGGTTGCCTCCTAGTAAGTGCTAAGTTTAACATCTTCAATTGGATCCTATGAAGGAGTTTTATGTATAATTAATTTTAGCACATCCTTCAAAGTTCTAAAAAAATAGGACTAATCAGGAGGCCTTGTCATCATAGCAAAAAAATCATTCATGGAATGCTTTTTGGCAATTAAGCATAGCCCTGATCCGTAAGGTGCATGGAGCAAGCATGTTAAACCAGAGTCTAACCTTATCATAATTTTTATAATTATCAGGAAGGGATTGTGTTTGTAGGACCGAAATCAGGGATGATGGTTTAAAAATTTGTTCAACGTTAACCTAATTTACCCCACTCCTTTTCTCGAGTATGATATGTCTTGACATATTCTCTCCCTGATCAAAATCATGGCACTTGTTCCAAATTAATTTTAAATCCACCTCCATACATCGTTTTAACATTATAGATAAATTTTGGAGGCCATCTTCAAAAGTAGTGCCGAATATAGAAAAATCATTCATAAAATCGTTATCCCTCATGTCAGTAATATCACATCCGATAGCTTCTTTATATACTTTTAGAACATCCATAAGTTGATCTTCCTAGGTAGGTATCACTAGTAGTGTATCAGTAGATTCATCAGAAAGTGTTTTAATTCTTGATCAATTGATGGTTCTAACAAGGGGGCCATTGGTGGGCTAGGTAGTGGCTAAAGTTTTTCAAACCAAAGTGGAGTGGTTTTGGGGTTGAGTTTATCTATTTGGTCGTTAACTTCTGTATTGTACCCATCATCATCAAATCGTCCACCTCATAATGGGCCAAATAAAGATTTAACGGATCATGAGAAAAAATTATGGGTGAAGTTTTCTCTAATGTGTTATTTACTTGTGGTTCTTGGAAAGTCTCTATTGATTCAATCATTTCATTAGTTTGTCCATCCCCATTAAAAGGATTGGATGATTTTAGGATACTTAGGGATGGATCCATATATAAGTAAGATGATGGATTTGGTATATCCCATGGTTCTTGATTTTTTCTATATATTTTTTTAATTATATGATCTAAGATGGTCTTTTTGGTTTTAGAGGGTTATTCTATAACCGTTTCTTTTTCAAGAGTTAAATGTGATTGTTCAGAAAAAGCTTCTGGGACATTAAAATTTTTAGTCATGTATGGTTCCTCAAAGTCACTCTCGGACTGACTGGGCAATTCATTTTTACTAATAGCCATGACTAGTTGATCTAACTGTATTTTTAGATGAGCAATGGCTTGAGAGTTTGAATTTATAAGTTGGTTAATGAGATCATTTTACGATTTCATTATGGCTTCTAAGGTTTTTTCTATTGAAGTAAGCCTTTGGTCATCTACAGTATTCAATGGTTGCTTGGTAAATTCTAACTCATCTACTGCTTGCTGAATCTTCTCCTCAAAAATTGACTCATTATTATTTAGAAAAGATTGATATTGTAGGTAGGGCATATCATAATAAGGTACATCCATGAATGTAGGTTCTTGTGGCACCGGGGTAACCACTAGTTGTGATTACCATAAGAAATTTGGTTGAGCCCCCCAGCCTGGATTGCAAGTGTTAAAGTATGAATTATTTCCTGGTCTATAGGCTATATAGGTTTGATTGTGATAATCTTGCTCATACATATACTTAGAAAATCGATTTGGGCATCTTCTTGCAAAGTGAGTGAGGCTCGAACATATTGCATAAACTTGTTGTGCAGGAAGAAGAGATGGATAGGAAGAGTTCTCATTGGCTATTAGACGATCTAATTTATGGGATAACTCATCTACTCTACTCTCAAGATCCATCTTAAATTATTATTTATTCAAATATGTATAATAAAGGGCTTTAAATCAGGGCAATCTTCTTTTAATTATTATTTTATTTAATTTATTTTATTTTAAAGAAAGAAGATGAGAGAAAAGCAAGAAGAGGGTTCTAAAGATGAGTCCTAAGGAGTCCTAAATCTAGAGATGAAAAAGAGAAGAGTATTTTAATTAAGGTTTGAATTATATTGGCAAATAAGTTAAGCAAGCATGGACTCTCTGTCCTAAAGTTAATCTAAATCTAGACAGCTCCTAACTGCTAAGGTTACCTTCAAGCCCTCCAAGTAAAGAATCAGTCAATCAACTGATCAGGTAAGTGTAAGATCAGTAAGAGTCTCCCCATTGCTTATCTTAGACATCAATTGTGCTTGGTCAGGTAAGCTAACGGAATCAATTATAAATCACATTCCTTCGAATCCAGTTATCCCTCAAATCACATGCCTAGACACCAGTTAAATTGACTAACCCTAATCTGGTCCAACTTTTAGGTTCTTTATCCTAATGAGTTCAAATATCCTAGGGCTAACGTCTAATTGATTTTAAGTTAAGATCTAAGTCAATACAATATGAAGGATGGTGGTTTATGGGCTAAGGAAGGGTGATCAAATCTCCACCTTATCTTGTTTAATAGGTTGTGCCCTTAGAGTATATTATGAATATGCAATGTAAATCAAGCAAAATGTCCAAATATATTTAAAATTAATTTTATGTTATGTTTTTGATTTTGCTAAATTAATTAAGTGTTATGAGATGTCAGTGATTTTTTTAGGGTTTATGGTTTTATCTTTTTATAAGTGTATTTAAGGTTTTGATTATGTAGTTTTGTAAAAGAAAGTAAATTCAAGTGATTAAGTCTGACAAGTAGTAAATTACTAAACTATAGAAAGCAAAAAATTAATTATGAAAGATAATAATTAACTAAACAAAATTAAAGAGCAATAAATTTGTTTTTATTTTTTTTATTTATTTTTAATTTTTTTAAAAATTAATTAATTAATTTTTAATTAATTAAAGCAACCATGCTAAAATTTTCGACAACGATGCCAAAAATTTGACTGCTTATCATTAGAGCATCAAATAATAATTTAAAATCAATCTACCTAAAGATTAGAATAGTAGTAAGTTGGGTGTCAATTTTCTCGAAGATTGAAGGCTAAGTTACATTCAATATAATTAAAAATAAAATTAATTTATTAAGTAAAAATTTAAATAAATAAATTTAAAAAAAATTAATTTAAATTTAAGTAAAATAAAATAAAAAAATAAATAAAGTTTAATTAGGATTTAAGAGTCAATTAAAAGTATTTTGGAATTTCGAATCCATCTCTAACAGGGTTATGGTAATTCTTTTTAATATAAGAGTTTAATATTTTTAAGAATTTAGTTTTGATTATAATCTATTTTCTTTGGGCATGAACTATATCTCTCGATCATGATCTATCTCAATAGAATTATAAATTATTCAATACTTTAATTCTTAAAAATTGATAACATGACTTTTTACTGATTCGTTCTAATATAAACTAATAAATCGAGCATGGATTGTATCTTCCGATTACAATCTATCTCCATAAATATAGTCTATTTAAATATTAATCAATAAAAAGTATGTTAAAATCTCATACATGAGGATAGAATTTAGGATTGGACAGGAGAATAATTTATTCATTGCATAAAAAAAATTATAAAAAAAAAAAAATTACAACCCATGTTAGAAGACTTTATCTACATCTCAGAATTTAATTTTTAGTTGCACATAGTTGATGGTCTGCTCCGTGGCATCTTCTGATCTCCTAGATAAAATTTAAAAAAAGGAAAAGAATATAAAAAGAAAGAAGAAAGAGGAAGAGAGGAGAAGAGAAGGGAGAGAGAAAGAGGTTTTGAGGGCTTGGAAGGTCCTGTCGGCTCTCTCGACTTTTGGGGTGAACATGGCTTAAATAGAGGAGAAAATCATGAGTTTTTGGCTCCTTATTGGAGTCTAATCCGAGTTTGGCTCGAATTGTTTGAGCCTGTTGAATTTTGGCCATCCATTCTAGATCAAACGGCTCAAAATTAACTCAAAAACCACCGCAAACCCTATTGGATGTGTTTCTGGCCGTTCGATCAAAGTTTGGATTGATTTCGCCCATTGGATGATGCACTGATGAAGCCTGGAGTCCTTATCAAAATTGGATTTGGTGTCAGCCGTTGGATGCCGATCGAGTGTGATGAGAGCCATCGGATGGCACAAAAGGGTGCCACTAGATCCTGTGGACCGATCACTGCAAAGACCGCAATGAATCCGAACACACCACATGGGAGAAATTGACGAAAATAGCCCTGTACACCATGATGAAAATGCGGTAGACCCTTTAAGGGTCTACGCTCGCCATGTGTCATGCACCGACTGGCCGAACCTACTGAGCTGATCGATCTATGCCTATTCCATGGATCGATCGGTTAGTCCACGTACATCAATCTTTTTTTTTATTTTATTTTATTTTAACTTCCAGGCTTCATAACTTTTTCATTTTAGCTCCGATTTAAGTAAATTTATTGCATTGGAACCCATAACATTGGTGAATTTTTTTCTATAAAACACCAATAAAAATATTAATTTTTTAAAATAAATATTAATTATTATATATTAAATATTTTTATTTAGTATTTTATGATGATTATCACTAAGATAATGAAACACCGACTTTGATGTCAAGCTGATAATCTCATTCAACGCTTAGCCGATAATATCAAAAGATGACTTGGTGGCTCAGCTAGTTACGTGGCATGTAGCCGACTATCTTCCAAAATCAGATGGAAACCAACAAGTGCATACGACTATTTTCATTAATTACAATACTTGGATTCAAACCGACTAACTACTCAACTGAATATTCCCAAAATATGAATATATTCTAGAAAATAAAATTAGAACAGTTTGCAATATGAACATTAACAGCTCGTAATGGACAGAAAACGTGGATCTAGAATAACTAGTCTATTGTGATCTACGATCAATTTAATAACTTCTATATTCTGATAACCAAATAGATGGAAGTTATTTTACAATGGCTAATTCTATCCTTATAAAAGGCTGGTAAATGAGGACAAAAGTAAGTTTTTGATCTACAAGTCAATTCTATGCTCTTGGTAGGCCAGATTCTCTTTTAATCTGTACCTTTAACTATGACTGACTTAAGTATCGAAGGATCTCCTGTCGAATAAATTTTAGCAAATAAATTTTTTTTGCAAGTCTCTCCTTTCATAGATTCTAAGGCATACCCAAGATCGACTATTTCATCGAAGTGACAGTGGGAACAATAAGCATTCACACTTTAAAGTTTTGTATGATCGGTTAGCATATTTTTTTTATATTTAATAGGAGAAAGTAAGAAAAATTGCATCTCACTTGTCAAAGAACTCTCACTTTCTCTCGTCAATGATCTTCTTACGTGATGGAAGAAAACTGTAAACAAAGAAGTACACAAGTTAATTTTCAAAAAACTAGCTTCTTAACCGAGGTATAAAAAACCCAAACTGATCACTACAAATGATTATATGATGAAGAGGAATAGCCAAGTATTGGGAAAGAAAAAAAAATGAGATTCAGATAAGAGGGAAAAAATTAGAATAAACATTAATAGACCAAAAAGAAATGAAACTATGTGCAATGCAAATCCTACCGTCTAGCTAGTTCATTCATTGATAGCTTTGTAGCACATAGGTCAAAGACAAAAGCACATAGTTCATTCATTTGTAATTTGTTTGATGGTGACAATTAGATGAATCCCATGGTGCCTCATGAGACACGCTATTCCATGAATTGCATGGGACTCATCCAATCATGGCCACCACATAAATCCTTGAAGATTGTGATTGGAGAATTCCGGTCCGAAGTTTAGAAGGAGGGAACTCATAGTCTTAGGCCAGGTTATTACCTTTGGAATGGAAAAAGTTACCATATTCTTTTTTTTAAATTTTTTCACTGTTGTGTTAACGTGTTCCATCTATTGTTCTATTATTTGCAGGTAATATTAGGGATAAGGGCTTTGGCATGCTAAAATAAGAAAAGGTCTTGATATATAGATGATTAGATTTCATCATCATAATCATCTAGCTTTTTTCTAACTATCTAGTGTCGGTTTTATGAATCTTTATTTGTGTAGTATTCCCATTTAATTAAAGTTAAATAATTGAAGTTACTGTTATATATGTTTCTGAGATCATTATTTTCCATGAACTAGGTGTTTTGCCACCATTATAATTTAAAAAATAACTAGCAAATGTTGTTTTTCCAATGGATCAGTTCAATTTAATGTATTTCTGATCTCATTATTTTAAGGAAATAAGTCATGGTTTGCAGAATGCTGCTTAAAAGAAGAAATTATCATATGAATACCGCCTTTTTCTCGAATATTGATTAAATTTAAGTCATCAAATTACTATTGTATATGTTTATCATTTTATGATTTCAATGTTTCATTTCAGAACTAGGATGAGAAAAATCCTAGTTGAAATCTAATAGACTCGAACCAAAGTCCGTGGCATCAACCCCAAAGACTTTACCAACTTTTCTAGTTGGTACCCTCCATAGAAATATTGTGTTAAGGAAAAATTAAACATAGATTTGAGAAGGTTGCTTTCTTTTTCATGTTACCCAAAATCTCATGTAATCTTGTAAACAGTTGCCATCCAAACAATATTCCGCTAAGATTTCTTTCCCTTCAAATTTCCTTTCATGATGATGGCGCTGCTTCAAAAGTGATACACCCAAGCAAAAAAAAAAAAAAAAAAAAGAGAGAGAAAGATCTCACGATGGTTGTGCAGGTTCCTTTTTTTTTTTTTGCCCCCCCTTATTTTGGAGTTTTGTTTTAGAAGGGGAAAAGGGGTTATCACATAGCGATAGGAAGCGAGGTAGTGCACTGTTATGAAAAAGAAGGAAAAAAAGTACACTAGTTATACCCTTAAGATATAATTTTTTGTTATTTAATTATTTTTTGTGCACTTGATAGGAGTTTTAAAGTCAAATGATTTTAGTGTGCAAGTAGTATAAAGATAATAGATTGCACCTAATGCAGCATCTTCCTATCATTAGGACCTCACCTTACAAATGACACCGATGATTTACATTTTATGTTTTAACATTTGTAGATGAAGACTAATGAGGTGGATTCTAAATTTAAATATATTATTATTTAATTTAGTACACTAGCATAGTCGATACTGTCCATATTTGTATCCAAATGATATATAGGAAAAAACTATCAAAATATGTAATATTTGATTTTTAGATATTTTTAATTCTATAGATCATAATCAATAGTATAGATTTTGACTTAATTCTAATTGGACTTGATATAAGTAGAAACCATGTCTACTACAAGTTATATATATAAATTTAAACCTTAATAGACATTTGGTAAAGGATGATCATTTTAATATTATGGATGACATGGATGGAAATGATGAGATCATGATGTTTAATTATATCATTGTGATCCTAAATAAAAGTGATCCTAAATTACCTATACTTCTCAATTCACCATCCAATCCAGTGACGAAATATCCATCATTGAGTTTGAGAATCTAAGATCATCCTACGGTAGCTATCTAATTGGCTGAAATTTGAGGATAAATATACTCTCAATTCATTAAAAAAATTGATATATCAATATATCATTCATATATTATATCATTATTACATATGATATTATATTATAATGATATTATATGTATTATATTTTTTATGTATATTAAATTATAATATATTGTTAGTCATATTATTATTCAACGATAATTTTAAATTATAGTATAAGTATATTATCATACTTTATTATTATTATAATATATTACTTTTATTTACCTTATTTTAATCAAAATAAATATTAATATTAAAAATAATATATCATTAAGATAAGTAAAATATTAATTCTATAATAATAATTAATATATCTTCATAGAATTAATAATTTATAGGGCTAATAGATATATTTTTATAGAATATATCATGAGATAGTTTTCATATTACATGGTTGGTAATATCTTAAATTACTTATGAATATCTAAAAACCTTTAATTACTAAAACATAACATATCAAATATGATGGTCTTAGATCATAGATTATCCTATGATAAGAACCAGCAGTGATCCAAGATCGCCTTAATGATCCTATTTAAATTACCAAACTCTATTTAGGAGATAATTAACGCATAGTACTTTTCTATTTTGTATATATATATATATATGTATAATAAAATTTTGAAAATATATGCAGAGATGCAATCGCCTAACTTTGGAGTTTCAAACTTTAGTTATATAAATATTTTTTTAAAAGAATTTGTTAATTCCACGCAAAGTTTGGTTGGAGAGATTTATGCGTATCTGGAAGCCACTCTCCCGCAAGAAAGCAAAATTCACATGAAAGCATTCGCGTTCGAGCGAGAAAGCAATTGGCTGTGGCCGCATAGACTTTACCAGCACTGTTCGGCGGACGTCAAGACGAGGTGACGGTGGGAGGACCAAAGCAATCCCCGCGAGGCCGTGGGACCACTTCACCTTTGGCAAAATGGGCCACGTCCAAGTAAAGGTGGAGATAAACAATCTAAAGGCGAGGGGATGGGAGAGGACGCAGCAATGATGGTGGCCATGGGGCCCTCGATGTCAGCAATCTAATAACCTTAGCTACGGGGGAATCTAAATGCTCTGTTGCACGTGCCAGCCAGGCTAGCAACAATATAACATGCTGCCCTCTCTGCAGTAGCCCAACGTTTCTTTTTTCCCCACCTTGCCTAGAGTACATGGATCTGATAAAAAGTTAAAAAACGAACCTTCCTCCGTTATGCCATATGATGGCCTGACAAATGCTGTACCATCTGCTACTAAATGGAGATAAAATGGTTTTAGACTGTTACCAAAAAAAAACTAATAATACCGACTGCCAAACGCTGAAGGGTAAGGCGTACTGCTCCAGAAACTGGGTCCGAGGAGGGGGCACGTGCCCGTTCACATGCATGCATGATTACCTAGGGATAAACATCGTTTTCCAAGTTGGCATGAAGGGGTCCCTGTCATTTTAAGTATTTTCAGGTTGACCACTCGTGGTTGGTTGGCGCCTCGAGGGAATTTCCTGCGAAAGAGACTAGAATTTGGGCGCTCCACAGAATTTTATTGGTTGTGACCGAGGTATATATGGAGTGGAGTAGCGGGGCAGGCACCTTTTAGCAGCATTGTCGAGGTTTAATTTGGTGGCAATTGAGCTTGGAATCCACCGACTCCCTCCACCGCCGCATGTTACCTAACCTTCCTCGAGCTCCTCTCCTCGCGGGCAAGTTCCCCTTGCAATAGCTCAAGAAGAACGAAGGTTGTTGGACGTTTCCAAAATAATAAGATATTAAAGTTTTATTTTAAAACGATGGTTGGTTGGCCGGCATCCTGGTTCAGTTCCTATTAAGCATGGATTTTATAAAAAATTGTGTCCGTAAAGATGCTGATTTTTTTTTTCAAAAGACTTTTTGAAACAATTCAAATAAATTCATGTATAATTTTAAAATTTAAAATACTATTATATTTATTGATACAGAATTTTATTGATGCTAGATCGAGCTAGAGTGAAGGAGTATGAGGTCACCATCGGGAACCTGCAAAATAAAATTTCATCCAAAATCGATGGTGGTAGCTCCGGCAGAACTCTCCGACGATCAAATCAATTCTTCTGGCCAACAGAAATAGAGTGCTCAAGAATGAAAAGTGAGCTTAAAATTTTTGAGGAGAGAGGAGAGCTTAGAGAAAGCGTATTTGGAGGGTTCCTTTTTATAGGCGGAGCTTGTAGCGGGTTGATGGTGACAGCTGTAGCCGTCCGATAGCGGGTCGCTTGAAGTCCGACGAAGTCAATCACGGAGGGAGATACCGCCTGCAGCGCCGCCTGCAATAAATTGATGGTGACAGTCATCGCCGCCCAGTAGCGGGTCGCTATCGTCCACGGTGGATTGATGGTGACGGCTGCAGCCGTCCGATATTGAGCTACTCGGGACTGTACGAAGGGTTGAAGAGCTTTGACGTATATCCATTTCGGGAGAGTTCGGACTTCCAATGAAAATACGGCTAGAGAGGATTGTCCGGAAGAAATGCTAGCTGAAGGAGCCCTAAAGGAGTTTGACTTCCGTAGGCATCCGACTGAAGGAGGAATCTAGGAGTTCGATTCTCGTAGGAGCTCGACTAGAGAAGATGTCTGGGAGGAGTCCGACTTCTGGAGAAGTCCGACCGAAGGAGAAACTCGGAAGGAGTTTGGCTCTCGTCGGAGATCGATTGAAGCTCGGTCGCTGAGAAATTTGGTCAGGGCTCGGCCACTAAGGAGTTCAGTCGGGACTCGACTGTTGAGGACCTCGGAGGGAGTTCAGCTACCATAGAAGTCCGACTGGAGCTCGACGGCTGAGAAGTTTGATCGATTGAAAGGATTCGGCTAAGACTCGACCGCTGGAGAGTTTGGTCGGGGCTCAACCGCTGAGGACCTCAGCAGACTGAAGAAGTTTGGCTAAGATCCGGCAGCTAAAAAGTTCGACCGGTTGAAGGGATTCGGCTAAGACTCTACCACTAAAGCTCTTTCGTGGCTATCAGTTGTATTAGACTGAGCATCAGACTGGACTTCGACAGGAGCGAGATTTATTTCCAACAATAGTCCCTCCACTTCTGAGTTTGGAACTCTAAGGAAGGGAGTGCAGAAAAGGCGACTGCCGAAGTCCTCTTTAGGGCTCTACGTCAGTTCAGACTGAAGCTCGTGGGAGATCTCATCTCCTGCAGCCGAGGTTGGCTCGGGGAAGATCTTATCTCCTGCAGCTGAGGTTGGCTCGGGAGAGATCTTATCTCCTACAGCCGAGATTGATACGGGCACTCGAGAAAGATCTCATCTCCTGTAGTCGAGGTTGGTACGGGCACTCGGGAGAGATCTTATCTCCTACAGTCAAGGTTGGCTCAGAGGAGATCTTATCTCCTGCAATCGAGGTCGAAGCTCGGAAGAGATCTTATCTCCCACAGTCGAGGTTGGCTCGAGGGAGATCTTATCTCCTACAGCCGAGGTCGAAGCTCGGAGGAGATCTTATCTCCTGCAGTCGAGGATGGCTCGGGAGAGATCTTATCTCCCTGCAATCAAGATCAAAGCTCGGAGGAGATCTTATTTCCTAGAGTCGAGGTCGGCTCGAGGGAGATCTTATCTCCTGCAGTCGAGGTCGAAGCTCCGGGGAGATCTTATCTCCTACAATCGAGGTCGAAGCTCGGGGAGATCTTATCTCCTACAATCGAGGTCGAAGCTCGGAAGAGATCTTATCTCCTGTAGCTGAGGTTGGCTCGGGGGAGATCTTATCTCTTGTAGCCGAGGTCGAAGCTCAAAAAAGATCTTATCTCCTACAGCCGAGGTTGGCTCGGAGGAGATCTTATCTCCTGCAGCCGAGGTCGAAGTTTGGAAGAGATCTTATCTCCTGCAGTCGAGGTCGAAGTGAAAGAAAAATTCTGATTTTTCGGACCAGATTCGTTCAGATCTGATCAGATCAAGCAATATATTTTAATTTTTTTTTTCTTTTTGATCTAAATTAGATCTAGAATGTTTCAGATCTGATTCTTATTATTCTAATAATTAAAATAAAATTTAGATAAATTAAATTAAATTTAATTTATCTTGATGTAGGATAATCCTATTATCCATTGATGATCCTGTAAGCAGCGGAAGGTTCTGGATCTAGCCATGCAAGTGCCTGACCTCTATCGGTATCCACTCGGGCTAGATTTAGAGATCCTCTTCTTCTCTATCACATCTCCAAAAATCAAATCTGGATCTGATCTGAAGGATCTTTAAAACATCTTTCGAAGATCAGCAGTTGTCCTTCGCAGCAGCGCAGCCTTCTAGCTTTCTGTCTCCTTTCTATCATCTGGATTGCACCAACTAAGATCCCAAACTCTTTTGAGCGTGGAGAGGAGAGGGAGAAGATGGACTTGGCATAGAGGAGGAGAGGAGAGGCAGCCTTGGGGCGTGGGATTTTTCAATGCTCTTTGAGTTGGGCGCAGGGTCATATTTATAGACTATGCATGATCCAACTCCTCTTCTTCCCAATCAATCACAACCCTTTATAAAATCATATTTAAATCTGCTTGATGGGAATAGAGTCCCTTGGATTCCTCCTTAGATGGCGCCTAAGACCAGTCAAACTTGATTCTTAAGAGGAGTCTGTTTGGAATCCAAAAAGGAGATGGAGTTTATGTCCAACAGGGACTCCTGGGCGCCTCCAGCTTGGGCGCACGCCAAGGGTGGCATGCACCCTCCTTCTTGCCAGGTTCTGGTAGGAGGACAAGCCCCCACCAGCTCTCCAATAGGTGCGCGACACATGGACAAAAGTCAAAGTGTCAATGGTCAACATTTGACCAGTCAAAGGTCAACTTTTGATCAAAGTCAAAGAACGAGAAATGGCAAATAACCAAAAATGGTAGGTAATATCTTATAAAATAAGACAACCTTTTTTAACCTGAACAGGCTCTAGTCAGACCAAGTGAAGGCCTCTGATCGAGCACAAACTCCTTTGGCTCAGTCAGGATAGCTATTTAGTAAAAGAAGAATGTTAGGTTCAATCGAGTGCTAGCATGATTTCCTTGAACCTAATTGAATCTCATTCAGATCAATTGAACTGGATTAGTTCAATTGATGATCACCAAATTCAAACCCTTGTTTGTGTGATCCAGTTAGGTTCAGTTCTGTATGGTAATGAGATATGTCATGATCTCTATCATCGACATCATCGAAACTCCTTTCGATGGATCAGAACTCTTCTGATTCGAACGTAGCTAGAATGATCGATCATCTAAATCATTCTAATTGCTCCCAAAATCCACCAGTGACACCTAGCAGTATATGGTGGCAATCCATCAGAGCTGAATGCGAACCTCTTGGTGCAGCTACCTGTGTGATTAAGTTCTTCTATCTTGAGCTCCGATCAGATTAGGGTTAAGGTGAACTCGTCAAACCCTAGTTTTTGTCATATGATGTAATCATTCGATTCAAGTCTGATGTGAAAACCTAAATAGAAACTCTTTCTATTATTTCACTCTGCCATGGCCATGAGGCTTTTGGACTTGATTCTCATGATCATCATAGGGCTACTCCTCTACCACCGAGGTAGATAGATTCCATCTTGATGCAATCCAGTTCCTACAATGAACATGCTATAGCCAACATACACCTCAGGATTCCATATGGCTAGGAGACCGAGTTATGGTGTAGTCAAACTATAACACCCTCAAGGTGAACTGCCGATGCATCTCAGGTCAAAGAACCAGACACACTTACTGCAGCATCGAGTCAGTCATTGACGAGAAAGTAGACTTCCTAATGACTACTCGAGATGGTCACGCTCAGTGCCCTTATTCTCTAACGAGTATCTATACTCTCATTTCGGTGTCTCCACACCATAGACTCAAGACTCATCTACTAAAGAGAAGTGATTGTACACCAATCCTTTCAGGATCAATCACCATCCTCGTGATGATCCTATGGTCGGGAGCATTTTATGAGTTAATAATGATTATTCATGTCTTAAATTTTCAACTCTTGAAAATATGAATTATCATTACCATTAACTCAAAGGATGTATCACAGACACTAAATACACATATGTGATAGAAAATAATCCATTTTATTGATTATAGTCAAAATTATAATTTTGCCCCTAGAAGTGTATTACAAGTGTCAGCCAATTCTGGCTTCTAGGGCACATATATCTAACAATCTCCCACTTATCCTAAAGCCAATTGGCTACAAGTCTAAGTCCCATCTTCTCAAGGTGGGCTTCGATCTTTTATTGTCCCAACGGCTTTGTAAGTGGGTCTGCCACATTATCTGCGGAGTTGACTCTCTTGACCTCGACGTAATCCTTCTCGAGGTAATCACGGATGAGGTGGTATCGCCGCTCAATGTGCTTGGATTTCTGGTGAGACCTCGACTTCTTAGCAAGAGCTATGGCACCATTGTTGTCGCAGTAAAGAAGAATGGCATCTGATGGCATTACTCTGATTTCTGCAGCAAACTTCTTATACCAGAATGCTTCCTTCGCAGCCTCTGATGCAGCGATATATTCTGCTTCCATGGTGGAATCTGCTATCATGGTTTGCTTGGAACTCTTCCAACTGATAGCACCACCATTGCACACAAACAGACTTCCAGATGTCGACTTTCGATCATCTAGAACTTGGAGTTCTCCATTACCAAAGACCAACATTATATCCTTAGTTCTTCTTAAGTACTTAAGGATACATTTCACAGAAGTTCCAGTGTTCTTCACCTGGATTTGACTGATATCTGCTTGTGACACTCACAGCATGGGCTATATCAGGTCGTGTACATAGCATGGCATACATGAGGCTCCCTATTGCAGAAGCATAAGGGATCTTGCTCATGCGTTCTATTTCCTCAGGTGTGCTAGGGCACATCTTCTTGGAAAGATGAATACCATGTCTGAAGGGTATTAATCTCCTCTTAGAGTTTTCCATACTAAACCTCTTTAGTACTTTCTCTATGTACATCTTCTGTGAAAGTCCTAGCATCCTATTCGGTCTATCTCTATAGACCTTAATTCCTAGAATAAAGGATGCTTCACCTAGGTCTTTCATGGAGAATTCCTTGGACAACCATATTTTGACTATTGTCAACATGGGAATATCATTCCCAATAAGGAGGATGTCATCCACGTACAATACGAGGAAGACAACAGCGCTCCCACTGACCTTTTTGAAGACACACGATTTTTTTTTTTATTTTTGATGAAACCAAACATTTTGATCACATCATTGAAATGAGTGTTCCAGCTCCGAGATGCTTGCTTAAGTCCATATATGGACCTTTGCAGCTTGCAAACCTTGTGATCAGTATCACTGGATGTGAAATCCTAGCGGCTGTTCCATATAGATATCTTTCCTCAAGATATCCATTTAAGAATGCCATTTTCATGTCCATTTGCCATATTTCATAATCGAAATAGGCTGCAATGGCAAGCAATGTGCGGATGGATTTTAGCATAGCCACTAGGGAAAAAGGTATCCTGATAGTCAATGCCTTCGCATTGACTATAACCTTTTGCCACTAGTCTAGCCTTGAATGTCTCCACATTTCCATCTGCACCAATCTTTCTCTTGAAGATCCATTTACACCCAATAGGTACTATACCTTCTGGTGGATCTACCAAGGTCCAGACTTGGTTTGAGTGCATCGAGTCAATTTCTGACTGCATTGCCTCTAGCCATTTCTCGGAGTCGATATCTGATATCGCCTCGTTGTAGGTTTTGGGATCATCACCATGAGCACCATTACCTATGAGGAATATTTTCTCTACTTCCTCTGAAATAATACCTAAGTATCTTTCAGGAGGATGGAAAATTTTTTTCCGATCTACGAGGTGGAGGAGGTAGTGTTCTTATTGGCTCAACCTGATTTGGTTCCAATTGGTCCTTAGCTCGTTGTACTTGTGAGACTTTCTCATCAAGCTTAATCTGCTTTCCAATATCGCTATCTTGAATAAACTATTTTTCAAGAAAGATGGCATGTCGACTCACAATCACATTGTGGTCTTCTGGAATGTAGAAATAGTATCCTAATGACTCTTTAGGATATCCTATGAATCGAGCTCTAAAGGACCTAAACTCTAACTTGTCCGCTTGTTGTCTTTTGACATGAGCCGGACAACCCCAAATTCTGAGATGACTCAGACTTGGTTTCTTACCATGCCATATCTCATACGGTGTGGTAGGAACGGTTTTAGAGGAAACTCTATTCAGTAGATAAATTGAAGTTAACAATGAGTGTCCCCAAAAAAAATCAGGAAGGTCTGTGAAGCTCATCATGGATCGAGACCATATCCAATAGAGTCCGATTTCTCCATTCTGAAACTCCGTTGAGTTGAGGTGTTCCTGGTGGAGTCCATTGAGAGACTATGCCATTTTTCTTGAGATAGTCTAGAAATTTTTGGCTAAGGTATTCACCTCCTCGATCTGATCGAAGAACCTTAATGGATTTTTCAGTTTATTTTTCTACTTCATGTCTGAATTCTTTTGAACTTTTCAAAAGCTTCAGACTTATGTGTCTCATAAGATACACATACCCATACCTATATCTAGACAGATCATCGGTAAAGGTAATGAAGTAGACAAAATTGCCTCTAGCCGGCACATCAAATGGGCCGCACACATCAGTATGTACTAGGGCAAGGAGATCTGTGGCCCTTTCCCCATGTCCAACAAAAGGGAGTTTAGTCATTTTGCCTTGAAGACAAGATTCACAAGTTGGATATGACTCAGAAAGTCAATGGACTCAATAGCCCATTTTTTTCTCCAATTTGTTGATCCTATCTTCTGCTATATGACCTAATCTCAGGTGCCATAGATATCTGTCATTTGGACTATCCCTAGGTCGTTTGGCATTCACGTTTTGCTCGATAGTTAGAACAGGTACATCAATATGTAGCTGATAAAGATCGTTAATAAGAAAACCATTTGCAATTTTATTTCTTTCATAAAGAATGTTACAATGGTCCTTAAAGAAGGTAATCACATAGCCTTCTAGTGCTAAGCATGAAACAGAAATCAAATTCCTGCTAGCTGCAGGCACATAATAACAGTCTTTCAAAACTAAGTCTAAACCAGATGGTAATCGAAGAGGGTATGTTCCCACGGCTACTGCAGCAACTCTTGCTCCATTATCGACGCATAGGATCAT
This sequence comes from Cocos nucifera, assembly GCA_006176705.1. NCBI lineage: Eukaryota > Viridiplantae > Streptophyta > Magnoliopsida > Arecales > Arecaceae > Cocos > Cocos nucifera. Next base: position 1,521,557 of record QRFJ01000094.1, on the reverse strand, counting down.
GTCTCCATCCCTCAGCCTCCTGCTATCCTCAAGATCCCTGCATGGAAGTGCACAGATGAGCACTAGAACCAGAGTCAAGCACCCAACTGGATGCAGAAGAAATCATAAGGTTAGACTCAATAACGAGCATACCTCCAGAAGGACCTTCCTTCTTGTTCTTTAGGGTGGCCAGGTAAGTAGGGCAGTTCCGCTTTCCAATGGCCGTCGCTGTTGCAATGAAAATACTTTTCTTTGACATCGGCCTTCTTCTTCGGCTCTGCCTTCTTCTTCTTTGCTCCTTCCACCTTCTGCTTTTTCGCAGACTTCTTTTTTTTCCATAAGACTTTCTTTTGGAAGAAGTCCGTTCCATAGCAAGAACTGAGCCTTTAGAACCTTTCATAGAAAGCTCAGCGGTAACCAGCATATTCATTAATTCGGCCAAGGAAATTTTGAAGTTTATGCATGTGGTAATTCATGATGAATTGCCCATATGCATCAGTCAAGGATTGCAGAATAATATCGTTCTGCAGGTCCAAGTCTAACTTCACACCGAGCTTCTCAAGCTCTTCCATATCCTTGATCATTGTCAGACAGTGATCTTGGACTGACTGCCCATCACGCATCTTAGCCTTAAAAAGTCATTTCGTGACTTGATACTTTGGCTGCGCGACTTTCTGTTCACCAAACATCTCCTGTAGGTGAGCCAACATTTGGCGAGCAGTCCCGATATCTTCATGTTGGCGCTGGAGCTCATCAGACATCGAGCCCAACATGTAATATCTGGCCTTATTATCTTCGTCTATCCATTTTTCCAGAGACGCTCTCTGTTCAATGGATGGACGGGCTGGTAAGGTGGGAGGGTCCTGGTCCAATACATGGGTTAACTTCTCAGAACCCAAAATAATTTTGTAGTTCCTGAGCCAATCTTTATAATTGGGTCCGGTCAGTCTATGTGTGTCCAGGATACGTGCCAATGGGTTGGACGCAGACATTTTTCTGTAGAGAGTCAAAGATTCTAGTTAGATACTGTAATTATGACTTGACCAATTTATTTAGGGAAATTTTATTTTTAAATAAATTAGCTTCCCACTATTTTCTCGGATCCCTACACTCCCTCTGTAGAGATGCGAAAATCTTCCATGATTAATGATTTCTAGTGGGTGGTGCGGTCTCACCAACTGACTCATCACCTCACCTAACAGTTATTGGTGATGGGTTAGCCAATGAGTGAACAACTCTTGTTCAATGATTCTCTAATCATGGTGCACCCAAACTTGGTCTCTAATTCATGAATCTCACCGTATCCAGAATATTGATCCACTCCTTAGTTAAGTCAGACCCACCATTTGCATAGACTGGATTCCTAATTGAGTCTCTCACCGTATCCGAAATATTGAGCCCAACTCATCCTCCAGCCCATAGCATCCAATGCCTAATAGACATGGTTGCATCTTTTCGGTGCAACTGAGCCACTGTATCCAGTCGAGAACAATCAACCCCGAAAAAGGGCCCGCACATCTACAATGGTGGAAGACCTCAGACTTAATCTTTTCTTAGGAAGAATTGATTCAGGTCTCATTAAACTAGACTTGTCATAGTCATAACAATTATGACTAACCTAGTGGCATGGGTTAGCTCGGATTATTGACCACCTCAGATCAGAACTGTGTCAACAGATATGGCCAGGTAAGTGAGACCGGTGGAAGGAATATGCCATTAACTCGTACAAGAACGCATTCAGGTCGAGTAGCTTCCAATTAAAAATCAGTCGGTCGTATGTGCCAAACTTACCTTAGACACCAAATTGTTGAGTCAGAACCAATTGGGTTAGCCTACAATCCAGACTCTAACCTCTGAGCCTAATTAGGTCTTGCTTGATCGTGACTCGATCTTGACCCAGACTTAATCCTATTAGGCTGGTCAATTTAAGCATTGTTGATCCCATCTAACCAACTCTTGATTCGGTTTGATCAACCGCTTAGACCTAATTGAGCTACCCAAGCCCGAACCCAGTATTATGAATATGTCTTAGATCTAAAATTCTCAATTTTAGACCTAATTAATATTTCCATAATCTTAATTTTTAATTAAGTAGGGTTCATAAACAAAATATGCACAATAAATCCTAGGGTTTCAGGATCTATAGGGTTTTGCAGAAAGTAAGTTTTGGATTTCTGATTAAGGACGAACGTGCAGCACCCCTACACATCATAAGAACACCCCATCGAATGGGAAAGAGAGGGCCTTTAAACCCTTCTTCATTCTTATGACCGGACGGCCAAGAGGAACGCCTTAATCAGGAACATGCAATACTACAAAATAGTTTTAGATCTATATCATATATCTCATATACAAATTAGATCTAATCATGGCATATTTTGCATACATCTCATGTATCAAATCATGCATATTTTCATATCTAAATTATCTCATAATAATCTAAAAAATTAGATTTAAATTGATTTTATCAAAATAAACTCTAATCTAGACAACTATGTAGAACTATTCTACAACTAGTCTAGACATGCATCAATCATATCTCATATGATGTTTAAAATTAAATAATTTTTATTTAATATTTTTTAGATGTTATTATAATAATTATAATATTAAAAAATAATAAATAAATAGATCTAAAATATGATTTAATCAGATTAAATTAAAAATATGTAAGACTATTCTATAGAACTATTCTATTTTAGAACTAGTCATGCATATTTTCTAATCTTAGATCCAAATCATTTAATTTTAATTTTTTCTAATTTTAGATCTGATCACATCTCATGTGACATCTAAAATTACTTATTTTTTAATTAAAATAAATTTAAAATTAGATCTAAATACTTTAGAACCTTGGCTCTGATACCAGTTGAAGAGAAAATCCTGATTTTCTGGACCAGGTTCGTTCAGATCTGATCGGATCAAGCGATATATTTTAAATTTTTTTTTTTTTAATCTAAATCAAATTTAGAATATTTCAGATCTGATTCTTATTATTTTAATAATTAAAATAAAATTTAAGTAAATTAAATTTAATTTAATTTATCTTGATGTAGGATAATCCTATTATCCGTTGATAATCCTATAAGCAGTGGAAGGTTCTAGATCTAGCCACGTAAGTGCCTGGCCTCTACCGGTATCTACTCAGGCTGAATTTGGAGATCCTCTTCTTCTCTATCATATTTCCAAAAATTAGATCTGGATCTGATCTGGAGGATCTTCAAAATACCTTTCGAAGATCAGCAGTTGTCCTTTGCAGCAGCGCAGCCTTCTAGCTTTCTGTCGCCTTTCTCTCATCTGGATTGCACCAACTAAGATCCCAAACCCCTTTGGGCATGGAGAGGAGAGGGAGAAGATGGACTTGGCATGGAGGAGGAGAGGAGAGGCAGCCTTGGGGTGTGGGATTTTTTAATGCTCTTTGAGTTGGGCGCAGGGTCTTATTTATAGACTATACATGATCCAACTCCTCTTCCTTCCCAACCAATCACAACCCTTTGTGAAATCAGATCTAAATCTGATTGGTGGAAATAGAGTTCCCTTGGATTCCTCCTTAGATGGTGCCTAAGACCAGTCAAACTTGGTTCTTAGGAGGAGTCTGTTTGGAATTCAAAAGGGAGATGGAGTCCCTGTCCAACAGGGACTCCTGGGTGCCTCCAGCTTGGGCGCACACCAAGGGTGGCGTGCGCCCTCTTTCTTGTCAGGTTCTGGTAGGGGGACAAGCCCCCACCAGCTCTCCAATAGGTGCATGACACATGGACAAAAGTCAAAGTGTCAATGGTCAACATTTGACCAGTCAAAGGTCAACTTTTGACCAAAGTCAAAGAACGAGAAATGGCAGGTGACCAAAAATGGCAGGTAATGTCTTACAAAATAAGACAACCTTTTCTAACCTTGGACAGACCTTTCCAGTCAGACCAAGTGAAGGCCTCTGATTGAGCACAAACTCCTTTGGCTCAGTCAAGGACAACTATTTATGATAGTAAAAGAAGAACGTTAGGTTCAATCGAGTGCTAGCACGATTTTCTTGAACCTAATTGAATCTCATTCAGATCAATTGAACTAGATCAGTTCAATTGATGATCACCAGATTCAAACCCTTGTTTGTGTGACCCAGTTAGGTTCAGTTCTATATGGTAATGGGATATGTCATGATCTCTATCATCGACATCATCGAAACTCCTTTCGATGGATCAGAACTCTTCTAATTCGAACAGCTAGAATGATCGATCATCTAAATCATTCTAATTGCTCCCAAAATCCACCACAGTGACACCTAGCAGTATATGGTGGCAACCCATCAGAGCTGAATGCGAACCTCTTGGTGCAGCTACCTGTGTGATTAAGTTCTTCTATCTTGAGCCCCGATCAGATTAGGGTTAAGGTGAACTCGTCAAACCCTAGTTTCTGTCATATGATGTAATCATTCGATTCAAGTCCGATGTGAAAACCTAAATAGAAACTCTTTCTATTATTTCACTCTGCCATGGCCATGGACTTCTGGACTTGATTCTCATGATCATCATAGGGCTGCTCCTCTACCACCGAGGTAGATAGATTCCATCTTGATGCAATCCAGTTCCTACAATGAACATGCTATAGCCAACATACACCTCAGGATTTCCATATGGCTAGGAGATCGAGTTAATGGTGTAGTCAAACTATAACACCCTCAAGGTGAACTGTCCGATGCATCCTCAGGTCAAAGAATCCAGACACACTACTGCAGCATCGAGTCAGTCATTGACGAGAAGGTAGACTTCCTAATGACTACTCGAGGTGGTCACGCTCAGTGCCCTCGTTCTCTAACGAGTACCTATACTCTCGCTTCGGTGTCTCCACACCGTAGACTTAAGACTCATCTACTAAAGAGAAGCGATTGAACACCAATCTTTCGGATCAATCACCATCCTCGTGATGATCCTATGGTGGGAAGCATTTTATGAGTTAATAATGATTATTCATGTCTTAAATTTTCAACTCTTGAAAATATGAATTATCATTACCATTAACTCAAAGAATGTATCACAAATACTAAATACACATATGTGATAGAAAATAATCCATTTTATTGATAATAGTTAAAATTATAATTTTGCCTCTAGAAGTGTATTACAAGTGTCAGCCAATTCTGGCTTCTAGGACATATATATCTAACACGAAGCTCGGAGGAGATCTTATCTCCTGCAGTCGAGATTGGATCGGAGAAGATCTTATCTTCTGCAGTCGAGGTCGAAGCTCGAGGGTAATCTTATCTCCTACAATCGAGATCGAAGCTCGGAGGAGATCTTATCTCCTACAGTCGAGGTCGAAGCTCGTGGGAGATCTTATCTCCTGCAGCCGAGGTTGAAGTTGAAGTTGAACTCCTCGGACTTCTACGGTCGAGGTTGAAGGTTAAACTCCTCGAGCTCCTGCTGGCTAAGACCTTAAAGCTTGGTCTCCGACTTTGCTCATATTAGGATGAGGTTCTCCTTCTGCTCCCAATATGGCTACTTTCAGTCATTTCTTTTCCATCATCACATAATTCTTGCACCAAGAAATAATAATGCTGAAATGAAGGAGTTTTATTGAAGCGAGATTACTGATAATACATTCTCAGATTTTCTGAGTTTCAAGATCGTGAAAGCATCATTCCTCCAAGCTCCTTCAGATGATAAGTACCGGATCGGACGACCTCTACCACTTCATACGGGCCTTCCCAATTTAGGGTGAGCTTTTTCTGGCTCTGAGGTTGAGAGACGGTGACTCGTTGAAGCACTAAGTCCCCCACTCTGAATATCTTACTTCTGACTCTGGAGTTGTAGTATCGGGCCACCTTCCATCTATAAGCTACCATCCGAATGTGGGCTTTCTCTCTCTTCTCTTCCAGCAGATCGAGGTTGACTCTAAGGTCCTGTAGATTGTACTGCTCGTTGAAGGCCATGACCCATACTGACGAAAGCTTAAGTTCAATCGGGATAACTACCTCCGTACCAAAGGCCAAGGTGAATGGAGTTTTCTCAGTCGGCAGCCTATGCATGGTTTGGTACGTCCAGAGGACGTGGTAGAGTTCATCCGTCCAGATCTGCTTTGCTCTGTCGAGCCTCATCTTGATGCCTTGCAGTAGAGTATGGTTGGTCACCTCAGCTTCCCCATTGGCCTACGGATGAGCTACTGATGTGAAGTGGTGGAAGATGTTTAGGTTTTCATAGAACTCGATGAGCTTCCCCCAGCGAACTGTCGCCCATTATCAGTTATAAGGGTTTGAAGCAGATCGAACCGACAGACTATCGACTTTCAGATGAAGTTCTATACCTTGACCTTGGTAATCTTCACCAGTGGTTTAGCTTCGACCCACTTGGTGAAATAGTCGATGGCGATCAAGAGGAACTTTTATTGCCCGGATGCCATCGAAAAAGGACCAAGTATGTCCATTTTTCATTGCGCAAATGGCCAAGGTGCACTTAGCGGGGCAAGCTCGGAGGCCGACTGTCTTTGTACGTTTGCGTTCTTCTGACAACGGTCGTATTTTTTAATGTACTCCAAAGAATCGTGAAATAAGGTCGGCAAATAGTATCCTTGCCGAAGTAGTTTGTGCGACAGGGACCTGGCTCCTACGTGACTTTCGCAGAGTCCCTCGTGCACCTCCCATAACGCAAGGTCGGCCTCTGAAGGTCGGAGATATCTTAGCAGTGGAAGTGAGTACGACCTCTTATACAATCTGTCCTCGTACAAAACGTAGCGGGAGGTTTGATTCTTGAGTTTTCGAGTTTCTTTTGGATCATGAGGAAGGATCCTCTCCTTGAGGTAGGCGACCAATGGGTCAATCCAGCTCGGCTCGAATTTCATCTGCAGAATGACCTAGGATTTCTCTAGGCTTGGGCACTTTAGAGTCTCTAAAAATACTTCTTTAGGCAGTTCGGCTGGGGCTGAAGTGGCCAACTTGGAGAGAAAATTGGCTCTTGCATTTTCTGCCCTCAAAATCTGTCGAATGACGAAACTGTCAAAGGCTGGAGTCAAATCCTTCACTTTCCTACGGTATCTCACTATGCTTTCATCCCATGCTTCGTAGCTGCCATTAACTTGGGCGACCATCAATTGAGAATTGTTGTAGACTTGAAGCTGATCTACTTTCAGTTTTCTTGCTATTTTTAATCCGATGATCAGCGCTTCATATTCGCCCCCATTATTGATCGCAGAAAACTCGAAGCATAGTGCGTACTCAATGATGACTCCCTCGAGACTGATCAAGACAAACCCCATATCTACTCCAGTGGAGTTGGATGAACCATCCATGTGCAGAGCCCAAAAGCCTTTGAAAAGGTCGGCACTTTCATCGGGGAGGCTCGACCGTGATAATCGAACACCAATCTTGCTCTGTTCGAGCTCAGCTTCAACTAGAATGGTGCATTCTAACATAAAATCTATCAATATCTAGGCCTTGATCAATGGTCGAGGTCGATAGTTGATGTCGAATACTATGAGCTCGATTGCCTATTTTGCGATTCTTCCGAAAGCGTCCGTCCGATGAAGGACTGTCCTTATTGGTTGGTCCGTGAGGACCGTTATGGTGTGCTCCTAAAAATAAGGTTGGAGTCTCCTGGCAGTAATTAGAAGAGAGTAAGTTAATTTTTCTAGCCTAGAGTACCTAGTCTCCTAGTATCGGCTTATGCAGTAGATCGGACGCTGCATCTTCACTTCTTCCTTGACCAGGACTATTGTCAGGGCCATCGGGGAGATAGCTAGGTACATGAATAATTCCTCTTCGAGCTCGAACTTTGCCAGCAATAGGGGTGAGCCGAGATAGTTTTTAAGCTTCTCGAACACCCGTTGGCACTCCGCCATCCAGCAGAAGTTCTTTGGTTGCCTAAGAACTTGGAAGAAGGGCACACATCGTTCGGTTGACCTTGAGATGAAGCGATTTAGGGATGCCACCTTTTCGATCAGGTGCTGAACTTTTTTGATTATTTTCAGAGTAGTCATCTTCTGAATGGCTCAAATTCTTTTGAGGTTTGCCTCAATCCCATGCCTCGATACCATGAACCCGGAAACTTTTCGAAGGTCACACCAAAGGCGCACTTGGTCGGATTCAGTTTCATCTTATGCTTCCTGAGTGCGTTGAAGGTCTTTTCAAGATCGACGAGGTGGTCTGTAGAAGCTTGACTTTTGATGAGCATGTCATCCACATACACCTCCATGTTGTGATCGATCTGCTCCTTGAAGATCTTGTTGATCAGTCGCTGGTATATTGCCTCTGCATTTTTGAGTCCAAAGGGCAAGACCCTATAACAATAAAGACCACGGTCAGTAACGAAAGCGGTCTTCTCCTTGTCCTCAGGCACCATACGTATCTGATTATAACTAGAGAAGGCGTCCATGAAGGTGAGGAGCTCGTGGCCTGAGGTCGCATCCATCAGTTGATCAATCCTAGATAGAGGGTAGCTATCTTTCGAACAGGCCTTGTTCAGTATTTTGAAGTCAATGCACATCCTCCATTTGTTGTTCGTCTTTTTGACGAGGATCATGTTTGAGATCCAGGTTGGATAATTAACCTTCCGAATGAATCCGACTTTGAGGATCTTGTCCATTTCTTTAGCGATTACTTTCTGCCTCTTCGAAGCATGATGGTGTATCTTTTTTTTTGTCGGCCGATGCTTCGGATCAACGGCCAGCCGATGTTCCATGACCTCAGCGTTGATTTTTGACATATCCACTAGGATCTAGGTGAAGACGTCCGCATTTCTCCTGAGAAATGCAACGAGTTGCTCCCAAACCTCGTCTCCCAAGTTGGAGCCGATCTGCACTGTATGCTCCATATTTTCATCATTTAAGGGTATAAAGATGAGATCCTCCATAGGCTCATCCCGCTCCTCAGTGAGGACATCGCGGACATCCAGCCCATCTACAAGATAAGGGTCGGACCACTCTTTCTTATGTAGGATGATTGAGTAGCAGTGCCTCGCCAGAGCCTGATCTCTTCTGACCTCTCCGATCCCATGAGTTGTCGAGAACTTCATCTTCAAATAGTAGGTTGACACCACCGTCCGAAGTGCATTCAAATCAGATCGGCCAAGAATAGCATTATAGACGGATGGAGTCCTCACGATCAGAAAATTGACCTATGCCTTAGCCAAGTTCGGACATTGTCCTGCAGTCACAGCCAAAGTTATTATGCTCTCAACTGGTACGGCATTGCCAGTAAATCCTATCAGCGGAGAATTCATAGGCCCCAAGCGATCATTAGGTAGGAACATTTTTAAGAAAGCATCGTAAAATAATACGTTGGTCAAGCTTTCATTATCCATTAAAATGCGGCGTACATCATAGTCGGCAATGTTCAAAGAGATTACAACCGCATCATTGTGTGAAAATTGGACCCCTTGGGCATCCACCTTGGTAATGGTCACGGATTCCTCGGTCCTTCATTTTTTCACCGATCTTCCGGATCCGCTGGCCTCCCCTTGCTAAAGTCCCCCCGAGATAATATTGATGATGCTGAGAGGTGGCTGATCTTTTTGTTGGTGAAAACGTCCTCTGTCGATCTTCCCATCCTTCAGACCGTCTCCATAGGAATCGGCCAAGTCTACCTCGCTTGACGAGCTCTTCGATCTCATCCTAAAGTTGGATGCAGTCCTCAGTGTCGTGATCATGGTCACGATGATAAAGGCAGAACTTATTGGGATTGTGCTTGCTGGGACGAAAATGCATCCTCTTCAGTCTCGGAAGTTGTTTCCTGATTTTCATCAGCACTTGGACTTTTGGAGCATTAAGGGGGGCGTAGTTATGGAATCTTCGTTGGGGATAACCTCGGTGCGCCCTCCTGTCGGAGCTTTCCTGCCCCCAAGCCTGGGGGGAGTTCGGGCTCGCCTGTGCCCAGAAAAAGTTCGAAAATGTGGTCGAGCTTCAATCGACTTCTCTACTTCGGTGAGCTTGCTCGGCCCATCAATTCGCCACTCACCGGCTTCATTGTCCTTATCCTTGAAGGCCTTTTCAGCCCGAGCATAACCTTCAGCCCGAGCTAGCATGTCAGCAAAGTTTCTGAGATACTTCTTTTTCAGAAAGAACAGCAAATCATTCTTCTGAAGGCCGTCCTTGAGAGCGGCCGTGGTGATTGATTGATCCAAGTCTCGGACCTCCAATGTGACAGCATTAAATCGAGTGACATAGGCCTGGATGGATTTTCCCTCCTCCTGTCTGATGGTCATCAAAAAATTCGAACCTCGATGCAGATGTCGACTGCTGATGAAGTAGGCTACGAACTGATGGCTCATCTGATCAAATGATAAGATGGTACTTGGCTTAAGCACCGAGTACCAGTTCCTGACGGCTCCCTTAAGGATAAAGGGGAAAGCCCGGCATAAAATAGTGTCTAGCGCGTCGTGGAGCAACATCATTATCCGAAAGGTTTTCAGGTGGTCAATCGAATCGGTGGTCCCATCATAACTCTCAAACTATGGGAGCTTGAAGTTCCGCAGGATCGATTCCTGCATAATTTTCTGTGAAAAAGAAGGATCAATATAAATATCAATACCGTGCGAGGAGGGAGTGTGACGGAGTTCTTCGATTCGTCGGTTCATTTCTAAGAGCCTTTGATCCAAGAGATCTTCACGATCTTTGATCTCCGGGATTTTTTGGTGGAATGGATGCGAAGCTTTCCCCTGGGTCGAGTCGTGGTCCGAGTAGGGGCCCTCCATCCTCTGCTTTTCCCTTCTAGGGATCGGAGGCTGGATAGCCCAAGTTGGTCGTTCTTGGATCGGACCACAGGGCTCTGAAGAATTCTGTGTTGATCGAACTGATGCTTGGGCCTGCTGATACATGGCCTACATCATCTCTGTGAGGCCATGAACCTACTGGACAAGCAGGTTGAACTGCTCCACATCTACTGCAGCTATAGGCGAAATCTGAGTTGTCAGGGCTGGAGCAGGAGCAGATGGATCTGGGCAGGATCGAGCCATGAAGGCCATCGATCGTCGGATCGAAGCTCTCCTGAAAGATATTTTTTCTCGAGAAAGAACTCTAGAGAGAAGAGAGAGAGGTCGTCGCTGAGTACTCCTTTAAGAACAAGAAAACCTCAGAGGCAGAGGGGCCCTTCCTCTAGCATCATTTCTGTTGGTGCAGAATCTGATTGACGTCGAATCGAGCTAGAGTAGAGGAGGATGAGGTCGCCGTCGGAGACCTGCAAAATAAAGTCTCATCTAGAGTCAGTGGTGGTAGCTCCGGCAGGATCCTCCGACGATCAAGTCAGCTCTTCTGGCCAACAGAAATGGAGTGCTCAGGAATGAGAAGTGAGCTTAGAGCTTTTGAGGGGAGAGGAGAGCTTTTGAGGGAAGATGAGAGCTTAGAAAAAGCGTATCTGGAGGGTCCCTTTTTATAGGTGGAGCTTGTAGCGGATTGATGGTGACAGCTGCAGCCGCCTGATAGTGGGCCACTCGAGATCCGATGGAGTCAGTCATGGAGGGAGATGCCGCTTGCAATAGATTGATGGTGACAGCCATCGCCACCCGGTAGCGGATCGCTGTCGTCCACGACGAATTGATGGTGATGGCTGCAGCCGTCCGATACTGAGCTACTCGAGGCCGCATGGAGGGTTGAAGAGCTTTGACGTATATCCATTTTGGAAGAGTTCGGACTTCCAATGAAAATACGACTAGAGAGGATCGTCCGGGAGGAATGCTAGCTGAAGGAGCTTGGAAAGAGTTCAGCTCCCATAGGCTCCGACTGAAGGAGGGATCCAGGAGTTCGGCTCTCGTAGGAGCCCGATCGAAGGAGATATCTGGGAGGAGTCCGGCTCCTGAAGAAGTTCGACCGAAGAAGAAGCTCAGAGGAAGTTCGGCTTCTATAGGTGTCTGACTAGAAGAGCGCGGAGGGAGTTTGGCTCTCGTCGGAGACCGACTGAAGCTCGATCGCTGAGAAGTTTGATCGGAGCTCGGCCACTGAGGAGTTCGGTCGGGGCTCGACCGCTAAGAACCTCGGAGGGAGTTCAGCTATCGTAGGAGTCCGACTGAAGCTCGGCCGCTGAGAAGTTCAGTTGGTTGAAAAAATTTGGCTAAGACTCGGCCGCTAGAGAGTTTGGCCGGGGCTCAGCCACTGAGGACCTCGGCAGACTGAAGGAGTTCGGCTAAGATCCAGTAGCTGAAAAGTTTGGCCAGTTGAAGGGATTCGGCTAAGACTCTGTCGTTGAAGCTCTTCCGCGGCTACCGATTGCATTAGGCTGAGCATCGGACTGAACTTCGACAGGAGCGAAATTTATTCCTAATAATATTGTTAACATATTTTGTGAAAAGATATATCTATCCACCATCATGTATTTTGTGAATGCCGTATTTAAGAGGGGAAGTGTCCATCCAAGTCGTAAAGATGCATGCTTCATCTCACTTGTATTAGAACACATAACAATAATCCAACTATACCAGATTGACGTGATTTTATAGATATTGATGAATGTTCATCGATTTGACCCATTAATATAAAATACAATCAAACATTGGTCCTAAAGATTTATCATGTATTTTTCTTGTATTGATGGGAGCAAATAAAGCCTCAAGAAAAATGACGATGTTCATGCCTTGAAGCCATCCTCCAAAGCTTTAAGTTTTTCTTCCCTTTTTTGTTATCTAACAATCTTAGGGCTTTATTCCCTTCTACAACAAATGACATTCACGATACTTTGAGACATGGCTATAGATTTTGTCAAATTAGAGAGCTTCGATGGAGGAAACTTTTTAAGGTAGGAAAAAAAAAAAAAGATGCACTTCCACGTTACAATTTTTAAAGTTGTCTGAACATAGCAAGGCTAGAAGAGAATGAGGATGAAACTATAGCAAAAACTCTATCGGGATAATGATGACTATAAATACAATGGATATATTCAGTATGCACTTTATGATATTTACTAGAATGTAGCTACAGCAAAAGAGAAGATACATGTTAGAGAATACAGCTGATAAGAAGTTTCTTGTTAGTAGATTTAATAATTATAAGATGGTTAATCAGAGATATGTAATAGAACAATTACATGAGATAGATCATATTCTTAATAGTTATAAGTTGTATAACATGCATATGGATGAAACCATAATTATGCTCTTTATTATTGGTAAACATTCTTCCTCATGGAAATACTTTAAAAGAAGTCTAAAGCATGAGAAAGAAGATATCTATTTTGAGGATTTGGCTAACTATCTCCATATTAAGGAAGAATACTATGAACAAGATCAAAACAAAGCGCAAAATATTCATGTTATCAAAGTCTATGCAGTGGAGGAAAGTTAATTAAGCAAACCCACAAAGAAAAGAGCCTATTAATCTGCCATTACTTGTACAAATAAAAAAGCAAAAGAAAGGTGCATGCTTTTATTATGGAAAATCTGGACGCTACAAGGCAAAATGCTGTCTCCAATAAAAAATGAGTGCATTAGCAGCAAAAGAAAACTTTATTATAATGATATTAGAAATCAATGTTCTTAAAGATGATCAAGCTTGGTGGCTTGATTCTAGCATAATCAAACATGTGTGCAAGGATAAGAATCAATTCAAGAAGTATGAACCAGTAGAAGATGAAAGTGTCCGTTGCATAGAGAACTCATCCAGGGAAAGAAATCACAAAATTTGAATTCGCTTTTGGAAAGACAATTACTCTTAATGATGTGTATTATGTACCATAAGTTAGAAAAAATCTTGTATCTAGTAATCTCCTAAATAAGTTTAGGTTCAAATTAGTATTTGAGGCGGATAAATTTATTCTAATAGTGGAGCTTTTGTGCGAAACACTAATTTGAACCCAAATTTATTAAGAAGACTACCAGATACAAGATTCTTTTCTTAACTTGGAAAATAGTACGTATCATTAAGATGTAAGTGTCTTTCTAGAAATAAATTCAAGTTTTATGATTTTTTTCTCCTTGACTTGTGCAGTGGATGAGTTCCCCATGTAGAGGGCACTTCCTTCCTATACTAGTTCATACTTCTTCAATAGATTCTTGTCCTTATACATATCTGGTTGCACCAAAATCAATCCCTCAAACTCTATTTTTAAGAATATTAATTTCTAATATCACTGCAATAATTTTTCTTTTTTGCTATTGGTACATCTATTTTTTATTGAAGATAGCATTCTGTGTTTAGATTTTCCACAAATGCACCTTTCTTCTTCTTTTTGTTCTTATGAGTAATGACAAATTAGTAGGTTCTCTTCTTTGTGGATTTGCTTAACTAACTTTTCTCCAACACATAAACTTGATAACGTGAGCGCTTTGCTCCTTATTTTCATTTTATTTATGGTATTCCGGAGGTAATTAGCCAAATCCTCAAAGCTCCTTATTTTCATTTTATTTATGGTATTCCGGAGGTAATTAGCCAAATCCTCAAAAGAGATACTCTTTCTTATGCTTCAAATTTCTTTTAAAGTTTTTTCATGATAGAAAAAGTTTATCAATTATAGAGGAGATAATTACAATTTCATCCATATGTATATTATACAACTTAGAACTATTAAGAATATACTCCATCTCATATAATTGTTCCATAACAAATCAATTATCAATATCCTATAATTATTAAATCTACCAATCATGAACCTTTTATCAATTGCTTCATATGATGTATCTTCCTAACTCCATTAAAGTCAATGTTCGCCAACTCACAATGGAACCTCGTATCGACCAATCGATAGTATGAGTCGGTACATTCTTGTATCGGACTATATCAGACCCAAACTTATATGAAAATAAGAAAAAATCAGGAAGAAAAAAAAAGAGAAAAAAAAAAAAAGAGGGAAAACAATATGCTGACCATCAAAAGATCACGAAGACGGCTCTCTCTCCCTCCAATCTCTCTTATGGAGGACCACAAAACTCCGAGAGCAATGACAGGCCACCACCGGCCTTTCCATCCCTTTCCTCTCCTCCTCTCTCTTCTCTTTTCTTTTCCCTTGTTCCATCTTCACCAATGTTCCAATACTGATTGGCCATCTTGAACCATCCGGTTCAGAATAGTTCGACGACAAACCATGATTGTAGTATCTATGTTCTCATTTGTAAGGTACATTGACCATTCAAAGAGAAAATATGAACCCATGGAGCCTTTTTTTTTTCATCTTCTGCATTTTAGCAAGTTCGTGGACCTAGACGTAATGGTTTTACATTCTTCTAAACCATGAAACATTTCAAGACAAAATGGATGCCCAGAGCAACAACTACAAGAATTTTGAACATTTTGAGGCGAAAACTTAAACAGGTAATCATGAATATTATCCTACGATGCTTGGTCAAAAAACACTACCTATTACAAACACTACGATAAGCAAAATTGAATGATCAAAACAACTGTTAAGATAACCTCCGAATCTTGATAGGTGGCTTTCACATCCATCATGAAAGCTCTCTATTGAAGCTGTTTCCTCGTCAGTCACCCAACTGGACTCCATTCAACAGCTCATTTACACAAAGATTTTGCAAGTCTTGGTACATCTTCTTCCACTGATGGACCATCTGTATTGATCTTTTACATTCTAGCCTTAGTCTTTCCAACTCCATCTCTGCAGCACCTGAAGAACGCTGTTGCTGAATATGGGAAGGGGAAAAAATCTGTTAGTCATCAAATTTATAGGTTTTTTCACCATGAGTAAATCAATTTCACAAGAACATTAAGAAAGAAAAAAAAAGGTCGGCAAAATCAATAACAAACTCCTTGCCCCTAGTCATTCTGATATATATTAACTTTCAAGAAAGCTGTTTGAGCGTGCGCACTGTAGGGCGCAGGGAGGAGGAAAAATGAACAAATCATGGATGCTGCAATGGAAGCTTAAATTTTGTTGCAGATTTGCAAAGGTGTAACCTAGCCGCTAGGTTAGCATTTTGTCTCCTTAAATGTGATATTATTCAATATACAAGGTTTCTCAGCATTAGCGTCATGTAAATATTCAAAGAATTCCCTCTTCAGAAGATGAAATATAATTCCACATGAAATAGTTAGAGAAAAGGCCAGTTAAATCACTGCAGGTACAGAAGGAAGCACCAAGGTATAGGTGGTCGTACCAAGCTAAAAAGATTAGATGCCACTAATCAGACAGCAGATATATCATGAAAATAAGGATTCCATCACAAAGAATATGTAGAAAGGAAGATGGCATGGCAGACAATACCTGAAGTTCTTTGATTTGTTTCTTTATGATATTTGAACTGCGGTATTTCCTCTCTTCTGGATCTTGCCAAGGAGGCAGAAGCAAATTTACAGCCTTTGTTTCAATGTCACCATCTGTTGGGTCAATATATTTACTCAAAGGTGGAGGAAGTGACAAATTAAGACGCTTCCTGGATAGGGAGGCTTGTGCATTTGCTAATGCTGGAGGACATCCACGAAGAGGTTGTCTAATTATAAGAACATTATTGACAGGGGCTGTAAAAAAAGAAAGGGTGTCAACTAAAGTTGGAGAATATGGATTGATGAATTTTATAGAGAAAAGGGCAACAACGAGCGAGCGAGCGCGCGCACGAACACACACACACACACACAGAGATCATTTTCAGTAATGAAAATATGTAATCACATCACAAAACTTGCACAGAAAAAAAACTAAAGTTGAACTAAAACTACCAATATAACTAATTTAGGTAATTTATAACAGTGGAGTGGTATTCAGACATTAAAAGGTAAACCTGTGGTGCTCATGCATCTAAATTGTTCGTGAATCCTTTCATGAATTAATTCCAGAGTGCAAGAGGACTTTGTGAGCAAATGAAAAACATATCTTTAAACTTTATTTCAAATTGTATCAATAGAAGGCTGGAAGTCAATCCACATACGGACCTACGGACCAAAGACAACCCAATTTAAACCTGACCAAAGCATGAAAACCAAATATGTTGGTCCCCATCTGGAATGGAAGTATTGCACCCAACTCTCCAACTTCATCTAAACTAAGTGATTCCAGATTTGAGGCCTAATATGTCAATTCTATCACTACCCAAAACCAAGCCACAAATTGGATGCAGCAGAACCTGATCAAGCCCATAAGCAATCAGGCAAGTTCTAGGTCCCTGAGCAAGAATCATAATCCAGAGCATATCAGATGACAACCTGGCCAGTGGTCAACTTGAAACCAGTAATAGAAGTGTGCTAAGCAGTAGCTCACATACAAGTTGTCAGTTATAAGGAGCAGGGCACTTAATCCAGCAATACCTGTTACAATAATTCCTCTGTCTCTCCAAAGGGCATTGGACTATGAAGATTTGAAGGACAATAACACAACTGGATTCTAAATAATCTTGTTACTCAATTCTCCAAGTTCACATACCATAAAAAGTCTGGTCTCCAAAATCTCTGGACCAGTCAAAATAAAGGAAAAAAAACATCAATATTAATGACAAGACACCTTTTCTCTCATCTACTGGACATATGAATCATCTGTCAATTTCTAGGTCAACTTAAGCCCCTCTGAGCAAATATGTGACGCAAAAAATGGAATTGCAGAATACTTGACCATTTGATCGTAATATTACTGCTTGAGCCCCATGTGTTGATAAAAAACAAACCTCTCCAAGGAAAATATCTGTTACTTTCTTAACATGGCACATAAGAAATAAAATGCATTGTTCCAAGATGCATGGGAGATGAAATAATGAGCAATTATTATGGTGAATTTTAAACAAAAAGCTTGGTTAATGAAAAATGTCTACTTTACATTTGAAAAAGAAAGTTACTGTTTATAAGAAGGTTATCTAATATACAATATCGATATGACATAATCATTAGTGATCTGGTCATGTAAGAACGATACCTATAAATCTTAGTTCAGAATATCAGATCAAAAATTGGCCAAATCATAATACACCCATGGCTGATGAGGGAATATCCAGTTAATTCCATTGATCAGATATTGTATAAGGGGCAAACAACTTTTAGGAAAAAGGAATTTCAAAAAAAAGCTATCCACATTGCAACTAAAGGTCACAGAAAACATAAAGGTCATAGGGGAAAAATCTCTGCTGGTGACAGACGTACCTTTTGCATGCTTTAGGATGCGAGTCACATGTTGACTTTTAGTATCCCAAACTCGAATTTTACCATCCTCTGATCCAGACACCAGTGTACCATCCGTGCTAAGTGCTAAGCATGTTATAGCCTTACTGGATGAGAAAGTCAGCTTAGAGAAGTCAATTAAGAAAGACCAGATCAAAAGAAGAATAAAATAACTGCACCAGTTTTTTGCATCCAAAATAAAATATATATATGGTGGTATTCAACATGTCACCACTAGCATTCATAACTGTATAGGCAGGTAAAAAGATCAAATAAACATGATAGCCATTGGTGGTTAGTTAATTAGTTAGTACGTATGTATGCATGTATGTGCTGATGTGCTGGGATTTCCTAACAACAATCTATATATATATATATATATATATATATATATATATATATATATATATATATATATATATATATATATATATATATATTCTCACATTGTCCAATCAAGACAAGTATTGGGCCATGGCTACCAGTGAGATTATATCAACCAGTTAATGGAGACTTCAAACTTAAACTACTCATGTTAATGGCTGGAAACTTCCGAATTTTTGAGACATAATGATAATTTTTGTAGTGCAGCACAATCAAATAATTTTTCTTATATAACATCACTCAGCTCATGACATGGCTTAACATTTATAATGTGCACTGTATCATGATGAGACATGCAGGAGCAGAAAAGATGCAGTTACGAACCTATTTTCCTTTGATCAGTTCATATCAGAGATAGTTACTGACCATTCAAGTATACACGTATACTAAAACTATGAAAAAAATTATGAGAGCTATCACTTGGAAATATGATTTATTGCATTGTTATTTGTGCTATATCAGTAAAAAGGATCCTTGGAATTCCATCTATCAACTTTTGTCCTTTTAACCAAAACCTTTTATATATGATTTCATCATGGCATATTTTTGTGAACAAGTTGAAAAAAGCAGTGGTTTCTCTCTCAAACCCATCCAAACCTGGTTTTCACTCTCCTATCCAACTGTGCAGCCATAAATTGCCTCTACCTCACCCTAATTAACATACCTTCACCTGCTTTGGCATCCTTCCCTCATCCCAACACCACACTCCACCTTGTAAGCCCATAACCAACCTGCCTGTACCCTCTAAAGCCCTCCTTCCTCACTCCCATTATTGCTCCTGCAAGTCGTGCCAATAACCCCACCTCCCCCCTACTTCCCAATCTCCACCTCTCTCCCTATCCTAAAAGTTCATATCTCATGCATCCTCTGTCTTATTGGAAGACCGAGAAAACATTGGGATATGACTCTAAAAGTCCAAAGGATACATGAATAACTATTTTTTGTCATTTTTTATTTTGTTTCTACTTTCAATTTCTATCTACTTCATTTTACACATCCAATTTATTTTAGTTTGTTGTTACTTTATGCTATTATTTCTCTTTTATAATATTTCTCATTTTACTTCCATTAGATTTCTGTTTTGTAAGTTATGTTCGCCCTTCTTTTTTATATTATCATTTTTTGCTTGTTCTTTTTTTTTTTTTGGTTTATGATTCTTTGCTTTTTGGATTTTATCTTGTCTTATCTTTGATCTATCTTATTTGAGGTGTTTTGTTGGTATTTTCTTGTTTAATTTCACATTTTATCTTATTTCATTTTACATTTTTTATTCTGCCAATTCTTTTATTTTTAATTTTCAATCAACTTTGATTTTTATTTTCATTTCATATTGTTGCTTTGTTATATTTGTTTAATTTCTACTTTCTTTTACTTTCAAATATATTGTTTTCTTATTAATTTCAGTTTTAATTTTATTTATTGTTTTTCTGTTTTACATTGTCGCATTTTTATCTTAGATTTTTGTTTTATTTTAATTTATTACTTGATTTATAATTTTGAGTTTTAACCTTTACATGTTCAGCTTTGCAAATATGATTATATTTTCAGTTAACCTATTTCCTTATCCATTTCTGTTTTATTTTCACTTTTCTTTAACACATGCATTGCACAAGTATGCCCCTTTGCTGGTTATGAAATGGGGTTGCTAAGGGGATTAGAGGAAAGAGACTAGAATCTGTAACCGACATCTGTACCAAGGAAATAGTATGAATGTATCAAGCAAGTAAAGGCAGCGAACCTTGGTGCTTCAAATTCTAGCAGATGCCAAAATGATTTGGTGAATATCAAAATCCAAAAATAAAAGCAAACAATGAAACAGGTTCTATTTTTCAAGAAATGAAAAAAGATTTGACAATGAAATTTTAAAGGTACCATGGAATAAAGAGGGAGACAATCACAAAAAGGATGCTGAGGAGTTAAAGAATTATGCAGCATTTCAAGATCCTTACAAAAAGGTATGCTGAAAAAAGTTGAGAATGGTGACAAGTGAGTGAAAACATGTTGATACCATGAAGATGCACAAATGAACGAATATTGCAACAGTGGAGACAGGAATATTTAAATACATTTTGAACTATGAACCAAATGCATTACTCCAGATCAATTAATGAAATATTACTATTACAATGAAACTTTACAACACTAAGAATGCAGACTTCAAAATAAGTAGCATGAACCATGATCAAGTAATTTTCATCTAGAAGCAACTCAAATGTGAGCACCAAATATCAAATGGCATTAAGATCTAACTGAAGTACAAATAAATAAGACAGATACATCAAAGAAGCAAACATGACTACCTGTGGTCATATAAGGAACCAATAATGAACATTCCATAAATACTATTAGGATTGCTTTCAGCATTAAGTGCAGCAATATATATTTTGCCATCTCTACCACCAGCATAAAATGCATGCTCCCCCTGATCCATTGCAATAGCATCGACTATTGAAGGAAATGTAATGCTCCGCAGTAGCTTACCTTCAGATAAGCTCCATACCTGAAAATGTATAGAACTGGCATAAGGAAACAACAAACAACTTGAAATTTGACTTGGCATAGCCATCGCTAAACATCAATATATAGTCAACTGCCAAATGATTCATTTTCTTATGCTGCTGAAGAAGTTTTGGTTAAAAACAAAAGGTTCAATTTCAGCTACCAAATAACAAATTTGCAACTATCAGCAAATTAAGCCAACCAGCAGCAAGGATATATCCATGACAATACATGGTAAGAGTAGAAAAAATAACTAGCAAAATATTAGAGTAATATTGCTTTTTCATTCTTAAGGTATCAGGTTGGACCTTTTGCAATATTTTCTTCCAAAAAAAGAATAAAAAAAATGAAAAGAAGATGATGCAGCAGAAGAGATAGAAACCCACATCTTACCGGGTAATATTGGGACCAAAATCTGCCTACTCTAGTTGTACCGACATTAAACAATTCTCCAGAAAACCATTAAGGAATCTTTAGTGTTTAATAGCTTAAATTCATAAAGGATGACCATAAGAGCCTTCCTTTTGTTTTGGGAATTGTACAAACATTTTTCTTAAAATGTAGGATAGGCCATGCCATACAATGATGCAACAGAACAAAGAAATAGTTTCGATAGGTGCCATTTATCCAGTCCACCTCCCCCCGCCTCCATCCCCCTTCCCCATGCAAAAAGAAACACACACACACACACTTTTTTTGTGCATGTGTTCCTTTATTTCTTTTCTTTCTGTAGATGTGGAAGGTGGGGAAAGGTAGGTATCTTGGGGCAGGGGAGGAGGAAGATGTGGTAGAAAACAAAATATGTGACTAATAAAGATGGGCTCAACAATAAGGATATATGCCAGATGAAGGATCAAGTGAATAATGGAGCTGAAGATGGAGCACTTTGATAAATAGAGGCAAAATAGGATCATCATAAATCAGTATGAAGACAGAGGAATAGTAAGTTATGCAATGGCTAGGTGGCCTGTTGGACACATGGCTACTAATTGGTTGACTTTGAGGATTAAGGTGGTGCAGTGCAGGACTTCCTTATATCAAAGCTTAATAATGCTGAACTTGCCTATGGATCAAATATCCCTCCAAAAAAGAATATGCAGGCAAATGAGTCAGCCATATTCCACCCCAATTTTTTTCAAGTTTTTTCCTCAAAACTCAACGCTCACCTCACTCCCAATTTTTTTTTTTTTTCAAAAAAGGATACCTTTAATTTGAGAAGGCTCCGCAGGACTGCGTATATTTTTTTTATCACTAGCAATCATCCTAATATTGCTTTTCTATTAGTGTCGATTTTCTATAGAAAATTCATACAGAGTAACCTACAAGCTACAAAAACTTTTAACTGCTTATGGAACCCTATCCATAAATGCTTAAATGGCCATAAAAATAGTGTTTCTTTTCTTATGTTAAGAGGACTACTAATTTACTTACAACAAACTAGTGTTCTAACTAATTACAGTTAGATTCATGGTTGAACTCCAAACCAACCTCAACTGTAATATGTTAAAAAATACTCATCTCCATAAATATATTGGCAAACAAACAAAGGTTATGCTTGTTTGAGAGAAAAGATAAAGCAGAAACAAAAATACAAAAAAGAAAACAAAAGACAAAAATTAAGACGTAAAAAGATAAAAACTAACATAAAAAAACAAAGAAAACAAAACTAGAAAATGACAAAATAAAATAAAAATAGAAAATGAGAAAAAATATTAAAATTTTAAGAGAAAACTAGGAACATAGAAGAGGTTTGGGAGTCAGAGGGATGACTTAGGAGGGGAAGAGCAGATAGAAAGATAACTTTTTCCCATCGTTTGATTTCTTCTAATCTTCCCCCTTTCATTGAGAGAATTTTTTTTTTCTTTTTGGGTTTTCTTTTGAGCTGGATGGAGGGATGTTGGAGAAAAATGTGATAAATATAATCTAAATGGAAATAGTTTAAAATTCAGAACTCATTTTTTAATATACATATTACATATTGCTTTATACTCTGACTAAAATCAAGCAATCTAAAGTATTCTAAGACCGCCTAAAATGACCCAAAGATAAATCAAAAAAAAAAAAAACTTCCTCTTGCATCATTTACTGCCCTTGGACCTTCTCCTTATACCCCACTTGACTTTTCACGATCTAATGATGGAGACAGCTTTTGGTGCTTCTTGTGATTGAACAATCGGATGACTGATTAGGTATTTGCTGCTCTTAAACCTCAAACCAGTTGATCCATAGCCAAAAACCTCCTAGATTGGTACCTGAGAGACATGGTTCACTCAATGATAGGACATGATTTCAAGCACTAATACTGTCACAGCTAGGATCACATCCCAAGAAGGACATCTCTCATGCAAACCATTGTTAGTTTTATCTTCTATCATCGGTTCATCAATTGAAGAATTGGTTGATTGTTGATCATAGGATCTAACAGTGGCTAATTTTTGTCTTCAAAATGCTTTCCACCATATTATAACAGTAGAGGCACCCATTTCATTATCAACTATTCTTTCACACCACCCATGTTTTGTATCATTCTTTACTTGTTTTAATTGCCTTAGGACATTGGAATTTGTTATGAATACCTCCACGGCTTCAATATCTGAGTTTGTTATGAATGCCACCATGGCTTCAATTGTGTTCGGATTATGCTAACTTTGATAAAACTTCTAGTCAAGTGAACCTTTTTAGCTACAGATATATCTTAAAGAACTCTACTGGAAAGCCATGAAGCCACTTACATACATACATACATGAAGCCATGAAGCCATGAAGCCATGAAGCAGTAAATAATGCTTAATAGCAGCAGTAAACTAAGAGAGTAAGTGAAGAAGAACCACAAGAAAGTATTATTAAAAGAGCACAAAAAGATGGAATGAAATAAGAATAATTAAGAATAAAATGTTAATTCTTCTTTGAAAAAAGATAAAAAGAATACTAATTCAAAATGACTCACAAATTATACACGTTTGTCATTCTTCAAGAACTCTTAATGAGACACTTGACCTAGAAGAATGTTTCATGATCCTAAAAGGACCTTTAAGTTACCTATAATGAATTTACAACCCTAACTGATTCAATTTGATTTGGAATAGGACTCCTGATCAACCTAAAACTGGACTAATTAAAAAAAAAAAAAAAAAAAGGCTTTCCAAAGGGATGCGTGATAACCTATAAGGACAATCTAATGTGTGTGTGCAGTGCACCTTGACAAAGGAATGCCTGAAACCTAAGGAGAACTGGCCAATAAGGAGACCTTTGTGATCAAACAGAATTCAGCCCATGCAGGCAGGGAGCACCCATCTGAAATTCTCCTAGACTCCAAAACTATTCATATGAAGAGAGAATGTGACAAGGAATGATATGGTTAATTGCATTCATCTGTGACATTTATCATTCCTATCCCTCTCATTGCACCATTAATGATTCAGAAGTGAACAATTAAATAATGATTCTTTACCTAGGCATTTGTATATGTTAAGTTCTGACTCTAGAAAATGAATGTGTGATAACCAACATGACAAAAAGAATAACGCAGAAAGTTTAAAGAAGATATACAAGGATATTCTTCACATGTTAGAGAATATAATCTTACATTTTCATGAATGGCAAAGGTAAATTGACAAATCATAAGGCCAATCAAACAAAAAAAAAAAAAAAGGTTGTTGCAACTATGGAACAGAAAATGCAGAATTTTTCTTTTGCAAATACTGCATCTATATTCAGGGAATAAGGGACCAGCAAGAAAACTTGTAGATTGCATTCTCTATGGTGAAAGACCTGA
This sequence comes from Cocos nucifera, assembly GCA_006176705.1. NCBI lineage: Eukaryota > Viridiplantae > Streptophyta > Magnoliopsida > Arecales > Arecaceae > Cocos > Cocos nucifera. Next base: position 1,496,926 of record QRFJ01000094.1, on the reverse strand, counting down.
AATTTAGCATTGCATCTAGTAAAAGGTGAGAACAGAAAATTTTATTTTTGTAAGAAAATCTAGCGCACAATACAACCAAACTTCTATCGTATAACATTAAATTTCCAAGTTGCTGAGAGAAGTTCTGGGATTTCTACACTTTTCTAGATGAGTTTGATGTAGTAACAAGTCACTTGTGTATTAATTTTCTTGTCTTACATCTCTACTTTGATGGTGAGCTTTGGCACAGCAGTAAGGTTGCTCTATTGTGACATGGAGGTAACGGGTTCAAAACAAGTAAACAACCTCTCCACACATGAAAGTAAGGCTGCATGCATTTGACCCTCCCTAGACCCCACAATGGTGGAGTCTCATCTGCCCCCCCCCTCTTCCTACTATATCTCTACACTATAGTGGCCTCTAATTCAAATCTGCGTACATCATAAAAGAAACTAGCAGAAAGATAACCGTCTTGTAGTGCCTGCAGTAGCAACAATTCAAGGCCCTCTGCATTACTGTAACTTGGTAATTGTGCATCCAACTGCTAATCATAGCATCACTTACTAAAACAGTCACTAACCATGGGATCACTCTCTCAATCAACCGCAAGATGAAAATTAATGAATTCACTCTGCTCTTATTGCTCACTTGAAACTATATAGCATGAGGAACAACATACCGAACCTTGCATGTGTGATCTTCAGAGGACGAGATGACAATAGAGTTGCATAGCCCATAGCCCGAAACAAGATCGGTCACACGCAGGGCATGTTCAGAGAAGCTATATCTGTAGAGATTTCTTGCAGACATCTTGCCCATATCATCAAACATCCTGCATGATTATTTAAAATGATGACAGCAATTCCAACTGAAATAACCTTTAATGGAGTAAAAGACAGAAAAGAAGCACAATTCTTGCAGAAGAAAACAAGAAGCAGCATACATCAAAAGGGACCAAACTCTGACGCATCCATCCTCAGACCCAGAGATCAGCAACGACTCATCATCAGAGAGGGTGAGACAAGTGACAGTCCTGTAGTGTGCACGCCACTTGTTGAGCAGCTTCCCGCTTGCCATCTGGAGCACTGGGACGTGTGAGTTTACGTTTATCAAGTATCTCGGGATGAATGGATAGGAGCTTTTTTTTTTTTTTTAATAAAAATTTAACGTACTGGTCTAAAGCGGAAAGCAACCACACAAACAAATGATGCACCCCTCCAGTAAGTAAGAGGATTAAAGAGGAGGACGGGAACCAAATCGTGTTTTGGGCAAAGTTTTCCAACAAAAGTTTTCATCTTAAATAATTGTTATTTATAAGCATAAAGCAAAGAAGCAGATGTAATCACAATTATGTTTTCACATGCACATCTAATGTGCAGCATCAGAAAAAACCTTACCTCCACGGTTCTTCCCCCAAAAAAGGAAAATAATGGAAAAGAACACTTTTACCTCCAAGTTCATCGGGGAATGAATTTGAGAGGAGAATGGAATCAAATTCAATCGGTATATAAATAACTAGGGTGGAATGAAGAAGAGGAGGCCATAAAAATCAAATTTTGACAAACAAATCCAAGAGGTAGCGTAGCAAAAGACATCACCTCCCACAGATAGATGGTCCCGGATAAGCCTCCACCAATGATATACGTTCCTTCGGAATTGGAAACGAGGGGGCCGATCGGTTCCGCCGGAAAGCTCCGAACCTCCACCTGGGGCTGAAAGAAGACAGAAGAAGAGATCAGAGATCAGTTAATTAATCAAGATAAGGAGAGGACTACCGGGGGCAAAGATAGAGAAACACCTTGTCCCAGGACCAGAAGAAGATGGGGGCGGAGGCGGAGGCGGCGGCGGGGGAGTCGCGGACCTGGGAGGAGGCGAGGAAGCGGCGGGCGACGGAAAGGAGGCCGTGGGGAGAGGAGGCGCAGGAGCGATAGCGGAGCTGCTCGGCGCCGGATCGGAGGTCCCAGCACCCGATGCCGGAGTCCACGGGGGACGACGCGATCACCACCTCCATTGTTGGAGGCAACCCAAGGAGGAGGCGGAGAGAGGGTCGGGAGGCGGGGCCGGCAAGGGTTCAAGGGCCGCGGAACGGTTTCAGGGTTTAAGATTGCTATCCTCTCCCTCTTCAATTATAAAGAATACTCCTTTTTATTTCATCCAAATGAGTGCACTAGCCAACCAGGGGTGTCTACTTATCAGCATACCTAGAGAAAAAGACACGAAATGTAGCAATTAGATTAAAAAAAAAACTAATGAATACATGCGGACATGATGCATGTACATGAGTTTTGTCATATAGATAAGCTGTCAGATAGATAATCATAAAATTTATATTTTATAAAATAAATTTTATAAAACATAAAAAGGAGACTTTTGTCCTTCTCCCATTCTTTCAGATTACGTGACTTATCCATTTTGGCACGGCTTTCATGAAAAAAAACCAAGCAATTATTTAACTTGGTAACCAAATTGTATGATAGACGGGTTTGTAGCCAATCAGATAATTAAAAATATAAATAATTCACAATCTATGGTTTTTCGTGAAGTTGTTTACCTGGGCTTATTTGGATGGCTTGGTTCAAAATTTTATAAAATTTATAGATTTAGATTAAAAAAATTAATTAAATTAAATTAAATTAAATTTATTTTTATAAATATTTAAAAAATTATTAAAATAGATTGAAAAAAAAAAAATCCTAGCTTCCGAAGGGAGAAAAAGGAATTTGCTGAGATTTTTTTTTCTCTCTTGAGATTTGGGCTGGTCCATTTAATAATCCACTTTGATTTAATTAGTTATCTTGGCCCAACCTTTGAATGTCATAAAATTTTGGGTCAAGACATCCAAATAGATATTTAGGAGTTTTATTAGATTAGTTTGAAACTAGAGTGAATATCAAGATTGAATATGTTAGTATGGATAAGATATTTGTAGATGGAGTAATTGTCCCATCATGACTAAGGGGGCAAATGGATCATGTCAGATCATGAGTGACCTCAATTCGATCGATCAAATCTAAATATTGGATCCAAACCTAATCCAAGAGAAGATCGGGTTGGGTCCATGATTAATTTTTTTAACCCAATGGATCATTCGGATCGGATCGGATCCATGTATAATCCGATCATAATCCATAAAATATGGGTTCGATTTAGATCTGGATCGGTTCGAATCTAAATTATAATTGTTGACTTATGTACCAATTTTCAGACTATCAAGCAGATGCTGAATCTATTACTTGTTCTTAATTCATATCTACTTCTACTTATATTTTTATTCTTGTTGATATTTTTAATGAAGTCTATGAAGCTAAAATGAGTACCAAGATCCAATTAAAGAGAGCATATAAAAAATAGTATCAAGATGTTTTGCATAATTTGAAAAGCTAGTGATAACAGTCAACAACCTTTGATCAATAGAATCTTGATTTTTTTTTCAACCTGTGTGTAAAATTTGGACGATTGAAAATTGGAGAAAGTCAGAGAGTTTTATTTTATTTATTTTTAAATTAGTATGTTTATATCATTTCTGTAATACTAAATGAATAAATATACTAATTTTAATTCGAATCTCGTATTGGATTCGGGTCGGATCGAATCAAGTAATTTATATCAAGACCTAAATCAATTCAAAAGTCTTTATGGATTGGCTCGAATCGGATCGGATCAAAATTCAGTAAATTCAAATTTGATCTAGAAAATGGAATGGGTCTAATTTTAGAATCCAATCCAAATGTATGGATTTTTTTAAAATGATTCAGATCAGATTTATATGGGTCGGGTCGAGTCGGGTCGGGCACGAGTAAACTCAGTCCATTTGCAGTCTTAACCATGATACATAATAGTAAAACAAAGCAAAAGACAAACAATCAATCATATGCTTAATATACAATCCTATTTATACACAAGGCAAATACTATGATGCTTTGTATAGATCCCCGTACAATTTCCAAGATTATGTTAATGGTTCAACCAATGTGGATGACACCAAACTCCTTGCAAATCTCACCAATCCTCTTATCTCACATCGGTAAATATAATTTGGGTAGGTATAAGTGGGGCAAGATAATCTTTTTGGGACAACTAATATTTCAAGGATGACCACAACCAGACACATTGAATGGTTAACCCATAGATACACATTTTCAGTTCTAAGTCATATGAATGAGAGATGCCAATCTATCAACATTTGTAAAGTAACGCCGAGTCATATGGGTGTAGCTTAGTGCATTTTCCTCATCTCTAATGAACTTGCAAGCATATTCTAACCACTCACATTGGTTTGTGTTCCTTAGGTAATAATATCTTGCGGAAAATAAAATAATACAAAGCAAAATTTTTAATTAAATTAAATTATTTTTTATTTAATAAGTTAAATAAGAAGTAATTGTTTATGTTGAACAATTCTTTTATACCTATAGCAGTTAAAGGTTCGCAAATTTAGCATAATTAAAATAAATATTGTTTATTTTAATTGGTTAAGGCCATCTAATAAAGGGTGTCAGTGTTGCATAATGGCATATTTGATATAAAATAAAAGATAGTTCGCGGTGGGTGGTACCAAATATATTTTTCTCTTTCTTACCATCCAACTTTTCCTTAAATGAGTTCCTAACGTTAATTAATTAGAGGGGAACCAAAATTTTGATGTGGAGCTAAAAGCAATACATGCAAGTGAATTGGTAGAAAATCTAAGTTGACAAGGTAATCTTTAATCGCATCTTGAGTTAAAGAATTAAAAATGAGAAGCCAAAGAGAACAAGAATAGCTTTGTAATTATTAATGTGTATAGAAATGGGAAAACCACATTGAATATTTCAGGATAAGTTATGTGTTCATTGTTTGCTTTCCATGAAAAGGACTGATAAGTGCTGAACAATTGCAATAAATCGTTGATTATTTGATCCATTGTGTAACTTCTATTGGTATCTAAAATAGTTAATAAAAGTAAAATGGTGGAAAGCCATCTCACATGTTATTGAGGGAAGAATATCCTATATGAGGAGAAATTTTAAAAGAATAAGGAAAAGAAAAGAAAAAGGGAAAAAGGTAGGGTTTGTATTTTGCCTAGACCAAAGGCGGATGAACATTGCCTTGGTACGCCTGAGGCCAACAAGCTAAACAACCATGAAATTGAGGAGGGGCCCAAGCATGGGCCTGTTTATTTGGTGGACTAGGCCGTGCCATATTTGTTAAGCCCATTCCCACCGAGACAAAGGCAGTATGGCGCAATGAGTGGAGGGATTTTCCTTCTTCTTTTTTTTTTTTTTTTTAATAATATTTTTTATTATTTTATTCCAAAAATATGTTTGATTGAAATTTATTTCGTAAACCCACGATTGCACCGCCAACGTGGCCTGATGATGTAGCACCATTGAAATTCAAAATCGTGGGTTCATCCCGTAATTTTATTCGAATCGTGAGATGAACTTTTATATATATATATATATATATATATATATATATATATATAATTTTATTTTATTTTATTTTTTTAAATTTATTTATGGTGGATGGAGGATGGAAGACGGAGGATCTCTAGGAAGGATTCGTGGGCGGGGGGAACCTAAAGGCATGCAAAAAAAAAATAAAAAAAACCACCCCCCACTCCTTCTGGTGGTGCCTGCAAGTTCTTCACCCACGTTATGGCAAAAAAAACATTGAATAGAGGAAAAATTAGCTTTGAAATTCAACCCACGATTTTAACATTTTTAATTTGAAATCATGGGCTAAATCCATGATTTTAAAAATCTAAACTAAAATCATGAGTTTAACCCATGATTTCATATTTTTGAACATAACCACGTCAGAATATTAAAATCATGGGTTGAGGATGCCATTTTGGCTGGCTGAACTTGAACTCATGGTTTAATCTATGATTTTAGCTTAGGTGGCATTCGGATGGTAGATCCGGAAATAATTTCCAAGTTAGGATAATTTTAAAATTAATTATTAAAAAAATAATATTTTAAAATAAAAAAAATCATGAATGGAGTTCAACGTCAAATCCGTAGGTTTAGTGAAATCAGGCACTACTACAAAAAGATCTATGGTAGCGTTTATTATTGTAGCAGTTCAAAAACTGCTGCAATAAAATCTATAACAATGGTTATTTGTAACTGCTGCTATAGGTTTGAGCTATAGCAGTGGTTATTGATAACCACTGCCAAAGATGATATATAATAGCGGTTATAAATAACCACTACCATATGTCAAATCTATACCAGCACTTTCACATAACTGCCATCATAGATTTGACTTATTGTAGCGATTGGTTAATTGCTTTGATAGGCTTGACAAATAGCAGCGGTTATAAATAACTACAGTAATATGTTAAATCTATGGTAGCTGTTGGTGTAGAATCTGATCGACGTCGGATCGAACTGAAGTTGAGGAAGAAGAGGTCGCCGCCAATGTCCTACAAAACAAAGTCCCACCCAGAGTCGGTGGTGGTGGCTCTGGTAGGACCTTCTGACGATCAAGTTAGCTCTTCTAGCCAACAGAAATAGAGTGCTCAAGAAAGAACTCAACAGAGTTTTGGAAAGGAGAAGAGAGCTTAAAGAAAACGTATCTAGAGGGTCCCTTTTTATAGAAGGAGCCTATAGCGGACTGATAATGACAGTCATACCATCCGATAGTAGGCCGTGTGGAATTTGTTACGGAGAGAGAGGTGTTGCCAGATTGATAGTGACAGTCATAACCGTCCGATAGTGGGCAGCTCGGAGCCGCATGAGATTTGTTATGGAGAAAGAGGTATCGCCGGACTGATAGTGACAGCCATAATCATCCGATAGTGGGTCGCTCGAGGCCGCATGGGGTTTGCTACGGAGAGAGAGGTGTCGCCTGCAGTGATGTGTTCGTTCGTCGAGATTTAATAGCTGAAGTTCGAAGGAAGCAAGCATTGATTGGTGAAAAATTTTGACATATATCAATTTCAGAGGAGTTCGAACTCCTAAAGAAAATACGACTACAGAGGATCATCCAGAAGGAATGCTAGCTGAAATCTAGAAGTAATCCGCTGGAGAAGTTTGACTAAAGGTGAAGTCCGAAAGAAGTTCGGCTCCTAGAGGTATGCGACTGAAGAAGAAGTTCGAAAGGAATTCGGTTCCTGGAGGAATCCGACTGAAGGATAAGTCCGGAAGGAGTTCGGTTCTTGAAGGTATTCGACTGAAGGAGAAGTCCGGAAAGAGTTCGGCTCCTAGAGGAGTTTAGCCACTGGAGGAGTTTGGCTGGGATTCGACCATTGGAGGAAGAATTTTCGATCGAAGCTCTTTCATGATTATCAGTTGTATTAGGCTAAGCATTAGACTGAACTTCGACTGAAGTGGGGTTTATCCCCAACAGTAGCGGTTATGTGTAATCGTTGCTATAAGTTTGATCTATGGTAGCGGTTAGATTAACCTCTGCCATAGGTTCAACATATAGCAACAGCACATAACCATTATCATAGGTTCAATCTATTATTGCAGTTATTTGTAACCACTATTATATAATTTTTTTAAAAATATGATATAATTTTAAAATTTAAATCCAATCTTTATCATTCATTATGTAAATAATTATCGTTAGAGTATTATCGCGAAAGTCCTCCATGATCCGATAGCCCTAGCTATATCGATCAATAAAATTCAATTTTGATGGTCATGAACGACTGCATGATGATCTGATAGATAAAGATCATCGATGGATTTGAAAACTTATAATAATGATTTCGATGATGTTTATAGCATACTATCAAATTTTTATTTCAATCGGACATCATTATCATGATCAATTTAGCATGAATAATTATGATTGTTAAATAAAAAATAAGTGATTAAAATATCAAACAACGTTCGATTATAAGATAATTTTTTAGATAAATAATCTTTATGACTATTTTAATTATTTATATGATGGTGATCATAAAATTCAAACTGTATCTATATGAACCATTCATGTTAAGTAAATCTTATAAAAGCATAGGCATGATTATTAAAGGACTTTAATAATGAGTATCAAGAGACATATAGTATTTTGCATCGTTCATATGCGCATGGTTGTGTAACATCTGCTATAGCTTTCTATAGCAGTGGTTGAGTAATCGCTGCTATAGACGAGATTATAGTAGCAGTTGGATAACCGCCGCTATATATTATATATGATAGCGGTTATCGTAAGCATTGTAACAATCACTGTCGTAATCCTATGGTGACAATGACAGTGGTAGCGGTTGTCAAACTACTGCCATAGGCTATGACAATGATTTTTTAGGTTATAGCAGCGGTTATAAATTGCTGCTATAATCTCTTTTTCTAGTAGTAGATTACAAATGGGTTACGCCGACCCATGAGTTATCTTTGGTCTCAACCTTGTAAGAATAAACTAATGTATGATTGAAGATTCGTGGATGGCATCAGGGTCAAAAGTTGGGCTTGATTTGAAGAAATTAGTGGGCCGCTCGGGGCCGCATGAGATTTATTATAAAGAAAGAGGTATCGTCAAACTGATAGTGACAGCCATAATCGTCCGATAGTGGATCGCTTGAGGTCGCATAGGGTTTGCTACGGAGAGAGAGGTGTCGCCTGCAGTGATGTGCCCGTTCGTCGAGATTTAATAGCTGAAGTTCGGAGGAAGCAGGCGCTAGTTGGTGAGAACTTTGATATATATCAATTTCAGAGGAGTTCGAACTCCTAAAGAAAATACGGCTATAGAAAATCATCCGAAAGGAATGCTAGCTGAAATCTGAAAGTAATCCACTAGAGGAGTCCGACTGAAGGAGAAGTTCGGAAGGAGTTCGGCTCCTGGAGGTATCCAACTGAAGAAAAAGTCTGGAAGGAGTTCGGCTTCTGGCGGAATCCAACCGAAGGATAAGTTCGGAAGGAGTTTGGCTCTTAAAGATATCCAACTGAAGGAGAAATTCGGAAAGAGTTTGGCTCCTAGAGAAGTTCAGTCGCTAGAGGAGTTTAGCTAGAGTCCGACCATTGGAGGAAGAATTTTCGATCGAAGCTCTTCCATGATTATCAGTTGCATTAGGCTAAGCATCAGACTGGACTTCGACGGGAATAGAATTTATCCCCAACAGTACCGATTATGTGTAACCGCTGCTATAAGTTTGATCTATGGTAGTGGTTAGATTAACCTCTGCCATAGGTTCAACATATAGTAGCGGTACATAACCATTGTCATAGGTTCAATCTATTATTGCGGTTATTTGTAACCACTGTTATATAATTTTTTTAATTTTTTTTAAATATGATATAATTTTAAAATTTAAATCCAATCTTTACCATTCATTATATAAATAATTATCGTTAGAGTATTGTCGCAAAAGTCCTCCATGATCTGATAGCACTAGCTATATCGATCAATAAAATTTGATTTCGACAATCACGAACGACTGCATGATGATTTGATAGGTAAAGACCATCGATGGATCCAAAAACTTGTAACGATGATTTCGGTGATGTTTGTAGCATACTATCAAATTTTTATTTCAGTCGAACATCATTATCATGATCAATTTAGCATGAAATAATTATGATTGCTAAATAAAAAATAAGTGATTAAAATATCAAACGACATCCGATTATAAGATGATTTTTTAGATAAATAATTTTTATAATTATTTTAATTATTTATAAGGTGGTGATCATAAAATTCAAACTGTACCTATATAAACCATCCATGTTAAATAAATCTTACAAAAGCATAAGTATGTTTACTAAAGGACTTTAATAATGAGTATCAAGAGACATATAGTATTTTGCATCGTTCATACGCGCATGGTTGTGTAACATCTGCTATAGCTTTCTATAGCAGTGGTTGAGTAATTGCTGCTATACACGAGATTATAGCAGTAGTTGGATAACCGTCGCTATATATTATATATGATAGCGGTTATCGTAACCATTGTAACAATCACTGCCATAATCCTATGGCAACGATGATAGTGGCAGCAGTTGTCAAACTACTGTCATAGACTATGATAACGATTTTTTAGATTATGGCAGCGGTTACAAATTGCTGCTATAATCTCTTTTGGTAGTAGTAGATTACAAATGGATTACATCGATCCATGAGTTATCTTTGGTCTCAACCTTGTAAGAATAAACTAATGTATGATTGAAGATTCATGGATGGCATCAGGGTCAAAAGTTGGGCTTGATTTGAAAAGTAGGTTGTTTGTTTGCATTTTCTTATTTTTCAACCAAATTTGATCCTGACTTATTTATCATGCGGATCTAATTTGGACCAATCAAAAGTGGACTTCATTTGGCTTAGACCTAATACAACCCTACATGAGAAATGGAATCATATAAAACCCCTTCTATTTCATTCTAAATATCTTTCCTAATTTGTTGAGTGAACTCATTTGATCTTGTTCTTCTCTTCCATCTCGGCAATCCTGTGGCATCTAGCTTGTTTATTTGCTAAGCTTGCCCATGTCATTTTTGTTAAGCCCATCCTCACCTTGACCAAGGCAAAATAAATGGAGTCCAGAAGCCAAACTAGTCCCAGGTTCAGTGAAAATTAGAGTTGCAAATCGGTTGGGTCAATATATGATATGCCTTTGGTTCCAATCTTATGAGACCAAACAAATTTATATTTGAAGATTAGTGGATGGCGTCAAGAATCAAAGTTGGGCTTGATTTGAAAAGCAGGTTGTTTATTTACCTTTTTTTTTTAAAATAAAATTTTCAAGCAGATCTGACCCAACTTAACTTATTTATCATGCGGATCTAATTAGATCGATAAAAAAATAGACTTTATCTGACTCGGGCCCAAAACAGACCTACACGAAAAACAAACTCATATAAAAATCTTTCCTAATTCATTTAGTGAACTCATTTTATCAAAGATCTTCCATCTCAACAATCCAATCCCATCTCACCTATTTTTACTTAATTACGTTCATTTATTATATATTTTGGTAGATTTTTTATAACATTCTCAACCATATAAATATTTGTTTTCGAAAATTGTATTTTCGAAATGTGTATTTCAAGGATGATCATTTCTTGGATTAAATTAAAAGTATTTTGTATGAATTTTCATGCTTAAGTTGTTTTTATAGTTTTATTTAGAATTTTTAGTAGGTTATATATTTACCCATCAATTATTATATTTTTAGCTTTAAAAGATTAGTTAAATGCTTTATGGGTCAAACCAACCAATCTCGACTTGATGCAAATATTTTGAGAGAGGTCCAATTCATTCTTGACCTTGATCATCTACAATGATGCATTGGGTTTAAAATCCTTTCTGCCGTCCAAACCGTACCCAATGAATCACCGAGTTGATTAAGACCCGAATATGAAACCAGTTAAGTATGTGGTTAAGCCATACTGAAAACTTCCCAACCATCATGATGCTAAATATTAGTCAGATGACTTGCAGCTTAAGTTGCACATTACCTATAATTATTCAAAAATATGCCCATACGTTGCAGAAGCATAATTAAACCTGGGATGAATATAAAGTTGAGGTCAGACAGGAGGATCGTGTATATGAATAATTGGGGTTATAGATTAGATAAGCAATTTTGCACATCATGTGGATGTCTTCTTAAAGTTGAGGAACACAACTGTAGACTAGACGTCAAACTAGTGCGTCCTAGTCCCTTATTTTTTTGTTGCATAACTGCGGTGGCATCTATGCTTTTTTTTTGAATCATACTAAAGTTTCGAGATGGTAGACCAAATCCATTGGAGCCTCAAAATTATATAATTTTTTTATTTAAAAATAATTTAGAGATAATAAATTATATCCATTAGCTTGAATATGGAATATCTATCGTTCTCACCAAAGATACACTTGATTGTAGCCAAATCTTCTGTCTTTCTATATATATATATGGATTGATTAGATGACATTTCAAAATGAAAGTTTCAAATCACATGATTTTTGGCGAAAATCTTGGAATTCTAGAATCAATTTTGTTCCTTGCACAATCCAAGATTCATTTTTCCTCCTTGCCTTTGAACTTGGCTGTAAATGACGTTCCATTCACATCTGACCTGGACCTCGTCCGAGATGGTTCGGTCATAGAGAAGCTAACCAGGCTTTTCATTATTTCGAAGACCAAGTATGTGGAAGAATTGTATTACGAAGATTTCTCGGGAAGAAGTGTTCTTTAGAGAGAAGAAGAAAGATTCCATTTAATTTCTTCTCTCCTCTCGCTTCCCCACAAGGCTTTTGAAGAAGGCTTGGTCTACGGATCAATAACTCATAACACTAGAAATTTGAAATCACGCAATCATGCGGGCGCGGAAGAGTCCATGACTCCATCAGCTGTATGCATCACCAAGCTATCAATGTAAGCTTTTTTATTCCCTTACAATAGATCCAAAAATAGAGACGGCCAGTCATTTGTCAATTGAACCTATCTTTTTTTTATGGGGGATAAATCTAGAAAAAATTAAATCATTCAAAAATAAATATTTTTATAAAAATTAAAAAAAATAAAATATTCAAAAATTAATTAGGAAGATCTGAAGTAGGTTGGCACCCATGTAGTCATTTTATATATAATTTTATGAAAAAAGTGTGCAATTTTGACGGGGATTATATCTTTCGCACGAAGGATTCACTTTTTTTTTTTTTTTTTTGCATGAAATCATCATTGGACTGCATAATAATTATTTTAAGATCTGTGCAAATGATGAATAAATAAGTTTATAATGCTTTGAGAGCTGTGCAGAATGAGATTTGATAATTAGTACTACGAAAGAGAAGATATATCCTGAATCCAATCTTTGTACATGTGTTTATGACAAACCGGTAAGTGGCTCACTCCCAGGTGAGTGGCTCTGCCACATTAAGCCAATAAATGAAATGATTCCAGATAGCATTGCTAATTTAATATTAATTAATAATGATATCAAAAAGAAGAATAAGAATCCTGACAGGCATACCAAACTACCATGAAAGCTCGGCATAACATTTGATAACCTAGTTATACATTTGATATGAGGACGGCTATTTTCCAAAACAAGAAAAATAAGCAAAAAGTTCTATGTAGAGTCCATTATTATTTGTACACATCCTCATTGTCTCTTCTTATCTCTCGGAGTAACATAGGTCAATTCAGAGGATGCATATATGCTACCTCCTTTTGTATATATTTTGACTTAAAATATCATAAGACAAACTCGTGAGGTGCATGTATTCCCACAGTAAACCTTTCATCTCTCTCTTCACTCCCATCAATTAGTCTTTGCAAAAGACTTCTAGATTGGAGTCCTATGTAAAATTAAAGAATGAGTAAATACCAGCTCACTCTGAAAACGATGCACCTATCTATATTGACTCGTTTGGCTTGATAATACTTAAAATCTGAAAGTGATACATACATTTGGATCTGGTAACGCTTATATCTATAATTCAACCCGACATAAGAGTAAGACTGTGGATAGGAGTTGTATGTTTTGTGCAAAGGATGGATCCATCTATTTTTTACAAGAATCCATAATTAGATCATATGAGATCTATGCAAATAGATGAATGAAGAAGGTTGAAATGCTTAGAGATCTATGTAGGGTGCGATCTAATGGCCTATGTTGCAAAACAATGTCAATTATTCTTTTGCTCCAAATGTACAACCTGAACCCTCGACGGTGGGTCAAGAATTTAGGTCCAATAAAGCTATCTTTGATGGATACGGAAAAGAGAATGGTCTGAGTTTTTGTCTGTTTACGATGATTATAGAAAGGTCTTCGAGAACGTGAGCAAGTTGAAGAGAAAAAATAGAAAGAAAGGGAGAAGAAGGGAAGCTGTTCAAATTACGGCAGCCCAAAGGTTGCCACTGACCCGCGCGTGTTTGGACTCAGTTCAAGAAGGTGGGCCAGCGCTCGTCAATCAAGCCACCGCACGTGGTTCGACCCTAGGGACTTTTGTCAACCGTCAAAATCTGAACAAAGATTTCCAGTTTTCGGTATTTACGGATAGAGATTTTTTTTTTCCCCTTTTTCAAGAAAAGCAGATGGATAGAAGAAAAATGTTATGAACGAATATTAATCATAAACGTTGGACATCAGTAACCTGGCTTTGATATTGTTGGGGATAAATCCCGCTCCTGCCGAAGCTCGGCCCAACGCTCAGCCCAATGTAACCAGTAGCCGCTGAAGAGCTTCAGTGCCAGGCGCCTGGCCGAGCCCCTATACCAAGGTCCGGGCCGAACTGCCTAGAGGCCGAATCAGCGAACCCTGGCCGAACTCCTTCGGACTCCCCACGGCCGAACTCCTTCGGACCGACCCCGGGCGAGCCCGTGCAGCCGAACTCCTTCGGACTGCCCACAGCCGAACTCCTTCGGACTGCCCACGACCGAACCCCTCAGCGAGCCCTGGCCGAACCAACTAGCAACCGAAGTCCTTCAACTGGCCAGCCGAGCCTCTTCGGGCCTCTCAGCGGTCGAACTCCTCGGCAACCGTCCCGCGGCCGAACTCTACAGATGGCCGACCCTTCAGCCAGACGAACTTCCCCCAGCCTCCCCCTCGGCCGAACTCTGTTACAAGCCCGAACTCCATTGGACGAACTGTCGCCTGCAGCAAGACCGGACGGCGCCTTCCTCTCCGTACCGGACTCCATGCGGCCGACGACTCGCCAGTATGGCTCCCACGATCTACCGGACGACGCCTTCCTCTCCGTACCGGACTCCATGCGGCCCACGGTTCGCCGGTATGGCTCCCACGATCTGCCGGACGACGCCTTCCTCTCCGTACCGGACTCCATGCGGCCCACGGTTCGCCGGTATGGCTCCCACGATCTGCCGGACGACGCCTTCCTCTCCGTACCGGACTCCATACGGCCCACGACTCGCCGGTATGGCTCCCACGATCTACCGGACGACGCCTTCTTCTCCGTACCAAACTCCATGCTGCCCGACGACTCTCTGCCAGACGGCACAGCCGTCACCATCAACTAAGCTCCGCTATAAAAGGACCCCTCCCGACATACTAAGGCTAAGCTCTCTAAGCTCTCCTCCACATCTCTAAGCTCCGGAACTCATTCCGAGCACTCCATTACTGTTGGTCGGAAACTAACTTGACCGTCGGAGGGTCCTGCCGGAGCCACCACCCCACCGGTTCCGGACGGGACTTCGTTTTGCAGGTCCCCGGCGGCTTCCAGCGGCCTCGATAAGGGCGACCTCCGGCGGCGACGGATTTCTGCACCAACAGATTGGCGCCGTCTGTGGGAACAAGGGATTGAACCTTCGAGGTTCCCTTGTTCTTAAAGGAGTGCTCGGCGACGATTTCCCTCCCCTGTTCCGGATCTCTCTCCTCCCTCTTCAGTATTCCTTTTCTGAAAGAAAAATGCCCCCCAGAAGAACCTCGACCCGGAGGTCGGCAGCCTCCGCGGCCCGATCCCGTTCGGGTCCGTCCGCTCCCACTCCGGCCCCGGCGACGCGGGCCCGCTCCGTACTCGCGGTAGATGCGGAGCGGTTCGACCTGCTTGCCCAGCAGGTCCGCGATCTTACGGAGGCAGGTGCAGGCAGTGCAAGCCACGCATTCGCGAGGTCCAGCGCCCACTCGACCGGCGCGGGGTTCCCCGGAGCCCGGGAATCCAGTCCAGGAGCGACCGATGTGGGCTACCCAACCTCCGGCCCTCGGGAGAGAAGGGCAGCCGGCAAAGAGCCCCTGCTCGGACCGCGGCTCAACCCAGGGAGAAGCTTCACACCTATTCCGCGAGAAGACCTTGGGGATTAAGGATCGCGAAGACTTTCCTGGATCAAAGGCTCTTGGAGATGGGACGACGCATAGAAGAACTTCGTCATACTCCTTCCTCCCGCGGTAACGATATTTGCACTGATCCTCCCTTCTCACAGAAAATTATGCAGGAACAGGTACCACCGAACTTCAAGCTCCCGCATTTTGAAAGCTACGATGGGACCACTGACCCGGTCGACCATTTGGAGGCCTTCAGGACGACGATGTTACTCCATGGCGCGCCTGATGCCATTTTGTGTCGGGCTTTCCCTTCTACCCTCAAGGGAGCGGCTAGGAATTGGTACTCGGCGCTTAAGCCGGGCACCATCCTGTCGTTTGACCAAATGAGTCAACAATTCGCGGCCCACTTCGTCAGCAGCAAACGGCCGCGCAGAGGCTCGGATTCCTTGTTGGCCATCAGGCAAAAAGAGGGGGAACCCATCCGGGCTTACGTCACCCGGTTCAACGCTGCCGCGCTGGAAGTCCGGAACCTGGACCAATCAGTTGCTATGGCCGCCCTCAAGGGCGGCCTTCAGAAGAACGACCTGCTGTTTTCCCTGGAGAAGAAATATCCCAGGGACTTCGCTGACATGCTAGCTCGGGCCGAAAGCTATGCCCGGGCAGAAGAGGCTTTCGAGGCCAAGGATGGTGAAGCTCGCGACAAGCGACGAGTAGGCAGAGCGGGAAGGCCTGCCGAGGAAAGAAAGCGCACCGAAGCCTGGCCGCGTTCCCGAACTCCCCCTGGTCGCGGGCGTGCCCGGACTCCACCTCAGGCTCGGGGGCGGGAAGCCACCGACGGAAGGGCGCGCCGAAGTTCTCCTCGGCACCGAAGTCCCACCCGACGCCGAAGTTCCCCCCGGCGCCGAGGTTCTCCCTCGCGACGAGGTCCCTCCCCGCGCCGAGGTTCTCCCCTCCGACGGCGTTTTCACAGCTACGCCCCCCTCAACGCCCCGAAGGCTCAAGTGCTGCTGGAGATCAAGGGACGACTTCCGGAGCCGGAGAGGATGCGTTCCCATCCCAGAAAACGCAACCCCAACAAGTTCTGCCTTTACCACCGTGACCACGGTCACGATACCGAGGAGTGCATCCAGCTCCAGGACGAAATCGAGGAGCTGGTCCGGCGGGGCAGGCTTGGCCGATTCCTGCGAAGACGATCTAAAGAGCAGGAAGATCGGCCGAGAATGTTGCCGCCGATTGGGGAAGATCGGCAGGAGGACCGGCCGTCTCTTGGCGTCATTAACACCATCTCGGGAGGACCGCAGCAGGGAAAGACCGACGAATCCGAGGGATCGGCAAAGAGGCAGAGGACCTCGGAGCCCGTGACCTTCACCGAGGCAGACGCCCAGGGGATCAGATTTCCGCATAACGACGCGGTTGTAATCTCTTTAAACGTCGCTGATTATGATGTACGCCGCGTTTTGGTGGATAATGGGAGTTCGGCGGACATATTGTTTTACGATGCCTTCTTGAAAATGTCCCTACCTGACACCCGCTTAGGACCTGTAAGTTCCCCCCTGGTGGGATTTGCCGGACACGCCGTTCCGGTCGAAGGCATGGTGACTTTGGCGGTGACGGCGGGCCAATCCCCAAAATCGGCCAAGGCGCGGATCGACTTTTTTGTCGTGAGGACCCCGTCCGCCTATAATGCAATCCTTGGGCGACCAGGCCTTAACGCGCTACGGGCGGTAGTGTCAACCTACTACTTAAAGATGAAATTCCCGACGAGCCATGGAGTCGGCGAAGTCAGAGGAGACCAAGCCCTGGCAAAGTACTGCTACTCAATCGCCCTGCGCGAGGGAGACCGGCCCGACCCTTGCCTTGTTGACGGACTGGACGTCCGCGACGACCTCACTGAAGAACGGGGCGAACCTGCGGAAGACCTCGTCCCTGTGTCCTTACGCGATGGAGACCCGGGGCATGAGGTGCGGATCGGCTCCAACCTAGCGGCCGAGGTCAAGGGACAGCTCGTCGCTTTCCTCAGAAGGAATGCAGACGTCTTCGCCTGGGCCCCAGCGGATGTACCAGGGATCGACGCCGATGTCATAGAACATCGGCTGGCCATCGACCCAAGGCACCGACCCGTCAGAGAAAAATTACGCCGCCAAGCCCCAGAAAGACAGAAGGCGGTAGCCGAAGAAGTGGATAAGCTCCTTGAAGCTGGACTCATCCGGGAGGTCAACTATCCGACCTGGGTCTCGAACGTGGTCCTCGTCAAAAAAGCAAACAACAAATGGAGGATGTGCGTCGACTTCAAGAAGCTGAACAAAGCCTGCCCAAAGGACAGCTACCCCCTGCCGAGGATCGATCAGCTGGTGGACGCAACCTCGGGCCACGAGCTCCTCACTTTTATGGACGCATTTTCTGGTTATAACCAGATACGCATGGCGCCCGAGGATGAAGAAAAGACCACCTTTATTACTGACCGAGGTCTCTACTGTTACAGGGTCATGCCTTTCGGACTCAAGAATGCAGGAGCCACCTACCAGCGCTTGGTCAATAAGGTCTTCAAGGGGCAGATCGGCCGCAACATGGAGGTGTACGTGGACGACATGCTAGTCAAAAGCCGAGCCTCGACGGACCACCTCGCCGACCTTGAAGAAACCTTTCGGTGCGCTTAGGAGGCACAAGATGAAGTTGAATCCCGACCAAATGCGCCTTCGGCGTGACCTCCGGAAAATTCCTAGGATTCATGGTGTCGAGACGCGGAATCGAGGCAAATCCCGAGAAAATCCGAGCCATCCAGGAGATGACTGCCCCGAAAACAATTAAGGAAGTTCAGCGCCTGGCTGGGAAGGTGGCGTCCCTGAACCGCTTTGTCTCGAGGTCGGCCGAGCGGTGCCTGCCTTTCTTCCAGGTCCTCAGGCGACCGAAAGATTTTTGCTGGACAGCGGAGTGCAAACAGGCATTCGAGGAGCTTAAAAACTACCTCGGCGCGCCCCCGCTGCTGGCAAAGCCCGAACCTGGAGAAGGGCTGCTCCTATACCTAGCTGTCTCTCCAATGGCCCTGGCGGCTGTCCTGGTCAGGGAAGATGCGAAGGCGCAACAACCAGTCTACTATGTGAGCCGAGCCTTGAGGGACGCGGAGACCAGGTACTCCAAGTTAGAAAAACTAATTTACTGTCTTCTGATCGCAGCCAGGAGGCTCCGACCTTACTTTCAGGAGCATACCATAACGGTCCTCACGGACCAACCAATAAGAGCCGTCCTCCACCGAGCAGATGCTTCAGGAAGAATCGCCAAATGGGCGATCGAGCTCACGGAGTTCGACATCAATTACCGGCCCAGACCATCGATCAAGGCTCAGATACTGGCGGACTTCGTGCTGGAATGCACCGCACCAGTTGAAGCCGAACTTGAATCAAGCGAGACTATCATCGGAGGGAGACCAGGCCCCAACGAAGCCGAGCTGTGGCGGTCGAGCTTCCCTGAAGAAAGGGCCGACCTTCTTGAAGGCGCCTGGGTTCTGCATGTGGATGGCTCATCCAACTCTAGCGGGGCCGGCGCAGGACTGGTCCTGGTTAGCCCCGAGGGGATCGTCACCGAGTACGCATTGCGCTTCGAGTTTCCCACAACCAACAATGGGGCCGAGTATGAAGCGCTGATAGCCGGGCTGCAGATAGCCAGGGAATTGAAGGTGGGTCGGCTTCAAGTCTATAGCGACTCCCAGTTGGTGGTCGGTCAGGTCGGCGGCAGCTATGAGGCGCGGGAGGAAAGCATGGTGATGTACCTCGGAAAGGTGAAGAACTTAATACTAGCCTTCGACAGCTTCGACATTCGGCACATCCCAAGGACCGGGAATACAAGGGCCGACCTCCTCTCCAAGTTGGCCACCTCTGCCCCGGCCGAACTACCAAAAGAAGTGTTTCTGGAAACTCTGAAGTGCCCGACCACCGAGGAACCTCGGGCCGTCCTGCAGACGGACTTCGAGCCCAGCTGGATCGACCCGCTGATCGCCTACCTCGAAGAAGGGGTCCTTCCCCACGACCGGAGAGAAGCTCGGAAGCTCAGGAGTCAAGCCTCCCGCTACGTCTTGCACGAGGGCAGGTTATATAAAAGGTCATACTCCCTCCCGTTGCTGAGGTGCCTCCGACCCTCTGAGGCCTGCATCGCGCTACAGGATGTCCACGAAGGACTCTGCGGAAGTCACGCGGGAGCCAGATCCCTATCGCAAAGACTACTTCGGCAAGGGTACTACTGGCCAACCCTACTTCGTGATGCCACGGAATACGTGAAGAGATGTGACCGCTGCCAGAAGAACGCCAGCGTGCAAAGGCAGCCGGCATCCGAACTCACCCCGCTCACTGC
This sequence comes from Cocos nucifera, assembly GCA_006176705.1. NCBI lineage: Eukaryota > Viridiplantae > Streptophyta > Magnoliopsida > Arecales > Arecaceae > Cocos > Cocos nucifera. Next base: position 1,476,962 of record QRFJ01000094.1, on the reverse strand, counting down.
ACCCTGGCCCTTCGCTCAGTGGGGGATGGACATCCTCGGCCCCTTCCCAACGGCGTCCGGACAACGGAAGTTCCTCCTGGTCGCGATTGACTACTTTACCAAGTGGGTCGAGGCGGAACCGCTAGCGAAGATCACCGAGGCCAAGGTGCAGGACTTCGTCTGGAAGACGCTGATCTGCCGGTTCGGCCTGCCCCGAGCCCTCATAACCGATAATGGGCGACAGTTCGCTGGAGCCCGGTTTGCCGAGTTCTGCGAAGGACTGAACGTCTCCCACCACTTCACATCGGTGGCTCATCCGCAAGCTAATGGGGAAGCCGAAGTGACCAATCGGACCCTGCTGCAAGGCCTCAAGACGAGGCTCGACAGGGCAAAGGGGGCCTGGGCAGACGAACTCTACCACGTCCTCTGGGCATACCGAACAACGCAGAGGGTACCCACCGGCGAGACGCCCTTCGCCCTAGGCCTTCGGCACCGAGGCAGTCATCCCGATCGAGCTCAAACTTCCATCTGCTCGAATCGTGGGCTTCAACGAGCAACTCAACCCCCAGGACCTCAGAGCCAACCTCGACCTCCTAGAAGAAAAGAGGGAAGTGGCCCGCATCCGGATGGCCACCTACCAACGGAAGGTGGCTCGGTATTACAATTCCAGAGTCAAAAACAAGGCGTTCAGAGTTGGAGGATTTGGTGCTCCGACGAGCAGCCGTCTCTCGGCCCCAGAGTCAAGGGAAGCTCGTCCCAAATTGGGAAGGCCCGTACGAAGTGGTAGAGGTCGTCCGACCTGGAACCTATCGCCTAAAGGAGCTCGGAGGACTAACGCTTCCCCGACCTTGGAACTCGGAAAACCTGAGAATGTACCACCAATAGTTTCCCTCAATAAAATCATTTCTGGATGCGAAATCTATGCGATGACAGGAAAGAAGCAGTCAGCCGCGTTAGGAACAGGAGGAGAACCTCGTCCTAGCGTGAGCAAAGTCGAAGGCCCCGTCCACAAAGGACGGGATGGGGGGAGAAGCGAGGACGACGGTCCTCATGTGCCCCCACAGCCGGCTAGGAACAGGAGGAGAACCTCGTCCTAGCGTGAGCAAAGTCGAAGGCCCCGTCCATCCAAAGGACGGGATGGGGGGAGAAGCGAGGACGACGGTCCTCGGTCCTCATGTGCCCCCACAGCCGGCTAGGAACAGGAGGAGAACCTCGTCCTAGCGTGAGCAAAGTCGAAGACCCCGTTCACGAAGGACGGGATGGGGGGAGAAGCGAGGACGACGGTCCTCATGTGCCCCCACAGCCGGCTAGGAACAGGAGGAGAACCTCGTCCTAGCGTGAGCAAAGTCGAAGGCCCCGTCCACAAAGGACGGGATGGGGGGAGAAGCGAGGACGACGGTCCTCATGTGCCCCCACAGCCGGCTAGGAACAGGAGGAGAACCTCGTCCTAGCGTGAGCAAAGTCGAAGACCCCGTTCACGAAGGACGGGATGGGGGGAGAAGCTCGGACGACGGTCCGGATGTGCCCCCACAGCCCGTTAGGAACAAGAGGAGAACCTCGTCCTAACGTGAGCAAGGTTCAAGGCCTAGCCACAGAGTCTACGGCAAGCTTCACTACAGAAGACGAGGTCTCCTTCGGACCTCAGCTTCAACTTCGGTGTCAGCATCAGCGGGAGACGGGATCTCCCCCAAGCGATCATAACCTTGACTGCAAAAGAGGAGGTCTCCCCCGAATCGACTTCGGTTGATGAAGGCGATGTCAACTCCGACCCTGACCACGGGGGGCGACATTGACTCCGGCCTCAACGTCGACTTCACCAATTTTGGCTGGAAACGAGTCCCACTTCAACTCCAAACATCGACTGGGGATGAAACCTCCCCCAAGCCTCAGCTTCAACTTCAGCGTCAATATTGGCTGGAGATGAGACCTCCCCCGAGCTTCAGCTGCAACCAATGCGGAGCCTGGAAGAAGACTTCGGCAGTCGCCTGTTTTGGTACTCCCTTCCTTCAATTCTTGAACTCGGGAGTGGGGGGGCTACTGTTGGGGATAAATCCCGCTCCTGCCGAAGCTCGGCCCAACGCTCAGCCCAATGTAACCAGTAGCCGCTGAAGAGCTTCAGTGCCAGGCGCCTGGCCGAGCCCCTACACCAAGGTCCGGGCCGAACTGCCTAGAGGCCGAATCAGCGAACCCTGGCCGAACTCCTTCGGACTCCCCACGGCCGAACTGCCTAGAGGCCGAACTCCCCTGCACCAAGGTCCGGGCCGAACTGCCTAGAGGCCGAATCAGCGAACCCTGGCCGAACTCCTTCGGACTCCCCACGGCCGAACTCCTTCGGACCGACCCCGGGCGAGCCCGTGCAGCCGAACTCCTTCGGACTGCCCACAGCCGAACTCCTTCGGACTGCCCACGACCGAACCCCTCAGCGAGCCCTGGCCGAACCAACTAGCAACCGAAGTCCTTCAACTGGCCAGCCGAGCCTCTTCGGGCCTCTCAGCGGTCGAACTCCTCGGCAACCGTCCCGCGGCCGAACTCTACAGATGGCCGACCCTTCAGCCAGACGAACTTCCCCAGCCTCCCCCTCGGCCGAACTCTGTTACAAGCCCGAACTCCATTGGACGAACTGTCGCCTGCAGCAAGACCGGACGGCGCCTTCCTCTCCGTACCGGACTCCATGCGGCCGACGACTCGCCAGTATGGCTCCCACGATCTACCGAACGACGCCTTCCTCTCCGTACCGGACTCCATGCGGCCCACGGTTCGCCGGTATGGCTCCCACGATCTGCCGGACGACGCCTTCCTCTCCGTACCGGACTCCATGCGGCCCACGGTTCGCCGGTATGGCTCCCACGATCTGCCGGACGACGCCTTCCTCTCCGTACCGGACTCCATACGGCCCACGACTCGCCGGTATGGCTCCCACGATCTACCGGACGACGCCTTCCTCTCCGTACCAAACTCCATGCTGCCCGACGACTCTCTGCCAGACGGCACAGCCGTCACCATCAACTAAGCTCCGCTATAAAAGGACCCCTCCCGACATACTAAGGCTAAGCTCTCTAAGCTCTCCTCCACATCTCTAAGCTCCGGAACTCATTCCGAGCACTCCATTACTGTTGGTCGGAAACTAACTTGACCGTCGGAGGGTCCTGCCGGAGCCACCACCCCATCGGTTCCGGACGGGACTTCGTTTTGCAGGTCCCCGGCGGCTTCCAGCGGCCTCGATAAGGGCGACCTCCGGCGGCGACGGATTTCTGCACCAACAGATATTATCTCCAAAAAAAAAATATATTGTTCAACCAAATTTGAAAGAGAGAGAGAGAGAGAGAGAGAGAGAGAGAGGAGTGCTGTTTGATTCACAAATGACTAAAGATATATATATCCAAGCACACCATGTTCTCTTCTATTCATAATTATCCTAATCACTAGATAGAATAAACATCCTTGATTCGTACCATAGTAGTATGAATTTATGCATTTGTAATGATTGAAAAAACTGATCAACTTATACTCAATGCTTGAGCAAATAATATACAAAACTTGTACTCTTTTCCTTTTAAAATAATTAGCCTATACCTTTTGGGGGCAATTTCATAAATCTGTGCAACTATTCTTCAATGCTCATGCAATTTATGCTATGACATTTCAGAAGCATAGCAAAGTTTGCAAGCATGGCAAGGACCAAGAACATTCTAATTTGGAATTTAAAAAAATATCTCATTTTCACATAAAAGGAAGAAGCTATGGTTGCAAATAGTGAATATTATATGAGATACACTATGATAAACTCAAATACAGCCAAGCCATATCCACTTTTGCTATAGTTGGATCAACACACATCTTGATGAATTGCTCTCTCCCTATTTATTAATACAAAATTTGTATTTTTTCTATAGATATACTTATTGTTTGGGGTTGGTGTTTATCATGGATATCTTAGTAATTATTTTGCAAAGTTAGTATTTACTCTCTATAGATTAGAACTTAGTTTCGAGAACTTAGTGTTTACTTCTTCCAAATTTTATGTTTTTACTCGCTGTTTACCATGAGACAACCCTCATTTGACCGAAGGTGGTCATATTTTTTTTATTTATTTTTGTGGTGTTTATGTTTATTCTCATAGGTTAGATATTTATCATTTTGAAGTTAGTATTATCTTGAACATCTTGGTGTGTTTATTTCTACAGGATAGAAAAGGAGTGAGAGGGGGGGAGGTGTGGTGCGAAGGAGAGAGACTTTAGGCAAGGTGCATCTTAATGAATGCGCATGAACATGGCAACATGTTCCATCATAGTAATTAATTATTTTTTTTAATGCAAACGGATGGGACTTGATTGTTAATAGTTATTTAGAATAACTCAAAATGCATGCTGTTGACGTAGAATCTGATCGTCGCCAGAATCAGTTAGAGTGGAGGTGGACGAGGTCACCGCCGGGACCTACAAAATAAAGTTTCATCCGGAGTCAATGGGGAGTAGCTCCAGCAGGACCCTCCGACGATCAAGTCAGCTCTGGCCAACAGGAATGGAGTGCTCGAGAATGATTTCCATAGAGCTTAGAGAAGGAGAGGAGAGCTTAGAGCTTAGAGATCAGAGATTAGAGTTAGCGTATCTAGAGGGTCCTTTTTATATGCGGAGCTTAATTGATGTTGGTGGCCATATCGTCCGGTCGCAGGCCGCTCGGGGTCGCATAGAGTTCAGTACGGAGGGAAAGACATCATCAAGTGGATAGTGATGGCCATGCTGATGGGTCGTGGGCCGCATGGGACTGATTATAGAGAGAGTAGTGCCGTCAGTAGTGGTGGTCATGTCGTTCGATCATGTTACCTATGGCAGACTGATGGTGATAGTTCGTTCAGATTTGATAGCCATGGCTCTGAGAAAGCAGACATCGATCGATGGACTTCGGTGTGTATCCATTCTAGAGGAGTTCGAACCCCTAGAGGAGTTTAATCGAAAGAAGCTCGAAAGGAGTTCGGTCGAAGGAGTGCGAAGAGAGCTTGGCTCTCGTGGGAGTCCGACTGAAGCTCGACCGTTGGAGAGCTCGGCCGGTTGAAGGAGTTCGACTAAGATCCGACCATTGGGAGTCCGAAGAAGCTTGGTCGATTGAAGGAGTTCGGCTAAGGCCTGACTATTGGGAGTCCGAAGGAGCTCGACCGGTTGAAGGAGTTCGGTTAAAGCCTGACCGTTGGAAGTCTGAAAAAGCTTAGCCGCTGGGAGTCCGAAGGAGCTCGATCGTAGAATAATTCAGCTAAAGTCCGACCGTCAAAAGTTCGAAGGAGCTCAATCGCAGAGCAGCTCGGCTAAAGCCCGACCACTGAGAGTCCGAAGGAGCTCAGCCGCAAAGCAGCTCGATCGATTGCAAGAGTTTGGCTTCTGGAGAAGTCTGATCGAAGGAAAAGCTTGAAGAAAATTCGACTAAGATCCGATCGCTGAAGCTCTTCCATGGCTACTAGGTGCATTAAGCTGAGCACCGAACTGAACTTTGATAGGAGCGGGGTTTATCCCCAACAATAGTTTCCCCACTCTTGAGTTCGAAACTCGAAGAAAATGAGTGCAGAAAAGATGACTGCCGAAGTTCTCTTTCGGGCTTCGTGCTGATTCAGGTCGAAGCTCGAAGGAAGATCTCATCTCCAGTCGAGGTTGATACGGATACTCGAAAGAGATCTGATCTATAGCTGGGGTTGATGCGGTCGCTCGAGAGAGATCTCATCTTTGGTCGAGGTTGTCTCCAATCTTATCTTTGGCCGAGGTTGGCTCGGGCATTCGAAAAAGATCTTATCTCTGGCTGAGATTGTCTCGGACGCTCTGGCCAAGGTTGTCGCAGACCCTCGGGGGAGATCTTATCTCCTACGGTCGAGGTTATCTCGGACGCTCTGGTCGAGGTTGTCTCTGATCTTATCTCTGGCCAAGGTTGTCTCGATCGCTCGGGCCAAGGTTGATGGAGATCCTGTCTCCTATAGACTTCGCGGACTTGGACTTTGCTCGCGTTAGGATAAGGTTTTTCTTCTATTTCTAACGAACTATGGAGGCACATTCGGACTGTTGTCCATCTCCTCTCGTCTCATCTAAGGTGAATGAGGCCTTCGACTTTGCTCGCATTAGGACGAGGTTCCTCCTCCTGTTCTTAGTGGACTACAGGGGCACATACGGACCGTCGTCCATGCCTCTCCTTCCATCTCGTCTAAGGTGAACGAGGTCTTCGACTTTGCTCGCATTAGGATGAGGTTCCTCCTCTTTTCTAACGAGCTACGGGGCACATACGGACCATCGTCCGCGCCTCTCCTCCATCTCGTCTAAGGTGAATGAGGCCTTCGACTTTGCTCATGTTAGGATGAGGTTCTCCTCCTATTTCTAACAGACTGTGGGGGCACATACGGACCATCGTCCGCGCCTTTTACTCCATCTCGTCTAAGGTGAACGAGGCCTTCGACTTTGCTCGCATTAGGACGAGGTTCTCCTCCTATTTCTAACGGATTGTGGGGGCACATTCGGACCGTTGTCCGTCTTCTTTCATCTCGTTTAAGATGAACGAGGCCTTCGACTTTGCTCGCATTAGGATGAGATTTCTCCTATTTCTAACGGGCTATGGGAGCACATACGGACCGTCGTCCATGCCTCTCCCGTCATCTCGTCTAAGGTGAACGAGGCCTTCGACTTTGCTCGCATTAGGATGAGATTCTCCTTCTATTCCTAACGGACTGTGGGGGCACATATGGATCGTCATCCATGCCTCTTCCCCCATCTCGTCTAAGATAAACGAGGCCTTCGACTTTGCTCGCGTTAGGATGAGATTCTCCTCCTATTTCTAATGGACTATGGGGGCATCTTCGGACCATCGTCCATCTCCTCCCGTCTCGTCTAAGATGAACGAGGTCTTCGACTTTGCTCGCATTAGAACGAGGTTCCTCCTTCTGTTCCTAATAGGCTATGGGGGTACATACGGACCGTCGTCCGTGCCTCTCTCCCCATCTCGTCTAAGTTGAACGAGGCCTTCGACTTTATTTGCGTTAGGACGAGGTTCTCCTCATGTTCCTAACGGGCCATTTTCGCTCGTTTCTTTTCTGTCATCACATAGTTTTTGCACCCAGAAATAATATCATTAAATGGGAAGAATTTTACCGAGGGAAAGTTACTGACAGCACATTCCTATTTCAGGGTCGTGGGGGCATTGTTCCTCTGGATTCCCTTGGGTAGCAAGGCCCGGGCCGGACGACCTCCTCTATCTCGTGCTGGCCTTCTCAATTTGGAGCAAGCTTCTCTTGGCTTTGTCACTGGGAGACGATGAATTGTCGATGTACCAAGCTTCTCCCAGGGGTAATGTTGATGACGCCATGAGGCGGCCGATCTTCTTATCATTTCTGGCTATGATAGTATCCTTGGCCGATCTTCTCCTATCTCAGGCTGGCATTGGAGGAATTTACCTAGCCGTCTCTTTCTGACGAGCTCCTCAATTTCGTCTCGGAGCTGAATGTATTCCTCAGTGTCATGACCGTGGTCGCGATGGTAGAGACAGTACTTGCTTTGATCGCACTTATTTGGGGGAGATCGTAGTCCTTCTGATCTTGGCACTGGTCTTAGCAGTTGGTCCTTAACTTTCGTGAGAATTTGAGTTCGAGGAGCGTTGAGGGGGGCGTAGTCGCGGAACCTTTTGGGAGGAGGACTTCTTCATGCCCTTCTGTCAGGGCTTCCTTGGTGGCGAGCTCGAGGAGTTCGGGCCTTGCTTACGCTGGGAAGGTCGTGAGTGCGGCCGAACTTTCTGTGAAATCTTCTGCAGGAGAACTTCACGCTCTTTTGTTGGGGTTTCCTTGATGATGAGCCCGAGGGAAGTTCGGCCTCGCTTGCGCTGGGGTGGTTGTGAGCACGGCCGAACTTTCTGTGAAATCTTCTGCAGGAGAACTTTACATCTCTTTGTCGGTGCTTTCTGGATGGCGAGCTCGAGGGGGAGTTTGGCCTCGTTTGCGCTGGGATGGTTGTGAGCGTAGTCGAATTTCATTCCACCTTCTGTGAAATCTTTGTAGGGGCTTTTCTTTGTCGAGGCTTTCACACTCCCGGGCTCGAGTGGGAGTCCGAGAACGTGGCCAAGCTTCACTCAACTTTCCTTCATCATCTTTGGCCCCGAAGGTCTCTTCAGCTCGGGCATAACCTTCGGTCCGAGCCAACAGATCGGTGAAGTCCTTGGAATATTTTTTCTTCAGGAAGAACAGCAAGTCATTCTTCTGAAGACCGCTCTTTAGTGCGGCCATCGCAACAAACTGATCCAGATCTCGGACCTCTAATACCGCGGCATTAAATCGGATGACATAAGCCCAGATGAATTTTTTCTGCTTCTATTTGACATTCATCAGAGAATCCAAACTTCGGTAAGGACGTCGGCTGCTGATGAAGTAGGCCACGAACTGATGGCTCATTTGGTCAAAAAAGAAGATCGCACCCGACTTCAATATCGAGTATCAGTTTCTAGCTATTTTCTTTAAGATAGATGGGAAAGCTTGGCACAGTATGGTGTCTGAAGTACCGTGGAGTAGGATTATGATACGGAAAGCCTCCAGATGATCAACCGAATCAGAAATTTCATCGTAGCTTTCAAGTTGAGGGAGCTCAAAGTTCGATAGAATGGGCTCTTGCATAATCTGAAGGAAGAAAGTGGAATCGGTGCGGACGTCGGCATGATAAGCCGGGGCGACGTGATTGAGTTTTTCAATCCATCGGTCCATCTCCTACAGTCTGTGATCAAGGACGTCGTCCTAATTGCTGATCTTGGGGGACTTCCAACTATAAACGAAAAAGATCTCCTCCAGAGGAGAACCATGATCCAAACACGGATCTCCAACTCTCTATTTCTCTTTTCAAGGGAAGGTGGGTACGTCGGTCCGAGTACTCTTTCTTGGGACCGATTTTCAACATCTGGATGGTGGGTTTCCCGGTAGAGTTGCCGTCGGAGGCTGCTGCATGGCCCGCATTGCCTCCGTGAGACCACGGACCTGTCGGACAAGTAGATTGAACTACTCCACATCTACCATAGGTACAGGTGAAATCTGAGCTACCGGAACTAAAGCAGGAGCAGATGGATCTGGATGGGATCGGGCCACGAAGGCCGTCGATCATCGAGTCAAAGTTCTCCTAGGAGGCATTTTTTCTTCGAGAAAGAACTCTAAGAAGAGAGATCTTCGAAAATGAAAGAGAGAAATCATCGTCGAGCACTCCTTTAAGAACAAGAAAATCTCGGAAGTTCGGAGCCCTTTCTCTAGCGCCAATCTAATGACGCAGAATCTGATCATCGTTAGAATTAGCTGAAGTGGAGGTGGACGAGGTCACCATCGGAGATCTGTAAAATAAAATCCTATCCGGAGTCGGTGGAGGGTGGCTCCGGCAGGATCCTCCGACGATCAAGTCAGCTCTGACCAATAGAAATGGAGTGCTCAGAAATGAGTTCTACAGAGCTTAGAGAAGAAGAGGAGAGCTTAAAGCTTAGAGATCAAAGATTAGAGTTAGCTATCTGGAGGGTCCTTTTTATATGCGGAGCTTAATTGATGTTGGTGGCCATATCGTCAGATCGTGGGCTGCTCGGGGCCGCATAGAGTTCGGTACGGAGGGGAAGACATCATCAAACGGATAGTGACGGTCATGCTGATGGGTCGTGGGCCGCATGGGGCTGATTATGGAGAGAGTGGTGTCACCAGTAGTGGTGGCCATGTCATCCGATCACATCATCTATAGTAGACTGATGGTGATAGTTCATCCAGATTTGATAGCTATGGCTCTGAGAAAGCAGGCATCGATCGGTGAACTTCGATGTGTATCCATTTTAGAGAAATTCGGACCCCTAGAGGAGTTCGGCCGAGGGAAGCTCGGAAGGAGTTCGGTCGGAGGAGTGCGAAGAGAGCTCGGCTCTCGTGGGAGTTTGACTGAAGCTCGACCGCTGGAGAGCTCGATCGGTTGAAGGAGTTTGGCTAAGGCCCGACCGTTGGAAGTTCGAAAGAGCTCGATCGGTTGAAGGAGTTTGGCTAAGGTCCGGTCATTGGGAGTCCGAAGGAGCTCAACCGGTTGAAGGAGTTCGGTTAAAACTTGGCCGCTGGGAGTCCGAAAAAGCTTGGCCGCTGGAAGTCCGAAGGAGCTCGGCCGCAGAGCAGTTAGTTTGGCTTCTAGAGAAGTCCGACCGAAGGAAAAGCTTGGAGGGAATTCGGCTAAAACCCGACCATTGAAGCTCTTTCATGGCTACCAGTTGCATTAAGCTGAGCATCGAACTGAACTTCGGCAGGAGCGGGATTTATCCCCAATACATGCCAATTGAACGAGGATAGAGGTGACTAGATTCGAGCTTGGCTACACTCAAGTGAAGCCTAGCTAGTCCATCTCATATTATACACATACATATAGGCCTACTTATTTCCATGAGAGAGAGAGAGAGAGAGAGAAAGAGAGAGAGAGAGAGAGAGAGAGAGAGAGAGAGAGAGAGGTTATAGAATTCTAAGTGGAAGATTAATGGGGTTAGAATAGATGATAGTTTCTTAATTAGGAGAGAAGGAGATGCATGTATTGGACAGAAAATGTGATCAAATATGTAAACCTTTGTTGTATCTTTGATTATAGGGGAAAATGGTAGATAAATAATAATATCAACTTTTTTCCTTTCTATTTTATGGAAGTGCATTTGTTTTGTTGGGATACAGGTTTAGGTCATTTTCTTTCTGATTTTCTTTTAAATAAATTTTGATAGGTGATCCATGCTCTATTAATGTCTAAACTTTAACTTCTAGAGAACCAAACTTTGACTTTTCCTTGAGCAATACCAAGGATTTAAATCATGTATATGTATAAGCCTTTGAGGGAGAGGTGCCAATCAACCGAGCCAACAATTCCTGATGAGAACCAACAAAAAGTATATTCATCTTCCCCTGGTATATTAGACAAAAGTCAAGAAAATTGAGTAAATTCATGTAATGAGGTAATCCAATTAAGCATGTAACTTTCAAAAAATCCAAGATATACACTACAAGATAAAAGGGCTTTCCTAATAGAAAGTTCATAGGAAGAAATAATATTAAAAACCTTTAAAAAAGCTTTTCTTGATGGATTCTGAGTCTATTGGAAGCCATCAGAAAAAGCCCAATGAAAATAATTTTTTGTCAGGAAAAATCATATTTTTCTAGTTGTAGTGATAATATCACCATAACTAATCATTAGACCTCAAAAATTCTAGTTGATAAAGAGAAGAGGCCAACAGTTAAAATTAAGCTAAACACAATCACGTCTAACTTTTCCAACATTCATCAATATAAACAAATAAACCCCTTCATTGCATCGACACCTAATTCTTCAGATCTTGTAGTAGAACAAGTCCAACACTCAACATACAACGGAAGAAACCCCACCTTGGAATTTTTCAAGTGAATATAAATGCTTAACTTTTATTTCCATCATTCATTTGGATTTTGCTTTCTAAAAGAGGAAGCCACTAGCATGCAACTGAGGTGTTCATTTTCCCATCTAAATAAAATTTGCATGTAAATCTCTTGCTAACAAAATTTTATTTACATAGGAGTCACCCATGCATCTCTCCATCACCTTATCACCTTGAAGAGCTAGAGCAACCCAGAATAAATCTAAAGACACAAAATATAGAAGATTGATCAATTCTGCTCATCAGTTATTCCTAGCAGGAGAGAGCTGAAGAACTTTCCCAGAAATGGCGGTAGCTAGTGCTGCTTTAAACCCTGGATCCTTCGTCAATGACAAAGCCATTTGCTCCACCAAACTCCGCGGAAGCTGTGGTGACTCAACCTCCTGTCGCGACCCCGGATGTGTGAGATCAAGTGTAACGTTGTTCGGGCCCGAAGAATGGCGAGAGATCGAGCCAGCACCGCTGCTAGAACCATTGGGTACTGCAGGCTGAGAAGAATTACCATGGTTGTGCTCGCCTTCATAAGTTGCTACTAGAATTGTTCTATCCTCCGCACTTCTTTGCACCTGAAGAAAGAAGCCATCATTGAATTGGATAAGTTCGATTCACTCCTTATGATTTCATGGCTATGAAGATATATAGATTGTAGGGTGTTATATTGTTAGGTTTGATCTTTGGTTACCTTCTTCTTAACTGGGCAAGTAGGAGCAAAGGAGCATCTGAAGTAGGCTCTTGGACATGGGTTATCTCTGGTCACCTTCTGACCATATTTTCTCCATTGATATCCATCTCTGACAACCTAAGAATAGAACGAAGGCATAGAATATATTCTAATGAGTAATTTGTGAAGGTGGAAGGGAAACATTTTTTTTTTTTTTTAAGAACATTAAAAAGTTTATGGAACTTACAAGGCTTGAATCCGATGGATCGGTGCGAACAGACAACTTTGAAAACTTTGGCTTGCAATCTTCCTTCGCTCGCTTGTAACAATCTTCGCTCGAGGTGCTTTCGATCTTGTAGTCGGTCATTCCATTGGCCACATCATTGTAGCCGTTCATGTCGAGGCTATCACTCTTCCTCTTCCTTGCCGGCGAGACCGACCCACCTTCGGAGGATGCGCTGGTCATTAAATCCATCATCTGGCTCCGGAGATTGGCATAATTTTCATACATGACGGCAAGCATCTCCTTTAATCTCCTATTCTCTTGGCACACCTGATTGAAGTCCTCCTCGAGAACCCCTGCAGCCTGAGGCCCAAGAGGCATACACATCATCAGAACTCGATCCAAAGCGTAGTAATATATGCATTATTAACAATATCAAATAATAAGTATGAATGAACTCACCTCTCTTTTCATCAAAAACTCCTCTCCCTCATGCTTGGGACTTGATCTGGGCAACTCTTTCTACTCAATCCAACAAGGAAGGAGAGGCTAATCAAAATAATGAAATGACCCGTTGGATGTCGAAATATTGACATATATAGGTGAGACTTCGATACTCACCGGAACTTCGTCGGGGAACCGGAGAGAGCCGACATTGAGATCGAGGCTAAGCGAGGAGTGATCGATCCATGTCGAGTCCATGATCAACGAAGGATCGACGCTGACAAATTGGGTGTGTGCCTGTTTTTTGTTTTTTCTCTTGAAGCTTTGGGAAGGCGAATGAGAACGGGAGATATTGGAGGGCTTGGGTCTGCAGCTATATATAGAACTCTTTGGATATGATCCGGAGGGAGGATTCTCTATTAATTAGTGGGGGAAGTTGGGTAAAAGATGGAGTTCTTCGGACGACGGAGACATCATCAGCGAAACGTCACGGCCTTGTCGGCATACGGTCTTGTGGGGAGAAGGGAAAGAACCTAAAGAGGGGTAGAACATTACAAAAGCACCTGGGAGGAAGAGGGGGAGGGGATCAAGTGGAAAAGAGAGGAACGGGGGGGGACGTCGATCGGCCATAACAAAGTCTTCGATGTGGGCGTTCAAGTCAAGCCGCCGCGAGCCTCCTAAAAAAGACAAGTAGCCGGGAGTGCCAGGCAAGAATAGAAGACCACTTGACTTGGCTTCACGTGGGGTCCCGTTTTCTACGTATTTAATGGTCCATCTTATCTCCATCATCTCTGGGTTTCTTTTTCAGGAATTCATATATTGGTCCATTCTGCGCTTTGCCTGGTAGGAATTCCATTAGGCTACGGACAAGTAGAAAAGCGGGAGAATAAACTTTTAAGGCACAACTAAAGTGGCAGCCCCTCGATCGATATTAGTTCATAGTCAGCTAGCATTTTTGTTATGTTCTAAGATATGTAGAGACTGACATATGAAATTTAGTTTTATACAAAATAATTAATGGAAGATGTATAATTGGATTTAGAATTGATTGATTTAACTTTTTAAATCAAGTTAGATTTTTGCAACAATCCAGAATTTCAAGCAAAAGAACTAGTGATTTTTTTGACATTCTATTTTATTTTTTTCTTCCTGTTATTGATCTATTCTTTCTCTCGTTTATTTGCTATATTAAGTGCATGCTAGAATTACTGATAAAATTAGAAGAAAAAAATTCACCACCAACCTTCCTAGTCAAGATAAATTTATATTAAGAGGTAGGCAACGCAGGCCTTGCTGATACAAATCATCAATTGTTTTCGGGACACCAACCTTGACTTGCAAGTGTTGTTCAACTGGGTATTTGCTCTAAAGTCGGTTGGAATATCGCACCTTCCAATCTTGCATGAGCGACGCTTGGCATCATCCAGACACTTTGATTAGGACATAAATTGCTACTGGAATAATTATTGTGGGTCCATGATGGACCACTCTTCTCATAACGTGAGGGAGAATCCTAAATACATGGTGCACAATCTTTACCTCGTGGGTCTTCGCTCTCCTTTGGCTGCACGCTCGAGCTAAACGTGATCCATGGTAGCAGACTGGTCGCCAGGCCCAACATAGAACAGCGTCAGGAGCAAATAGATCCCAGACGTCTGTAGAAGGGTCAACGGCCGCTGATGGATTCGGTCCACGGAACCTTATTAGGATTCCTCTGATGGCAATGGCTGGACGTCAGCCTTCTCCCACGTGCTTCTGGTTTCATTAAATTTTCTGTGGGATCTCTTTCCCCCTGTTTCATATGATGCACACCTTGCACTCTAGGTATTCTACTGATTTATTTCTATATCCTAGGGCCGGCGCACATTAATTGTTGTTAGGTCAACCATCTTTCTTGGTGATGGTTAAGCGTGTCTGTTTTGGTGTCAGTAAGCATATGGTTCATGTTTCTTCTATGAATTCGGCAGAAAAAAGCATGAGGTTGCATCGGCGGATTTAAAAAGAAGCTAGCTAGCAAATAAAAGTTCTCATTTACAAACTAAGAGATAGTTTAGGCACCCGTGTGTGTGTGTGTGTGTGTGTGTGTGTATAAAAGTCTAACAGAATTTATAACATCTGGGCTCTTATTATTATAACAAATATAGAGATATCCATGAAATGCGGAATTAGTTTTGTTCGTGTCATGAACTTGTTGTCCAAGCTGGGAGCTAAAAGAAAAATAAAGTTGTCGCACTAACATGTTGATACGTTACAATACCATCATTCCCAAATACCACAATATCGGATCAGCATCGATATAAATCATGATTGGATTGGTATATATTAAATCCTATACTGATTAGCATCATTCTAAATCAAGAAACATACTACATGTATCGAACTGATAGGGTATCTAGATGTTTCCGTTATCGAGATCGTACTAACTTTTTATCATATTATCTATACTGGATTTAAATTACTGAATATGATTTTAGAAAATAATAATATTATTTTTTTTAAAAAAATTAATAGGAAATAGAATGTTAATTTAATAAAATTTTATTTTTATATGATTCTAAATTCGAAGGCATAGAAATCTACTAGCAGTGGTGACTGCATGTGGAAAATAGAAAAACTAATGAGTATTTAACATGTCAAGATGGGATCACGTCTTTGGATTATTTGCTGGTAAATATATATTAGCAGATTAGGAAATTATGCACCCATGGATTGGACCCTGTTCTAGATTATATGAAGGTCGGTTAAAAGTTAGAAGCGAGCAGGAGAAAATGGGGGAAGTCGGGTGGTTCGTCAAGATAATTTTCTACCTAAAAGGGCCCCTCTTCCTCCCTCTCCCCACGTTTTATGAAAAAGTTAGCGAAGACGAGCAAGAAAACCAGGAAATCCGGTGGCGGTTGTCGATGCCCGTCCACCTAAAACATGAGAGGATGGTCTTCAATGCCTAAATAAAATATTTCCCGGCGGCTGCGGAAGAAACCTAATCTCGGTGGGTCTCAGCGCTTGAACTCGCGACACCGATCCTTGAAGTCAAATAACGTGAAGGTGGGGCAATCGTGCCGGTCAAATAGTAAATTGCCGCGCATGCGTGTCAATGTAGCGCCAATCAACCTTTACACAGATTTTGAAGCATTCCAATCCCGATTGTTTTCTATCTACATTGACCTCGAAGTAGAAATGGTTGATGTTGTGAAAGGAAATGAATCATTCTTTCGTGCTTCTAAAGATACAATCGGATCTAGCTCGGATGGTGGTTCTTTATCATCATGCAAAAGATTGGGAGGGACCGAGAAATATTAAGAACTGTTTATAAGCAAACCGAAACCGGAAATAACAACGTGTTACGTTGTAGGTGTCCGATTGGATATGCATAAAGCGTTAGTTGGTCCTTTGGACCACTTTTACTTAAATAGTGATGGCTAGCGTCTCGTCTCGTGTTCCATTAATTAAATGAAAAATACTAGTTGGTTGAACATATATGCAGACCAACCGAACTGCTTTAGTTGGAGAAGGGGAACCATGTGCCAACAATTGATATTTGACATGTGAGGCTTAACATGAGTAGGGCCTAGAACCCTATGATTAGGAAATGGTCAGGTAGCTGCTGCACGTGCCTAAACTATTTAATAGGCTTGGCCTTGTTGCACTAAAGGAAAACTTATAATACCTAAAAGTCAAAAATTCTTACCCACAGAGTCATTAATTTCATAATTAATAACAAAAAAATATAATATTATTTTATCATTTTTATTGATACGTAATATATGATCAAGTGATACATACTAAGTAAATTAATATACACATTCAAATAAATCAATGCATAATTTTTGAAATATGGAGTTCACTAATACATAATATACAATTAGATGATATATATTTAGCAAATTAGTCATTTAGTAATCTAATATACACCTCCAAGAAAATTGATATATGGTTTTCAAAATATTATATTCATTAGTACAATTATATAATATGATGATACATACTCATCGGCTTTTTGATATATATTATAAGTTTTTTAATACATATTTATCAGCGATATGATATATATTTCTAAATAAATTAATATATAGTTTCTAAAATATAGAGTTCATCCATGCATGTACACAGTCAAATGATTCATACTTAATAAATTAGTTATTTAACTATCTAATATACTTTTCTAGATAAATTGATGCATAATTTCTAAAATATTATGTTCATCGGTGTACATTACATAGTATGATGATTACACTCATTGACTTTCTGACGTATATAGCTAGTAATAATTCAATACATACCTCTAGATATATCAATATACGATTTTCAGAATATATTTTTTTATTTGCATGAATGTGTTGGATCATTTGGTCATATGGTATGGATCATAATTTTCAGAACATAATTTTTAAACTATTGATGAATCCATTACTAGAACAGTTTTTGACCTTTAAGTTTATTTTTTAAAATTAATATTAAAAAAATGATAAATTATAAAATTATTCTTATAATTTTTTCCTCTAATGGCCGGCTCATTTGAATTTTGTTCCTATTGTATGGTCCAAGATTACAGGTTCTAGTTATATCTTCCGCATGAGAAAGAACGATTCATCTTCTTTCGACCCTTGAATTATTTTGTATACATTTCAAAGCACTCCGAATTCTTCTGTATATCTCAAAGGGGCCGGTAAAAGATCCAGTGACGATTCACAGCGCCAAAGGTATAACCCGTCCTAAGATTACATCCTAATTCTCGTCATGTTTTTTTTTTCCTTTCTTTTTTTTTTTTTTTGTCTCTAAATAAATTGATTAGAGAGCGGCAGACTTTATAGACAGAGTACTAGTAATTTAAATATTTTCTTTCCTATTTCCTCCCTGCAAGGACTACAATTACTCCGAAACGATAGGCCCCAGGACACCTGGCTGTGACGAATGTATTACTTACGTGGTGCTGGGAAACAAAAGGATGTCAGTGCCATTACCGATACGTGACAACAAACAAACATATTTACACAAAAATTATAAAAAATGACAAGGATTTAAATAGCTTCCAATCTCACGTGGTATAAGGCCAAGTAAAGGTCCTCGAGTGGGTCAAGGTTGGAGACTGGTTCAAATGTGGTCTCTTTAATCTCACCATCTGGGGATCCTATTTTTTTATTGCGACCCAAAAGAGCTATCTCTCGGTTGTCTTCTTCGTCTAAGATTTGAGCTATTCAAGGGATTCCGAATCCCGCTACTGGTTCAAATGCTGCGGACACTAAACTAAACACGAGTCTTCGATACTTAATTAAATTCAAATCGAGTGTTTTGACCAGTGCAGATCTACCATTATCTTGCGGTTATCGGGTTTGCTTCATCTTTAGAATTTATTTGATTTATCAAAAAAATTTTCTTTCAAAAAACAACTTTTCAGAAAATCAGTTTCTGAAAAGTTATTTTCTAAAAATATATAATTTTAATATATTTAATTAAACATAAAAAATAATTCATTAAAAAATAATTTATTTTTATTTAAATATATATTTTTTAAAAAAATTATATATAATATCTATTATATTCTTAATAAATATGTTGCTCCTAAACTTTATATATATAATAATATTATATTTATATTAATATAAATATAATATAAATATATTATAATATAATATTAGATTGTAATAATTTATTATATTAATATAATACTAACATATTAATATTATATTAATATTTTAATATGATAAATTTATTAATATCTCAATAAATATAATATTATATTAATATAAGTATTTATATATTAATATTAATAAAAATATTATATTATTATTAATATAAATATTTATAATATTAATATTAATATTATATTTATATAAATATTATGATAATAATATAATATTATATTATTATTATTCAGTATTTCATCCTAATCATCCATGATATTTTATAAAATCTTAGCCATAGATCTTAAAAGAATATTTTGAAAAAAAAAAAAGTACCATCACTTTCTATCCATGAGAAGTGCTAAAATCCATCTTCTCCATAAATTTCTATTTTTCATAAAATATGATAAGTAATTTTTTATAAGAAGAGCTTTTTTTCTCTCTCCTCTTAAAACTTTAATCAAATAAGAAGTTTTCTTTCCACTTTTTAGGAACTATCCCTTCCCCCTCCATTTTCCGCGAACCAAACGAGTCCTTAGGTTCTTTTTATATTTCCAAGAGCATCCCATTTATATACCTGATAATTATCAAAGAATCGTGTTTGGTTTGCATTTGAATTAGAATCAAAATAAAAATTAAAATAAATTAAAATAAATTAAATAAAAATTAGATAATTATTATTCTCGATATACTAAATTTATAATCAAAATTAGAATTAAAATTAAAGAGTAAAAATTAAATTTTAAAAAATTAAAATATTCTTATTTTTTTAAAAAAATTAAATAAAAATGAAATCCTGTGCAACCAAACAATGAGAATAATAACCACTCATTCTCATTTTCATTTTAGAGTATAATTCTATCTAACCAAGCATGCCCTTGATTCTTCTCAAAAAATTACTATAAATTCCGGTCAAAATTGGAGCCATAAGAAAGAATATGAAAATATGTTCTCCGATGATGATGTCATGAATGAACAAAAAGAACCTCACCTAAGATTCAATTTCGGACTTAGGAGCCAAACATGGGTCTTGTACTGGTCTTGTTGCACAATAAAATTAAACCAGATAACTTAAAAAATGAGAAGGACGGAACCAACCTCACGTAGTGGGGAAGATAAGAATGAAGGTCGTGGAGTTGGTCAAGGTCGGAGGCCAGCAGCCCCTTCTCGGATCTACCCGGCCTCAGCAGCCGAAGCTCTCCGGATGCTGTCCCGCGTGACGTGTGCATGCTGAGGCCAAGTGAGCGGAAGATCTAATTGCTCACGTCAGGGAATATATATATATATATATATATAAAAGGAGAAAATGATCAGCACGCTAACTCCTGTTTTAGTTTTTTTTTCCGATTCTTCTTATCAATTAAGGACTAATTATTACTTAAACTTGATCCAATGGACCACGCAAAATCCCACGGTAGATAACAGGCTATATTACTCCCGTATTCCATCAATTTTCTCAAGAGTTCTTTTCTTAGCTGAGATGGCTGCAATCTCTCAAGAACATAATATATAATTTTTAAAAATAAAAATAAATAAATTTATTAAATTAATAATATAAATATGGATGGTAATATAAGATTTAAAATAACGTATTTTGTTAGCCAATAAAATTTAGGTGAAACAAGTTTTAGATAAAAATAAAAATCAAAATAAGTAGATAATTTTAATGTTGATCCAAACAAAATATCTATTAAAATATAAAAAGATGATTAAAATTTAACTTACGTGTAACAAAAATTGTTAGTTAGCATCTACAATATATCGAAAGAAAAATGATTCTCATCCAACAGTATATGATAATGTGTTGGTTTTAGGTGTTATTTGATTCTCATCTAGTAGTATATGATAATCTCAGTATATAAAAATATGAAGAAGGCTCAGATCTGCCATTAAAAAATAAGGCATTGTAAGCTCTTCTGAATCTTTAACTATAAGGTGGCTGCAAGCAGTTGTCTGCGATGTAACAGACCATCCAAGCTTACCCTGTAACTATAATAATAAGAATAGAAATGCATCACCTTCATTTAGGTGCATCTCGTATAGGCAGTCATCATAGCCTCTTCGAGCCTTCGGATGCCTCCTCGAGTTGCAAACTAGGAATAAATTTTTTTATAAAATAAAATAATAACTTAAAAATGATACTTAATCTATGTGCTTAGGTAACCTAGTCGTCTAGCATGCTCCAAGTCTGCATGTACGGGACATGCGTCCTGATCGTCCCCATTTGTAATGATATTCTTTACTTCTGTGATTATGCTTTTGGAAATGCTATACTTTTAGTTCAAGGACAGGCTCATTGTCCTTGTAAAAAATGTGTTAGTAGAGAAATGTTTGATAGGGATACAATAATTATCCATTTATAGAGGAGTAGATTTATACCAAACTACAAATATTAGTATTTATATTGGAAGATGTGGAAGATAATTACAAGAGCTTCGGAAGCTCTACTTATCCAACACATTTGCTGATGTGCAAGAGCTTAATGGTGACAGGCTTGAGTAGATAATTAATATATTTGATGGATTTGAGCTGGTTATTAATAGAAATCCATGTAATAATATTTCAGATAGCAACCGCCATAGTCATGATGGACTATAGGGTTGCTATGGTTATAGCCTTATTTACCTTCTAGGGGATAGCAATCCTATAAAGGATAAGCATGGCTGTAACCATAGCAATCCTATAGTCTATTATGGCTATGGTTATTGCTACTTGAAAGATTATTATATGAACTTCTATCAATAATCAGATCAAACACACTAAATATATTAATCATCTACTCAAGCCTGTCATCATTAAGCTCTTGCATATTAGCAAGGTCTTGGACAAGCAGAGCCTTCGAAACCCTTGCATTTATCTCCCATAACTTCTCATGCAGGTACCAATGCTTATAGTTTGGTATAAATCCACTCCTATATAAATGGATAACTATTGTATTTCTATCAAGCATTTTTCTATTGACACATCTCTTATAAGGATAACGAGTCCGTCCTTGAACTAAAAGTGCAGCACTCCCAAAAGCATAATCACAAAAGTAAAGGACATCATTGCAAATGAAAACGGTCAGGACACACATTCCGTACATACAGACTTGGAGCATGCCAGACGACTAGGTCGCGTGAGCACACTGGAATGATATCCATGCAAATTTCATCATGGAGGTTCCAAATTAAGTATCGAGTAGGATTGCAAATAGGATTGAAAACGGGCCAAACTGGGCCAGGCTACATCCCTCCTTGAATCTAGTCCAAAAATTTAAAACTAATTTAATTAAATATTATTAATTTAAATTAATTAAATATTATTAATTTAAAACTAATTTAACTAAATTAGAATATCCATATTAATCAAAAGATGGATCTATGATTCCATGCAATGCAAATTTTTTTAAAAATTAACACCATCGACTTGAGCGCGCAAGGTGCACGAGGGCTGGATGCCAGCTGGGACCTGAGGCTTGAGCACATAGGGCACGCCCCGACTTTGTATTTATAATGCTGACAGGCACATTCCCTCATCCTGAATGCATAGGATGCGTGGGGGCTGGATGTTTTGGATGCCAATTGGGACCTGAGGTCCAAGCACGCAGGACACGCCTCAGCCCTGTGTTTGCAATATTGTCTAGACTTTTCCTCAGTCTAAGCACTCTGCATACTGAGACCCAAGTCTCATACTTCTAATTAATTAATTAATTAAATATCTAACTAAATAATTAAATTAATAATTAATTAATTAAATTTTTAATATCTAATTATATTTAATTTACATAATTTAAATTAAAAAAATTAACTTTTAAGGATGGTATTAGCCGTCGCTAATGCCATCACTAATACTCACAACAGAATGCAGGTTGCCATGCAGGATTGAGGCACAGACTAGCATGTAAGGACTAAGGCGCAAGGAGGCACGGGCTGACGATCAGGAATTAAGACGCTGGGATGTGGCTGCAGAGATGAGGGCGCATGGATGAGGCCACGGGGTTGGGTCAATGGGTTGGGGGCGATGGAGCAGGGGCTGCGGGATCAGGTCGGGATGGCGGCTCGAGGATGCGGCCGCAGAAATGAGGGCATAGGGACGAGGCTGTGGGAAGGTAGTGCAGGTCGGGACCACGGGATCGGGCTGGGGGGAGGTGAGAGGTAGCTAGAGAGGTGGGAGGCAGTTAGGGGCTTGTGGCCGGGAGCTTAGGGATGCAGCCAGGGAGAGGCAGGTCGGGGGCAGCCTGGGGGAGGTGGTTGGAGGCTCGGAGAGGTGAGAGATAATCGGAGGCTTGGGGAGGTAGAAGGCAGCCAGAGGAAGGTGGGCTGGAGGTAGTTAGAGGGAGGCAGTTGGGGCTTGGCGAGGCAGTCGGGGGAGGCAAGCTGGGCAGACGGGTTGGGTGTAGCCGAGAGGAGGTAGTTGGAAGCTTGGACAGGCGGGAGATGGTCAGAGGCTCGAAAAGGTGTCGGGTGCTCGAGGATGTTGGATCCGATGGCACAGTGGAGAAAAATGGGGATTGAAGGTAGGGGAGAGACGAAGATGGTGGGGGGATTGGAGGGCGCATGGTTGGGGATAAAAATGGGGGTGGTGGGGGGGGGCACGATAAGATAGAAAAAAGTGAGGGCGCATGGTGAAAAAAAAAGAGGGTGTAAAGGTTATTAGTGATGATAAATTACCATCACTAATAATTTTTTTTCTGATGGTAGATTATTATTGCTAATATTTTTTTCTATTACTAATAATTATATTTTAAAATAAACTTATTAGAGATAGTAGATTAGCATCGCTAATAATTATATTTTAAAATAAACTTAGTAATGGCAGCAAAAAATCGTCACTAATAATTTTCTTTCATAGCTAATAATTATATTTTAAAATAAATTTATTAGCAACAATAAGATATCATTGCTAATAATTTTTTTCTATTGCTAATAATTATAAATATATATTAAAAAATTACTTATTAATGATGGTATTTTTTTATCGTTAATTATTTTCTTCCATCACTAATAATTATAAAAATATATCAAAAAAATAAAATTACTTTCTATTAAAGATGGTAATTTGTAATCGCTAATAAATTTTAAATAGTGATGGTCTAGATGTGGATTAGCCTTCAGCAAATGATGAACTAACCGAGGTTGCCATGATCTTTGGTTTTTTAATTGCTAGGTTAATAATCAAATATTAGAGTACCTGCTCTGATACCAATAATTATCCAAAGATAGCAACACAAAAGGAAGGATGAATTAAATTCTTATAAAATTTTATCCAAATTTAAGCTCTAAACAAGTATGTACTTTAAATTAACTTGATCTTAATATTGTTGTGAGATGAATGCAATAAGCTGCAGTGGAATTAAGATATTAAAGCAATAAGGCAAAAATTAAATGCAAGAAAAGAAGGCAAGATGATGAAGCAAGGAAGAAATAAGGGCACAATATAAATACAAGCAATTTATAGTAGTTCGGTGCAATCCCGTAAGTACGTTCACACTCTAAGCTGTCTTTGAGAATTTTACTATAATCTCTTTGATTATAGTGTATTTATTTTTTTGGACTTACAAACAAATTCAATTAATTTTTTGGGATCATCAACCAAAATTTTACACCAATAGTTTTTCGGGCTTACTATCAATTTAGTTGATTTTCTGGGCTTACCAACTAAAACCTACAATATCCAATTTTAGACTTGGACGGGCCTAATCTCTAAGTTTCTTTCTTACAAAGAAACTTGTAAAAAAATAGAAATACAAGATAGATTTTTCAGCTTAAGAATAAAAATAGAAAAATAAACTCATTAAGTGCGAAAAAGAGGCTAAAATATTGGTTCGTTTGAAGCTTTGCTTTCTCTTCTTTGAAGCTTAAGAGGATACTTGAGATATTGTGGAAGATAGCTCTTGAAATCTCTCTAAAGTCAAAGCTTGAATACTCTCTTTTTCTCTCCTTTTTGATGTGTAATGGAATTTGCTAAATTTGAACATGATTTATTTCTTAATCCTCCTTAATCTTTTCTAATTGTTTCTTTAGTCTTAAATACTCTTGTAGATTGTTGGAGGAGTTCTAGCCATCGAAAGTCTTGAACTAGCCATTAGAGCGGAGAAATAGCTATTTGAAGGGTTGCAAAAAAATAATCGTTATGCCTATCCTGATATTAGGGTCGACTTCAATTCCATAAGGATCGACTCCAATTTTTTTCGAGTTGACTTGGATGACCAAGGAGTCGATTTGGCCTTAGGATCCAAAAATAATGTACTCTATATTTTTCTAAGAGAGCCAGCTCGTTTGTTGCTGCAGTTGGCTAGACCATTAGGGTCGACTCCAATTCTGCTAGGGTTGACTCCAATTGGGCAAATCCTAAAATTACAGTCCTCTATTTTCTCTAAGAGAGTCAGCTCCTGCTGGACTTATGTCGACTCGAACTTGTGTCAGTCTTCTCCAATGTGTCAAGGTCAACTCCAATTGGCCTGGGTCAACTTTAATTTTTCTGAAACTTAAAATTACTCATTTTAAGGCCTATTTCACTGAAGGGATCAGCTCTTTTAGCTTTGGGGTCGATTCCACTAAGTCTAAACTTGAATTTTCTCTTTTAAAATCCTTGATTTAGTGAATATTGAGGAGATTTTTTTTATAGGATATTTCTTCAATTTGAGCATATGAAAAGACCTACATACAACCTTGAAACACATAATTAGTATCATCTATATTCAACATTTTGGAATCATCAAAATCAATCGTAGGATCAATAATTTGGTTGAGTGCTACCAGATTCCATGTCTAATACCAAAAAATCTACAAAAAAAGTAGAATTCATCTATCTTAACTAGAATATCTTCTAGCATCCCACATGGTACCTTAATGGATCTATCAGCTAATTGCAGGGTAATCGAAGTGGATTTTAGCTTTTCAAAATTGAAGAGTTCATACACTGAGCTTGGGAGAAGGTTGATACTTACCCCCAAATCTAATAATGCATTTTTTTTATGCTTAGGCTCCCTATGATGCAAGAGATGATAGGGGTACAAGGCCTTTGAGTGTGGATGGGATAGCATGCTAGAAGACTGAGTTAGATTACTTAGTAAGATAGACTTTCTTAGGGGTATGTGTTTTTGATCTACATTTTTGGATGCACAAGTCTTTGAGAAATTTGGCATAAGCTGGAACTTTTTAATAGCATCTAAAAGAGGGAGGTTTATTTGAACTTATCTAAAAAGTTTCAGCATTTTGCCCATTCTTATTTCCTTTTAATCTAATCATAGAGGGGATTCTAAAGCACTCAGAAATGGAGTCTTAAGGGTAGGTGCCGGTGGTGTTGGTTCATCCCTTTTCTTAGGATTTTTTTCATTATCGGATGCTTTGGGTTTAGCTGGAGTTTTAATTTCTAGTTGGTGAGATTTATTTGGATGATTTAAGATCTTTCTACTTCTAAGAGTCATTATAGATTTAGCATGTTCAGGAAAGCTTTCATGGGCATTTGAGCTCTTAGCCATGTACTACCTTTTTGGATTGCTTATGGGCTAGCTTGGTAGTTTTTCCTCCTTCCTCCTAGTAAAGGAGGTAGCTAGTTGATCTCTATGGGTCTCTAGCTTGGCGATAGACTGTGTGTGAGAATAGAGAATCTGGATATTCATTTTCAATCCTTTCATAGCATGCAGTACCTACTCCTTAAAAGTCATGTTAGGAGAAGGTTGCGAATTATTTGTATACTGTAAGGAGTCAGTTTATAAGCTTCATTGGGATAACTTGTTCTTTAGACTAGGGGTCTCATAATGGATTGTTGTATCCAAGAAAAATTAGGATGGTTCCTTCAACCTAGATTACATGTGTTGGAGTATAGATTGTGTTTGAGTTGATAGTTGGTCCAAGTTGGAGTTTGATGGACTCATTTCTATACAAACTTAGAGAACTGGAGTATAGTCGGACAATCACTAACCATATGGGTGGGATTGGAGCATATCATGCAAACATATTATATTTGTATGGATCGGATAGAGATATGCCCGACCTGTAGTAATCGATCGAGTTTTCATGATAGTTCATCCATCTTGCTATGGATGTCTACTGAATAGCCTACCTCATATATTCCACCTCTTTTTGGTCTATATATGGGGGTGTCTCTGCAAGCTACAAACATATGATGTAGGGAGTTTTCACTTAGAGTCTTAAAGAGCGTGACCACCTCGAGTAGTCATTAGGAAGTCTACCTTCTCATCAATGATTGACTCAATGCTACAATGGTGTGTTTGGTTCTTTGATCTGAGGTGCATCGGCAGTTCACCTTGAGGGTGTTATAGTTTGACTACACCATAACTCGGTCTCCTAGCCATTCGGAATTCTGAGGTGTATATTGGCTATAGCATGTTAATTGTAGAAACTGAATTGCATCAAGATGGAATCTATCCACCTCGGTGGTAGAGGAGCAGCCCTATGATGATCATAAGAATCAAGTCCAGAAGCCCATGGCCATGGCAGAGTAAAATAATAAAAAGAGTTTCTATTTAGGTTTTCACATCAGACTTGAATCGAATGATTACATCATGACAGAAACTAGGGTTTGACGAGTTCACCTTAACCCTAACCTGATCGGAGCTCAAGATAGAAGAACTTAATCACATAGGTAGCTGCACCAAGAGGTTCGCATTCAACTTTGATGGGTTGCCACTATATACTGCTAGGTGTCACTGATGGATTTTGGAAGTAATTAGAATGATTTAGATGATCGATCATTCTAGCTGTTTGAATCAGAAGAGTTCTGATCCATCGAAAGAAGTTTCGATGATGTCGATGATAGAGATCATGACATATTCTATTACCATATAGAACTGAACCTAACTGGATCATACAAACAAGGATTTGAATATGATGATCATCAATTGAACTGATCCAATTTAATTGATCTGAATGAGATTCAATTAGGTTCAAAAAAATCGTGCTAGCACTTGATTGAACCTAACGTTCTTTTTTTACTATCATAAATAGTTGTTCTAACTGAGCCAAAGAGTTTGTGCTCGATCAAAGACCTTCACTTGGTCTGACTGGACCCTGTTCAGGTCAGAAAAGGGTTATCTTATTTTGTAAGACAATACCTGCCATTTTTGATCATCTGCCATTTCTCGTCCTTTGACTTTGGTCAAAAGTTGACCTTTAATTGGTCAAATGTTGACCATTGACACTTTAACTTCTGTCCATGTGTCACGCACCTATTGGAGAGCTGGTGGGGGGTTTTATCCCCCTGCCAAAAATTGGCAAGGAGGAGGGCGCATGCCAAGGGTGGCATGCCCCCAAGCATGAGGCGCCCAGGAGTCCCTGTTGGACAGGGACTCCATCTTCTTATTAGATTCTGATTAGACTCCTCCTAAGAATCAACTTTGACTGATCTTAGGTGCCATCTATGGATGAATCTAAGGAACTCTATTCTCATCAATCAGATTTAGATCTGATTTCACAAAGGGTTGTGATTGGTTGGGAAGAAGAGGAGTTGGATCACGTATAGTCTATAAGTAAGATCTTGCGCCCAACTCAAAGAAAGAACATAATTCTCCACGCCCTAAGGCTGCCTCTCTCTTCCTCCTCCATGCCAAGCTCATCTTCTTCCTCTCCTCTTCACGTTCAAAGAAGTTTGGAATCCTAGTTGGTGCAATCTAGGTGAGAGAAAGATGATAGAAAGCTAGAAGGCTGCGCTGCTGCAAAGGACAACTGCTGCAAAGGACAACTGCTGATCTTCGAAAGCTGTTTTAAAGATCCTCCAAATTATATTCAGATCTAATTTTTAGAGATGTGATAGAGAAGAAGAGGATCTTTAGATCCAGTCCGAGTGGATACCGATAGAGGTCAGGCACTTGTGCGGCTAGATCTAGAACCTTCCGTTGCTTATAGGATCATCAATGGATAATAGAATTACCCTACATCAAGGTAAATTAAATCTAATTTATTTTATCTATATTTTATTTTGATTATTAAAATAATAAAAATTAGATCTGAAACATCACAGATAATTCAGATCAAAGAATTTTTTTTTTAAAATATATCTCTTGATCCGATCAAATTTGAACGAACCTGATCCAAAAAATCAGAATTTTCCTTCAGCCATGATAGTGTAAAATAATATAAAAATTTTTTATTAGGATTTTACATCGGACTTGAATCAATTAATTCAATCATATGACAAGAATCGAGTTTGATGAGTCAATCTTAACCTAATCCTGTTGGAATTCATGATGGAAGAACTCAATCACATAGTTGGCTATATTGAGAGGTTTGTATTTAATTCTGATGGATTGTTACTATATATTGCTAGATATCATTGGTGGATTATGGGATCAATTAGAATTATCTCGATGATCGATGATTCTAATTGGATGAATCAAAAAGAGTTCTGATCCATCGAAAGATATTTTGATGATATCGATGATCAAGATCATGATATATATCATTACCATATAGAATTAAATCTATAGGATCATACAAACAAGGATTTGGTTTGGATGACATTAATTGGACTTACATAGTCTAATTGATTTGGATTAGATCTAATTATATCAAAAAAATTATGCTAGTACATGATTGGACCTAACTTTCTTCTTCTATGAATTTTTTGATTGGTTTGGATTCAATCAAATTAGATTTGACTCATTCAGAAACCCTGTATGGGTTTGTTCTGAACTGACTGGACCTTGTTCTAATCAGATCAGGCCTTGTCCTGATCTCAGATGAGGAGGATTAGGACAAGGGGGCGCCAAGTGTTGGCGCCCGCCATTTTGACTTGGTCTTGCGCCAAAAGGAAGGAGTGCATGCCCCTCTTTTTTCTAGGCTGCGCTTTCTAGAGAGAGAATATCTAGGGTGCACGTCCCATCCTGGTATGCGCCCCTTATGGATAAGCATGAGGAGGTTAATTGGTTGCACTTTTAAATTAGTTTGAATGGGTCAAATGGAGTTTGACTTGGTTCAAACTTATGAAAAATTTATCCATGCACCAACACCTCATCTAGATAAGGTGGCACACACTTTTATGGGATTTTGTGCAACAAAAATCCATAAAAAAATTAGATTGGGCATGAGAGAAGTTGAGGAGTCATTCTGCTTCTCAAATTTTGAATGGGTCAAAGTTTAAGAAGCCTTAGGACTCTAGGTCTCCAGTTTGTCTAAAAATTAGAGACTAGGCCAGAGTATTTGGCTATTCCACATCCCAACACCCAGGCCCTTCTCTTCTCCATGCCTCCTCTCCCTTATATGATCCCTCTCTCCCACACTTATTAGTTGGGCTAATTAGTCCTTCGAGTGTCAAGGTGCTGTCCACACAAGTCAAGTCAAAGAAGTTTTCGATCATGTGTTGATTGAACTACTGTTAGAGATCATATCAAAGATGCAATTAGGAGATCCAGATCTGATATTTAGAGATCAGATTTAGAAAATGAAGACCTCCAAATCTAATCAAAGTGGATATTGGTAGAGGCTGGACGCGTGCACAGCTCATGTCGGATCTTGGGACAGTAATCAGATCATCGCAGTGAGTAATCTGTTTACTCACAAATAGATGGTATTTCGATATCCCAATGCAGCTTTAGTTTCAAATCTTTACAATCAGATCTAAGAGCTTTCAGGTCTGATCGAATTAGCAAAAAGTTATAAATTTTGTTGCTTAAACCTGATTCGATAAGATCGATCTATCGGAACCTTATGAACTATATGTAAATTAAATTCTTAATTACTTAATCATTAGTAACAAAATTTACTAGTATACATGCGAAGGTTTTTGGCATTTCACATGTGGAGGATTTTAAATTTTGTGTGTTTGCTTGTACGCTCTTGATCTGGGCACTTTCTTGATCTGGTAAGGGCCAATCAATTTTGAGATAATTTTTCTTATTCCATCGTTTGGAGACTTCAACTCACCTTGGGATGAGATCTCCTTGTCAAAAAGCCTTAAGCTTGACCCAGGTATTGTAACAACGAGCCACTTGTTGGTATGCTGCCATTTTTAGTTGAGCTCATTCTTGAATTTCTTCAATTAGATCAAGATCGGTGTGTCGCTGATCCAAGTTGCTTGATTCATCATAATGCTCTATTTTTATAGACGGGAGACCACTCTCTATGGGGATCATTGCTTTTATTCCAAATGCTAAGTTTAACAAATTTGTCCCAATTGGGATCAAAGGCATGGTCTGATAGGCTCATAGCATGCTGTACAACTTCTTCACCTAGAGTCCTTTGGCTTAGCTCAATCTCACCTTTAAACCTTATAAAATGGTCCTATTAGTTACCTCAGCTTCTCTATTAGACTGTGGATGTCCCATCGAGGTTAGCCTGTACACACTATGAAGCTCTTCACAAAATTTCTTAAACTTGGGGTTGTCATATTATCATCCGTTGTCTGTAATAATCACTTGTGGCAGTCCAAATAGATAAATGATTGATTTTTAGAGGAAGTCTCCGACCTCT
The DNA here is from genome assembly GCA_006176705.1 of Cocos nucifera. Taxonomy (NCBI): domain Eukaryota; kingdom Viridiplantae; phylum Streptophyta; class Magnoliopsida; order Arecales; family Arecaceae; genus Cocos; species Cocos nucifera. Next base: position 1,446,224 of record QRFJ01000094.1, on the reverse strand, counting down.
TTCTTGGTGATCTATGCCAGTAGCTCCATTTCCATCTACTCGGTGAAATAGTCAATTACGATGATGAGAAATCTACGTTATCTGATCATCTATGAGAATGGATCAAGGATAAGAGGCTCGTTTGATTTTTGAAATTAAGTGAGTAATTAAAATCTCTCAACCACTCGACCTTTATCATTTTCTATGCAGTTTTTCTATGTTATTCATATCAATAAATTATGAAAATTTTTTTACATATAGGAGAAGGGGTTATTATTATGTGGTAAAAATTTTAAAGTATTTGGACATCATTTTTGGACAAAAAAAATCTCAAAGTGAAGGTGAATAGGATCCTACAGTACTTTTCTTTTCCTTTGTGCCTCTTTTCTCTTATGATTTTCATCTTTAAGAATATTCTATTTTTAGATATGATCTAAATAGAGATTATATATCTAAAAGTTATCTTTTCATGAAAACTTATTTCATAAAAAAACTCCACACAGAGAGGGCGTGATAGGATTTTTAGTGTGTTAGGGTTTTTGGGCTGAGTGAAATCCTAAATTTTGGAATCTGGGTTCGGATGGAGAGATCGAGTGCTGTGAGCATCGGATCACCACTAAATTTGAAATACATCCTCATCATACTCTAATATTTATGTTCTAATTTTTTAAAATATTTAAAAAATTAAAAAATATACGATCGATTGGATCGATCATGATCAGCCATCGAAGACCCCGATGAAGAGCTAGCACTCCAGTGGGGCTGATCGGGATCAGGAGCTCCATGTGGACCAACCATAGAGGTCGGACACATGTGCAGCTATGAAGTGATACTAGAGCATTATCCGATGGACTCAGATTATGGTGATCGATTATCCGTGAAAAGGTATTATATTCTGAACACGTAGATGTAGTAAATAGTTTATTGCATAGTTTTATTTTCAGATCTATTGATGTATGCATGCATATTATGTTTAGATCCTAATGTGTAGGGTTAAATAATCTGATATGATCAGTTGATAATTAATTAGATTAATTATTTTCTGCTGCATAATTACTATTTTTAAAATATTTTTCAAAAGTAGCATGGCAAATCCTGCACTGTTTTCTTCAATGATGTCGTGATCGGAGTCAACCAGCTTGCAGGCTGTCTTTAGACTCTGGCGTATTTTTGACATTGATCATATTTTCGAACCAAGTCCATCGCATCCCGCTGCATCATAGGTTAATAGCATTCTTATCACAGTACTTTATAGGCTAGCTATCCACCTCAAGTGGTTTCTACAAATGTCCTCATGCCCCTTTCAAAGGGCATAATCGACTTTAGAGGGACGAAAGCATTTGAACAGAGACAAAGAAAATAATTTTTAGTATAATTTTTTTTGCAAAAGCACATACCAAGATGCCACTTGCCATAATCTCCATGCTTTCGAGAGATTACCAGAGAGAACTCTATCTATCAAGTACCTAACAATGAGTCTATCTAGCTCGTTTCCCATTCCACTAGTAGAACTTCCTCCACATTGTCAATGCTCCATTTCTCAAGGTGTTCTATGTACACCCTTTCGAGCCCACCATATCTTAAGGTGTTGAGATGGGATAGAGTGTCCGCTCAAACATTCTCTGACCTCAAAATATAAGTAATTTCAAAGTAGTTGAAGGCTGATTTCAAGGCTTGGAGCTTTTGTAGGCACCTCGATGTAGTAGGATCCTAGGCCACATACTCGCCCTGAACTTGCCCAATCGCCAGTTGTGAGTTGGTGAGGGTTTTTAGCCTCTTTATCCTGAGTTCTTTGCCATCCTTAGATTGGCTAGTAGGGCTTTGTACTCAGCTTGATTATTAGAAGCATCGAAGGTGAATCGAAGGAAGAACTCAATCGCCACTCCTTCCAAATTAGTCAAAATAAGCCTAGCTTTGCTCCCATGGGAGTTTAAGGCACCGTTGACATGTAGGATAGAGAAGGGCATCAGTCATCTCTTGAATTATCATGAGAGCTTTATCTCTTGAGGTGGTCGAGTGGATCTAAGGAGCCATCATATGACTCTAACTATAGCATGTTGAACCGAAGGGGCATCAGTTCTTTTATGATTTTTTTGGAGAATGGAGGATGGGTGTTCCATCCACTTGACCTCTATGGTTCTCTTGCGGCTCAATGAGCTATTGATCAAACTCTTGAAGCATTTGATCGTAGTCATTCAGTCGATGAGAATCACTATGGTGTTGAGAGTATCTCGAGGTCGAATCTTCATCAGATAATCTGGATGGGGATTGAATATGCTTCCTCTAGTTTGAACTTTGGAGATGGGGGAAGCTCATCAGGTGGGGGATCAAGATGATAAGACTGTCGAGTAGACATAAATCATCGATTGTACAGAGAAGTAGTACCATGCAGATCTTATTCCTTAGGCTGTTGCTGTTGCTTCGCCAACATCTGCTGGAGGCTCTAGATGATGGTCATTAGGGTATGCACCTGTTATAGTAGCTTGATGAGTTATTGCTGGTCCGCCACCATAACTGGATGGAAAGATCCACGCTCAACTTGTGGAGCTGGTTGTTCATCCCATTGTGAGAAACATTGATCAGAATTGGCCGAAGCATTTTGCACTTTCATTCTCACCATTTTCTTCTTCAAAGTTGATTTTTTTCTTCCACTTTTTGGCGTGCCAATCTATTGGCGTCGCAAGCTTTGATGGCGCCGAGAAATTGGTCGGGTGCATCTGTAGACATGGGCTACCCTCTATGGCTCGATGGACCTACAAACAAGGTCCCTCATTGGAGCATGTCCAATGGGGGACTCTTGATGTTTAAGTCAGCTTGAGTTTAGGGAATAGTCGAAGGAAGAAGAGAAGTGAGTAGGAGCAAAGTATTAGCTTTCAATCCAGAGTTCCCCCTTCCCTCTAAGGTTCTCTTATTATCTAGTTAATATAGGGATAGAATCATAGGTTGTTACTCCAAAATCTGATAGACTATCGAACCTATGAGGCCATGATTTGACAGGCCATTAGGATTCACCTACTATCCCATAATTAGGGTTATTAGTCATGCCCGCAAACCAAATTTGTTAGTTGTGGTTGTCAATCATAGGTTGTGCCCATGTTCTAGAGGTTGTTGGAGATTTCTAGAAATCATCTGTATGGCCGAATGGGCCGATAGCTTGAGGTCAGGGCATAATCGAGATCCCACCCTGATCATACTGGCATAAGTTGTTAGATGTTGTCCCTTCTCGGTCAGTTCTCGACCTTGGATCGAGCTGATGATCGAGATGAAGATCGGTGTCGTAGATCTGCCTTATCTTGGAAGGCGGTCTAGTTTTGTCGGGCTATTAATGGGTACTCTACTATAATTTGAGAAGAAGAGGTTAGGTTTGTTGATGGATATTTCCTGTTACATGGGTTGTCTTGGATCCAGTCCAGCAATAATTTTTCTTAATTTAGGGAGTATTTGATAGGAAGGAATTGGGGCCTAGAATGGAAATGGAAATGTGTAACTTCCATTCCAACCATTTAGTTAGGAGAAGTTTTATTCTAGTTCTGATTCTGGGGTGGATGGAATAACCCATTTCCTATCAAATCTAATCCTGACTCTCCCCTAAGCATCTAAATCTTCATTTTGATTCTGATTCTAATTATAAATCAAACACTATGGGAGAGAGATGACCATTTTGATTCCCATGCCAATCTATTCCAATTTCGATTCGGGTCACGGACCAAGCACCCTCTAAGGATTAATTAATAGGATTCATGTCCTAAATAACCTTCCTTATTAGATGCAACTAGACATGAAAACTACTAACCCAACAAAGCTCCACCCAACTCCTCAATTTCTATCCTAAAGCAGAACTAGGATTAGATCGCATTGGGTTGGGTATGAGTTGGATCACATTTGTAAAATTTCACTTGATACTTTACCAGATTTTCTCTCAGTTTAACTTGTCAAGACAATATATGAATGCTGTCTACCTCCATTTGTTTAGATTTTAGAATTTAGGAAGGGTGGATAACTTATATAAGATATATTATAGGTTGCTACTGGGTTTGGTCAAATTGGAAGAGATTAGACCATCGTTGGTTTGGATTAATTGTAAGGAGAGCAGGCCATAATTGTGTTGGTTCATGTTGGATTCTTTTGTTCAAGGCTTGGCAGTTCTCGTTTACTTCAATTTGAATCTGATTACCGTTCTGAAAAGTTGGATCACATAATTTTTTGGGCAACACAAGCCAAGGTTGTAATGATTAGGCCCAGTTGCATGGGCCATTCCCGGGGCATAAAGCCTATAATATCATAATAACTAAGGGAGCATGTGGCATGAAAAAAAGGATCAAGTGTCCCATATGAGCTATCTTCTATAAAATAGCAGGGTCCAACTTAACTACACATGGCTCTACACTCTTGAAGCAGACATTGCAACAGTTGGATTTAGCTGCATGTAACTGCTATTTGCATTTGGAATGATATCTTTAATTATATGAAAATCATTTTATACTAAGCTAATTGTCCTATTTTTAGCTAGTAAAAATGCTTGGCTTAAGGATCAGAATTCTGTTCAGCAACAACTCAGGTAACTAGGGATAAAATTTAGAATTCCAACAAAGCCTGAGATAGTCAGTAACGTAGGAAAGACTTGAAATAACTTCGGAATCCTAGAATTCCTCCAGAAGAAGAAGAAGAAGGAAAGGGAAAAATCCGGCATTTTTCTTCGGTGGCAGCTTTTGCTGCCGAGGGGAACTTTCTTGTGAGATGTGCACGTGGCCTCTGTGTGTGATAGGGAACTGAGTTTGAGTTTTAGCTTACAATCATTTTGAATAATTTTTTTGTCTCTTCAAAATTTTTCTTCCACTATTATTTATTAATGTAATTGGTTCTTATTCTGGATGCTGGGCTGGCATTTCAAATCTACACCCAAAGGCCGTACCATTCTATAGAAACGACAAGGACAATTGATTACTTATTTCTTCTGAGAGAGGGAATGGAGACACCTTAACATTTTTATAAGAGAATGGCGAAAAAATAAAGAGTCATTAAATCATAGGGTGGAAGGGTCGGTTGGTGCAGTAGGGTTGAATGTGAATGATGAAAATGGAGGTCAGGGATGGAAGTTTCTTGCATCAATGCTAAATCGTCACAGCTTCTGATGAGTCCACGAATAGCTTCCCTAATTGTAGAGGGAGTTGCAGAGGCCAACGAGAGAGGTGGAGGTAGGGATGCCAGATCTGATTTGCGAGGGAGAAAGGATACATTGAGTTTGGCTACTAAGGTATTTTATTTCTGAAGATGGGGACCGATGCTATGTTATCGAGATCTAGGTGGAAGAATAGATTGGCTAAAGTTTCTCCTAACGTTGGTTGCTAGGATGATTAATATTACAAAAAAAGAAGAAGAAGAAGGAATAAAAGCATCTTTGAGAGGCAAAGCTTATATTAAAAAAAATAAAATAAAATAATTTGCATTTTATATCCATAAGTACCTGTACTTAATTATATTAAAAGGAAAGATCTTGAAATGACTTTTTTTTTTTTTTTTAACTGTAGCAAAAATTATACAACGCGTGGCATGTAAAAGACTGAGGTGGCAGAGTGGGCAAAGTTCCAACACTGGATTAGATATGAGTGTAATCCCAGCCCATTAGCAGCCCGCTTGCTTCCTGACATTGCTTGGTCCGACCGATGAGGGAAGCTGCTGAAAGATGAACCTGTCGCTAATAGATGGTAGCTGAGGTGCCACTTGGGTTGTGCTCAACTTGAACCCACCAGTACAATCCATTCATTGGACAAGCTTATGTTATGGTTCTACCAATTTCATTTAGTCTATAGGTGAGTTATTAGGGGTAGAAATAGCCCAAGCTGTCCAATCCATTCATTGGATAAGCTTACAAATTTCATTTAGTCTTACGCCCGATCCACAGATGAGTTATTAGAGATAGAAATAGAGCAGATAGCGCCTGATCTGCTATCGATCTGACTTATTTATTTAAATAAGCTAGGTATAAATTTTTAAAAAAATTTATTTAAATAAATAGGTTAGATCTAAAATTTCAAAGCCTAATATGAAAGTATAGTGAAAAGAAGGAAAAAAATCTTTACCTTCTCATTATGAAAATAATTCTTGAGATACTATTTTCTACTTTTCATTTATTTTAAGTTATATTTTCTATAATTTAAGACATGTTTGAGATAGAAAATTATTATATTTGTAGACCTTTGGATCTATGTTGAGACTTTGAAGGACTAGCCTATTTAAAGTTCTTAATATTTGTTGACTTTTAAATAGATTTTCAAGATATGTCAGACTTTTTTATTTTATAAAATAGGCTAGGCCGAGCCTCATTTTATGCTTGAATCAGTCAATAGGTCAGGCTTAGATTAGTATTTTATAATACAGATCTGGCTTGTTCAAGCTAAAGTCTGATCTGGTATAGCCTATTTTTATTTTTATGAGTTATAAAATAAGGTTTGATATCCAACTCAATCTGCACCTAATCTCACTTATTCTAACCCGATCAACAACGTGGACCTTCACCCAAATAAAGCATCCCAAACCCGATCAACGGACCTCAACTAAATAGCCATAGTCGTAGCCCTAGATTGATGATTGCCTCCCTAAACTAGATCCATAGTCCTGAGTAGGTTGAATGCTACCGGAAAATGGACCATATCCAAATACATCTCGACAAACTAGAGCAAAATTAGTCTAGTTCAACGAATCTTGGATGGGAACTTTGTACCTGCTACCCTAGTGATGGAGTTCCAGACGATCACCTTTTGAGGCTCTCTAGGCTTTTTTTTAGGCTTTCTAGGTTAATGTTACACGCTAGTACCAGAATCAATGCAATTTTGACTACAGACTGGAACATGATCGAAAAAGACAAATAAAATTTCGTAGAAATGTTTGCAGCCCATTATCTTCAATTTTGGGTCTCAAGTTTCCCCAAGATTTCGACTTTTATTTGTTCAATAAAATCTTGCGTCGTACCATTGCTTCCCCCGGTCCTCTCTCCCCATTTTGCATGGCTAGCTAGTAAGCCAGGAATGACTAGTATTTATTCAAAATAATATTTTACCACCCATCGTGCCATAATGCGTTGGGAGGCGATGGAGGGTGATGGTGGAAGGTGAGGTTCGGTGAGGTCGGTCGCAGCCACCAAGTGGAAAATTATGCTAAAACGAGCTAATCTAGAGAGCTGTGGATAAATTTGGTTTGAAGGACTTCTGATGAATCTTTTTATTTACATTTTGACCTAGTTTGGGTATTGCCTTCCTATACGCAAATCTCTTTGCTTCACGCGGGACCCGGTGTTAATAGTTATCAGAAAAGAATCGTTCATTAAATTTCTTAATATAATTAAATTTCCGGATCCAGAACTAGTTGTTGGGCGCACAAATTTAAATACCAATGGCGGCAAGAGCATATGGATTTCCTGGACGGCCCTCTTCTTAATCAATAATTAATAACTGCGGTCCATACCTCTCTTTCACTTGAGTTTGGCATACTCTACCAGGCTTCCATGGTGCATGTCTTCGGGCTTCGACTGCTTTTGTCATTGCCATTTTGTTTGCATTTTCTATTGTGAAGAATGAATTAATTCAACTTTTCTTCCATGAATGCTATTGTTATCATCACCATCGATGCGGTCATTATAGCCCTGGATTCAGAAAATAGATATTAAGGAACCACCGACATGCAATTCACTGTGAGAAAAACTCGTTGCTAAAAATAAATTTCATCATCTCAAGTACTCGAGGATAAAAAAAAATTGGTTGCTAGATTTCTAGCCAATGTCTCATTGTTGAATACTTTTTATGACAAAACAGTAATTGGTTACAAAATATTCAATATTTTATAATGAAACAAATGTGTCTTTTATATATATATATATATATAAAATTTATGGTAAAATAATTTATTACTAAAAATGAGTAAATGATAGTATCAAAATATTTGTCATATTATTTTCTATCTTCTATTTTTGGAAGAAAAAGGATTGATGGTCTACTGCTCGAACAAAGTTGTGGATTCCGAGAAAGGCTAATTTGATGATATTGCATTTCCTTTTCCTGCTATGTCTTACACTCCCATCAACTCTATCAATTTGGAAGTCCTGCATAACAAGAAGCAGATCCTAAATCCACCCACGAGCTCGCCCGGAGAAAGTCCTGCATGCGGTGGAACTCACCCTTGGTACCCCTCCAGGGAGGCGAGGCCCAAAGAGGTGCTTCTTCGTGATGATGGACTCGGGCAGCAGCTCTGTGTGTCTCCGATGCGAACCATGCATCAACTGTTGGAGCTCGAGAGATCAACTTTTTAATCCGCAACGTCAACATTCGATCCTAATTCATTAGGACCGAAATCGAATCGGATGTTCATGTCTAAATTTATTTTATTTGATAAATAAAAATATAAATATAAATATTATTTAGATATAAAAATTGATATATATATATTTATTTTAAACAGATATAAATATAATTTGAATATTGAAAGTATGGATATAATTATGATTATAACTAAATTTTATGACTATAAAATTTAAGATCATGATAAATTAAATTAATAATATATTTATATGATTCTATATATATTTTAAAAATTAATAAATATTATATAAAATTATATAGAATTATTATATATAGATCATGTTGGGGATAAATTCCGCTCCTGCCGAAGCCCGGCCCGACGCTCAGCCCAATGTAACCAGTAGCCGCTGAAGAGCTTTAGCGCCAGGCGCCAGGCCGAGCCCCTACCACGGCCAAACTGCCTAGAGGCCAAACTCCCCCGCGCCAAGGTCCGGAGGCCGAACTCCCCTGCGCCAAGGTCCGGGCCAAACTGCCTAGAGGCCGAACTCCCCTGCGCCAAGGTCCGGGCCGAACTGCCTAGAGGCCGAACTCCCCTGCGCCAAGGTCCGGGCCGAACTGCCTAGAGGACGAACTCCCACCGCCAGCCGAACTTCCTGACGGCCGAGCTCCTTGGACTCCAAGCGGTTGGACTTCTTCGGGAGACGGACTCCTCCCAGACGCCCGTTCGGCCATCCGAGCTCCTCCCGGGTTTTCCCTTCAGCCGAACTCTCCTACGAGCCCGAACTCCTTCGGGCCCCACGGCCGAACTCCTTCGGACCGACCCCAGGCGAGCCCATGCAGCCGAACTCCTTCGGACTTCCCACGGCCGAACTCCTTCGGACCGACCCCAGGCGAGCCCGCGCAGCCGAACTCCTCAGCGAGCCCTGGCCGAACCAACTAGCAACCGAAGTCCTTCAACTGGCCAGCCGAGCTTCTTCGGGCCTCTCAACGGCCGAACTCTACAGACGGCCGACCCTTCAGCCAGACGAACTCCCCCAGCCTTCCCCTCGGCCGAACTCTGTTACAAGTCCGAACTCCATTGGACAAACTGTCGCCTGCAGCAAGACCGGACGGCGCCTTCCTCTCCGTACCGGACTCCATGCGGCCCACGGCTCGCCGGTATGGCTCCCACGATCTGCCGGACGACGCCTTCCTCTCCGTACCGGACTCCCATGCGGCCCACGGCTCGCCGGTATGGCTCCCACGATCTACCGACGACGCCTTCCTCTCCGTACCGGACTCCATGCGGCCCACGACTCGCCGGTATGGCTCCCACGATCTACCAGACGACGCCTTCCTCTCCGTACCAAACTCCATGCTGCTCGACGACTCTCTGCCAGACGGCACAGCCGTCACCATCCACTAAGCTCCGCTATAAAAGGACCCCTCCCGACATACTAAGGCTAAGCTCTCTGAACTCTCGACTCTCTAAGCTCTCCTCCACATCTCTAAGCTCCGGAACTCATTCCGAGCACTCCATTACTGTTGGCCGAAAACTAACTTGACCGTCGGAGGGTCCTGCCGGAGCCACCACCCCACCGGTTCCGGACGGGACTTCGTTTTGCAGGTCCCCGGCGGCGCCCAGCGGCCTCGATTGCGGCGACCTCCGGCGGCGACGGATTTCTGCACCAACAGATTGGCGCTAGAGGAAGGGCTTGAACCTTCGAGGTTCCCTTGTTCTTAAAGGAGTGCTCGGCGACGATTTCCTTCCCCTGCTCCGGATCTCTCTTCTCCTTCTTCAGTATTCCTTTTCTGGAAAGAAAAATGCCCCCCAGAAGAGCCTCGACCCGGAGGTCGGCAGCCTCCGCGGCCCGATCCCGTTCGGGTCCGTCCGCTCCCGCTCCGGCCCCGGCGACACGGGCCCGCTCCGTACCCGCGGTGGATGCGGAGCGGTTCGACCTGCTTGCCCAGCAGGTCCGCGATCTTACGGAGGCGGTGCGGGCAGTGCAGGCCACGCATTCGCGAGGTCCCCGGCGCCCACTCGACCGGCGCGGGGTTCCCCGGAGCCCGGGAACCCAGTCCAGGAGCGACCGATGTGGGCTACCCGACCTCCGGCCCTCGGGAGAGAAGGGCAGCCGGCAAGGAGCCCCTGCTCGGACCGCGGCTCGACCCAGGGAGAGGCTTCACACCTATTCCGCGAGAAGACCTTGGGGATTAAGGATCGCGAAGACTTCCTGGATCAAAGGCTCTTGGAGATGGGACGAACGCATAGAAGAACTTCGTCATACTCCTTCCTCCCGCGGTAACGATATTTGCACTGATCCTCCCTTCTCACAGAAAATTATGCAGGAACAGGTACCCCGCCGAACTTCAAGCTCCCGCATTTTGAAAGCTACGATGGGACCACCGATCCGGTCGACCATTTGGAGGCTTTCAGGACTACGATGTTGCTCCATGGCGCGCCTGATGCCATCTTGTGTCGGGCTTTCCCTTCTACCCTCAAAGGAGCGGCCAGGAATTGGTACTCGGCGCTTAAGCCGGGCACCATCCTGTCATTTGACCAAATGAGTCAACAATTCGCGGCCCACTTTGTCAGCAGCAAACGGCCGCGCAAAGGCTCGGATTCCTTGTTGGCCATCAGGCAAAAAGAGGGGGAGCCCATCCGGGCTTACGTCACCCGGTTCAACGCTGCCGCACTGGAAAGTCCGGAACCTGGACCAATCAGTTGCTATGGCCGCGCTCAAGGGCGGCCTTCAGAAGAACGACCTGTTGTTCTCCCTGGAAAAGAAATATCCCAGGGATTTCGCTGACATGCTAGCTCGGGCGGAAAGCTATGCCCGGGCAGAGGAGGCTTTTGAGGCCAAGGATAATGAAGCTCGCGACAAGCGACGAATCAGGCAGAGCCAGGGAAGGCCCGCCGAAGAAAGAAAGCGCACCGAAGCTTGGCCGCGCTCCCGAACTCCCCCTGGTCGCGGGCGAGCCCGGACTCCACCTCAGGCTCGGGGGCGGGAAGCCCACCGACGGAAGGGCACACCGAAGTCCCCCCCGACGCCGAAGTCCCCTCCGGCGCCGAGGTTCTCCCCCGCGACGAGGTTCATCTCCCGCGCCGAAGGTTCTCCCCTCCGACGGCGTTTTCACAGCTACGCCCCCCTCAACACCCCGAAGGCTCAAGTGCTGCTGGAGATCAAGAGACGACTTCCGGAGTCGGAGAGAAATGCGTTCCCATCCCAGAAAACGCAACCCCAACAGTAGCACGAGCGAAGTCAAAGGCCCCGTTCGCAAAGGACGGGATGGGGGGAGAAGCGAGGACGACGGTCCTCATGTGCCCCCACAGCCGGCTAGGAACAGGAGGAGAACCTCGTCCTAGCACGAGCAAAGTCAAAGGCCCCGTCACAAAGGACGGGATGGGGGGAGAAGCGAGGACGACGGTCCTCATGTGCCCCCACACCGGCTAGGAACAGGAGGAGAACCTCGTCCTAGCGTGAGCAAAGTCGAAGGCCCCGTCACAAAGGACGGGATGGGGGGAGAAGAGGACGACGGTCCTCATGTGCCCCCACAGCCGGTAGGAACAGGAGGAAACCTCGTCCTAGCGTGAGCAAAGTCGAAGGCCCCGTCCACAAGGACGGGATGGGGGGAGAAGCGAGGACGACGGTCCTCATGTGCCCCCACAGCCGGCTAGGAACAGGAGGAGAACCTCGTCCTAGCACGAGCAAAGTCAAAGGCCCCGTTCGCAAAGGACGGGATGGGGGGAGAAGCGAGGACGACGGTCCTCATGTGCCCCCACAGTCGGCTAGGAACAGGAGGAGAACCTCGTCCTAGCGTGAGCAAAGTCGAAGGCCCCGTCCACGAAAGGACGGGATGGGGGGAGAAGCGAGGACGACGGTCCTCATGTGCCCCCACAGCCGGCTAGGAACAGGAGGAGAACCTCGTCCTAGCGTGAGCAAAGTCGAAGGCCCCGTCCACCAAGGACGGGATGGGGGGAGAGGCGAGGACGACAGTCCCCATGTGCCCCCACAGCCCGTTGGGAACAAGAGGAGAACCTCGTCCTGACGCGAGCGAGGTCCAAGGCCGAGCCCCAGAGTCTACGGCAAGCTTCACTGCAGAAGACGAGATCTCCTTCAGACCTCGGCTTCAACTTCGGTATCAGCATCAGCGGGAGACGGGATCTCCCCCAAGCGATCATAACCTTGACTGCGAAAAGAGGAGGTCTCCCCCGAATCGACTTCGGTTGATGAAGGCAATGTCAACTCCGACCCTGACCGCGGGGGGCAACATTGACTCCGGCCTCAACGTCGGCTTCACCAATTTTGGCTGGAAATGAGTCCCACTTCAACTCCAAACACCGACTGGGGATGAGGCCTCCCCCAAGCCTCAGCTTCAACTTCAGCGTCAATATTGGCTGGAGATGAGACCTCCCCCGAGCTTCAGCTGCAACAAATGCGGAGCCTGGAAGGAGACTTCGGCAGTCGCCCGTTTTGGTACTTCCTTCCTTCAATTTTTGAACTCGGGAGTGGGGGGGCTACTGTTGGGGATAAATCCCGCTCCTGCCGAAGCCCGGCCCGACGCTCAGCCCAATGTAACCAGTAGCCGCTGAAGAGCTTTAGCGCCAGGCGCCAGGCCGAGCCCCTACCACGGCCGAACTGCCTAGAGGCCAAACTCCCCCGCGCCAAGGTCCGGGCCGAACTCCCCTGCGCCAAGGTCCGGCGCCGAACTGCCTAGAGGCCGAACTCCCCTGCGCCAAGGTCCGGGCCGAACTGCCAGAGGACGAACTCCCACCGCCAGCCGAGCTTCCTGACGGCCGAGCTCCTTGGACTCCAAGCGGCTGGACTTCTTCGGAAGACGGACTCCTCCCAGACGCCCGTTCGGCCATCCGAGCTCCTCCCGGGTTTTCCCTTCAGCCAAACTCTCCAACGAGCCCGACTCCTTCGGGCCCCACGGCCGAACTCCTTCGGACCGACCCCAGGCGAGCCCATGCAGCCGAACTCCTTCGGACTTCCCACGGCCGAACTCCTTCGGACCGACCCAGGCGAGCCCGCGCACCGAACTCCTCAGCGAGCCCTGGCCGAACCAACTAGCAACCGAAGTCCTTCAACTGGCCAGCCGAGCTTCTTCGGGCCTCTCAGCGGCCGAACTCTACAGACGGCCGACCCTTCAGCCAGACGAACTCCCCAGCTTCCCCCTCGGCCGAACTCTGTTACAAGTCCGAACTCCATTGGACAAACTGTCGCCTGCAGCAAGACCGGACGGTGCCTTCCTCTCCGTACCGGACTCCATGCGGCCCACGGCTCGCCGGTATGGCTCCCACGACTTGCCGGACGACGCCTTCCTCTCCGTACCGGACTCCCTGCGGCCCACGGCTCGCCGGTATGGCTCCCACGATCTACCAGACGACGCCTTCCTCTCCGTACCGGACTCCATGCGGCCCACGACTCGCCGGTATGGCTCCCACGATCTACCAGACGACGCCTTCCTCTCCGTACCAAATCCATGCTGCTCGAGACTCTCTGCAGACGGCACAGCCGTCACCATCACTAAGTCCCGTATAAAAGGACCCCTCCCGACATACTAAGGCTAAGCACTCTGAACTCTCGACTCTCTAAGCTCCCCTCCACATCTCTAAGCTCCGGAACTCATTCCGAGCACTCCATTACTGTTGGCCGGAAACTAACTTGACCGTCGGAGGGTCCTGCCGGAGCCACCACCCCACCGGTTCCGGACGGAACTTCGTTTTGCAGGTCCTCGGCGGCGCCCAGCGGCCTCGATTGCGGCGACCTCCGGCGGCGACGGATTTCTGCACCAACAGATCAGATATTCGGATACGGATCGGATAGTTGTCTATCTATATTCATATTCATTTTTCTTTAACGAACATGGATATGAATATGGATATTAGTCGGATACATAAATTTCTATTCATATTCGAAAATGAATCCAAAAAAATAATATCCATATCACTTTCAGTACTACAATCCATGCAACCATCCTACATGTGATCCACAGGATCTGGGTGGGCGTGCATCCAGAACCAATGCCACTACGGTTGCAAGTGACAAAGGGCATCCTCGCCTTTGAGACCTTTGGTCGTGCATCTGATGGACTTTGGGTTGGAGTTTGTCGGCAACTTGTTCTTTGGGTGTGGCTCCGAGGGTTTCATGATGTGCCGCCAACCATTGTTGGAATTCTTGGCCTCGATGAAAACTGGTCATCTTTGACGAGCCAAATTCAGCAGTAGGTTGGAGGTCACCAATTAGTGTACCAGCCCTACGGTGCCCCCATGTCTTCTAAGATTTGGCCGGCCGGGTCGCAATCATCTCAGACCCTGGTTCCGGTCACCATTACCTCACCCTTGTGGATGCGAGCATCGGCAATCACCGCATTGGATGCATTCAGAGATTACTTCGCACGGTTTGTTACTCCATGCGACCATAGAACCTATCACATCCTGGAACAGGGTTTTACGAGATACCCGAACATGACGCTCCACCTTCGGAGTGGAAATGACCTCGTCGTGCAGCCGGCAAATGTGGTGATGATAGCGGGTACAACCTTAATTTTGTGTTGCGACACGACGAGTGAGAGGCATCGATCAGCTTATTTGCTGCATACCAGCAGAGGAGATCCATTTGAATGCAACGTTCTTGGATGGTTCTTCGGATTTTAGCCGTGATATATAAATAGATTCAGCAAACTCTCTTTTTTTCCTCTAGCACTAGCACATGATGATTTAGGAGGATCATGAAACTCCAATATAGATCACTTTAATTAGCCACTTCGAGTAGGATTCATGCGAAAGATCCATCCTATCATCGCAAGCCAAACTTTCAAAGATCGTAACTTGGTTATACAACGTCCAATTTCAATGATCTCTATTTTTTTTAAATCGGATAGTTCTTGAGATTTATAATATGACACCTCTCTATGAAGACGGTAGCATCCTCAACCATCGGGCCAAAATTTTTTCATTTAGGGCCTAAAGGCTGATCAATCTAAAAATTTCTCTTTTAAATAAGATTTTAATCAAATGTAGCTTCTAATTCGAGAAAAATCCAAAGGTGCAATAAAGACGGAGTTGACATAGAAGTCGAGATTTATCTCCTAAAAAATTTTATTTTTTTAAGATAATTTCTATCAGACACATCTAGTTTAGATAAAAGAATTTCATTAGAACTATTAGACAATTAACCTGATCCAAATTGCTCAAGAGTAGAAGTTCATCTAGAACTGGAAAGAGGAATCTGACTTAAATTGTGTAAGGATGCACTTCGTTATTATAAATAGAGGATATGTATCTTATTTTTAATTAAAAAATAAATAAAAAAAAATTTGAGTCCTGTTGGGAATAAATCCCGCTCCTGCCGAAGCCCGGCCCGACGCTCAGCCCAATGTAACCAGTAGCCGCTGAAGAGCTTTAGCGCCAGGCGCCAGGCCGAGCCCCTACCACGGCCGAACTGCCTAGAGGCCAAACTCCTCCGCGCCAAGGTCCGGGCCGAACTGCCTAGAGGCCGAACTCCCCTGCGCCAAGGTCCGGGCCGAACTGCCTAGAGGACGAACTCCCACCGCCAGCCGAACTTCCTGACGGCCGAGCTCCTCGGACTCCAAGCGGCTGGACTTCTTCGGAGACGGACTCCTCCCAGACGCCCGTTCGGCCATCCGAGCTCCTCCCGGGTTTTCCCTTCAGCCGAACTCTCCCACGAGCCCGAACTCCTTCGGACTTCCCACGGCCGAACTCCTTCGGACCGACCCCAGGCGAGCCCATGCAGCCGAACTCCTTCGGACTTCCCACGGCCGAACTCCTTCGGACCGACCCCAGGCGAGCCCGCGCAGCCGAACTCCTCAGCGAGCCCTGGCCGAACCAACTAGCAACCGAAGTCCTTCAATTGGCCAGCCGAGCTTCTTCGGGCCTCTCAGCGGCCGAACTCTACAGATGGCCGACCCTTCAGCCAGACGAACTCCCCCAGCTTCCCCTTCGGCCGAACTCCTGTTACAAGTCCGAACTCCGTTGGATGAACCGTCGCCTGCAGCAAGACCGGACGGCGCCTTCCTCTCCGTACCGGACTCCATGCGGCCCACGGCTCGCCGGTATGGCTCCCACGATCTACCGGACGACGCCTTCCTCTCCGTACCGGACTCCATGCGGCCCACGGCTCGCCGGTATGGCTCCCACGATCTACCGGACGACGCCTTCCTCTCCGTACCGGACTCCATGCGGCCCACGACTCGCCGGTATGGCTCCCACGATCTACCGGACGACGCCTTCCTCTCCGTACCAAACTCCATGCTGCCCGACGACTCTCTGCCAGACGGCACAGCCGTCACCATCAACTAAGCTCCGCTATAAAAGGACCCCTCCCGACATACTAAGGCTAAGCTCTCTGAACTCTCGACTCTCTAAGCTCTCCTCCACATCTCTAAGCTCCGGAACTCATTCCGAGCACTCCATTACTGTTGGTCGGAAACTAACTTGACCGTCGGAGGGTCCTGCCGGAGCCACCACCCCACCGGTTCCGGACGGGACTTCGTTTTGCAGGTCCCCGGCGGCGCCCAGCGGCCTCGATTGCGGCGACCTCCGGCGGCGACGGATTTCTGCACCAACAGATTGGCGCCGTCTGTGGGAACAAGGGACTGAACCTTCGAGGTTCCCTTGTTCTTAAAGGAGTGCTCGGCGACGATTTCCCTCCCCTGCTCCGGATCTCTCTCCTCCCTCTTCAGTATTCCTTTTCTGAAAAGAAAAATGCCTCCCAGAAGAACCTCGACCCGGAGGTCGGCAGCCTCCGCGGCCCGATCCCGTTCGGGTCCGTCCGCTCCCACTCCGGCCCCGGCGACGCGGGCCCGCTCCGTACTCGCGGTAGATGCGGAGCGGTTCGACCTGCTTGCCCAGCAGGTCCGCGATCTTACGGAGGCGGTGCAGGCAGTGCAAGCCACGCATTCGCGAGGTCCAGCGCCCACTCGACCGGCGCGGGGTTCCCCGGAGCCCGGGAATCCAGTCCAGGAGCGACCGATGTGGGCTACCCAACCTCCGGCCCTCGGGAGAGAAGGGGCAGCCGGCAAAGAGCCCCTGCTCGGACCGCGGCTCAACCCAGGGAGAAGCTTCGCACCCCTTCCGCGAGAAGACCTTGGGGATTAAGGATCGCGAAGATTTCCTGGACCAAAGGCTCATGGAGATGGGACGGCGCATAGAAGAACTTCGTCATACTCCTTCCTCCCGCGGTAACGATATTTGCACTGATCCTCCCTTCTCACAGAAAATTATGCAGGAACAGGTACCACCGAACTTCAAGCTCCCGCATTTCGAAAGCTACGATGGGACCACTGACCCGGTCGACCATTTGGAGGCCTTCAGGACGACGATGTTACTCCATGGCGCGCCTGATGCCATTTTGTGTCGGGCTTTCCCTTCTACCCTCAAGGGAGCGGCTAGGAATTGGTACTCGGCGCTTAAGCCGGGCACCATCCTGTCGTTTGACCAAATGAGTCAACAATTCGCGGCCCACTTCGTCAGCAGCAAACGGCCGCGCAGAGGCTCGGATTCCCTTGTTGGCCATCAGGCAAAAAGAGGGGGAACCCATCCGGGCTTACGTCACCCGGTTCAACACTGCCGCGCTGGAAGTCCGGAACCTGGACCAATCAGTTGCTATGGCCGCCCTCAAGGGCGGCCTTCAGAAGAACGACCTGCTGTTTTCCCTGGAGAAGAAATATCCCAGGGACTTCGCTGACATGCTAGCTCGGGCCGAAAGCTATGCCCGGGCAGAAGAGGCTTTCGAGGCCAAGGATGGTGAAGCTCGCGACAAGCGACGAGTAGGCAGAGCGGGAAGGCCTGCCGAGGAAAGAAAGCGCACCGAAGCCTGGCCGCGTTCCCGAACTCCCCCTGGTCGCGGGCGTGCCCGGACTCCACCTCAGGCTCGGGGGCGGGAAGCCACCGACGGAAGGGCGCGCCGAAGTTCTCCTCGGCACCGAAGTCCCACCCGACGCCGAAGTTCCCCCCGGCGCCGAGGTTCTCCCTCGCGACGAGGTCCCTCCCCGCGCCAAGGTTCTCCCCTCCGACGGCGTTTTCACAGCTACGCCCCCCTCAACGCCCCGAAGGCTCAAGTGCTGCTGGAGATCAAGGGACGACTTCCGGAGCCGGAGAGGATGCGTTCCCATCCCAGAAAACGCAACCCCAACAAGTTCTGCCTTTACCACCGTGACCACGGTCACGATACCGAGGAGTGCATCCAGCTCCAGGACGAAATCGAGGAGCTGGTCCGGCGGGGCAGGCTTGGCCGATTCCTGCGAAGACGATCTAAAGAGCAGGAAGATCGGCCGAGAATGTTGCCGCCGATTGGGGAAGATCGGCAGGAGGACCGGCCGTCTCTTGGCGTCATTAACACCATCTCGGGAGGACCGCAGCAGGGAAAGACCGACGAATCCGAGGGATCGGCAAAGAGGCAGAGGACCTCGGAGCCCGTGACCTTCACCGAGGCAGACGCCCAGGGGATCAGATTTCCGCATAACGACGCGGTTGTAATCTCTTTAAACGTCGCTGATTATGATGTACGCCGCGTTTTGGTGGATAATGGAAGTTCGGCGGACATATTGTTTTACGATGCCTTCTTAAAAATGTCCCTACCTGACACCCGCTTAGGACCTGTAAATTCCCCCCTGGTGGGATTTGCCGGACACGCCGTTCCGGTCGAAGGCATGGTGACTTTGGCGGTGACGGCGGGCCAATCCCCAAAATCGGCCAAGGCGCGGATCGACTTTTTTGTCGTGAGGACCCCGTCCGCCTATAATGCAATCCTTGGGCGACCAGGCCTTAACGCGCTACGGGCGGTAGTGTCAACCTACTACTTAAAGATGAAATTCCCGACGAGCCATGGAGTCGGCGAAGTCAGAGGAGACCAAGCCCTGGCAAAGTACTGCTACTCAATCGCCCTGCGCGAGGGAGACCGGCCCGACCCTTGCCTTGTTGACGGACTGGACGTCCGCGACGACCTCACTGAAGAACGGGGCGAACCTGCGGAAGACCTCGTCCCTGTGTCCTTACGCGATGGAGACCCGGGGCATGAGGTGCGGATCGGCTCCAACCTAGCGGCCGAGGTCAAGGGACAGCTCGTCGCTTTCCTCAGAAGGAATGCAGACGTCTTCGCCTGGGCCCCAGCGGATGTACCAGGGATCGACGCCGATGTCATAGAACATCGGCTGGCCATCGACCCAAGGCACCGACCCGTCAGAGAAAAATTACGCCGCCAAGCCCCAGAAAGACAGAAGGCGGTAGCCGAAGAAGTGGATAAGCTCCTTGAAGCTGGACTCATCCGGGAGGTCAACTATCCGACCTGGGTCTCGAACGTGGTCCTCGTCAAAAAAGCAAACAACAAATGGAGGATGTGCGTCGACTTCAAGAAGCTGAACAAAGCCTGCCCAAAGGACAGCTACCCCCTGCCGAGGATCGATCAGCTGGTGGACGCAACCTCGGGCCACGAGCTCCTCACTTTTATGGACGCATTTTCTGGTTATAACCAGATACGCATGGCGCCCGAGGATGAAGAAAAGACCACCTTTATTACTGACCGAGGTCTCTATTGTTACAGGGTCATGCCTTTCGGACTCAAGAATGCAGGAGCCACCTACCAGCGCTTGGTCAACAAGGTCTTCAAGGGGCAGATCGGCCGCAACATGGAGGTGTACGTGGACGACATGCTGGTCAAAAGCCGAGCCTCGACAGACCACCTCGCCGACCTTGAAGAAACTTTCGGTGCGCTTAGGAGGCACAAGATGAAGTTGAACCCGACCAAATGCGCCTTCGGCGTGACCTCCGGAAAATTTTTAGGATTCATGGTGTCGAGACGCGGAATCGAGGCAAATCCCGAGAAAATCCGAGCCATCCAGGAGATGACTGCCCCGAAAACAATTAAGGAAGTTCAGCGCCTGGCTGGGAAGGTGGCGTCCTTGAACCGCTTTGTCTCAAGGTCGGCCGAGCGGTGCCTGCCTTTCTTCCAGGTCCTCAGGCGACCGAAAGATTTTTGCTGGACAGCGGAGTGCAAACAGGCATTCGAAGAGCTTAAAAACTACCTCGGCGCGCCTCCACTGCTGGCAAAGCCCGAACCTGGAGAAGGGCTGCTCCTATACCTAGCTGTCTCTCCAATGGCCCTGGCGGCTGTCCTGGTCAGGGAAGATGCGAAGGCGCAACAACCAGTCTACTACGTGAGCCGAGCCTTGAGGGACGCGGAGAACCAGGTACTCCAAGTTAGAAAAACTAATTTACTGTCTTCTGATCGCAGCCAGGAAGCTCCGACCTTACTTTCAGGAGCATACCATCACGGTCCTCACGGACCAACCATTAAGAGCCGTCCTCCACCGCGCAGACGCTTCAGGAAGAATCGCCAAATGGGCGATCGAGCTCACGGAGTTCGACATCAATTACCGGCCCAGGCCATCGATCAAGGCTCAGATACTGGCGGACTTCGTGCTGGAATGCACCGCACCAGTTGAAGCCGAGCTTGAATCAAGCGAGACTATCATCAGGAGGGAGACCAGGCCCCGACGAAGCCGAGCTGTGGCGGTCGAGCTTCCCTGAAGAAAGGGCCGACCTTCTTGAAGGCGCCTGGGTTCTGCATGTGGATGGCTCATCCAACTCTAGCGGGGCCGGCGCAGGGCTGGTCCTGGTTAGCCCCGAGGGGATCGTCACCGAGTACGCATTGCGCTTCGAGTTTCCCACAACCAACAATGGGGCCGAGTATGAAGCGCTGATAGCCGGGCTGCAGATAGCCAGGGAATTGAAGGTGGGTCGGCTTCAAGTCTATAGCGATTCCCAGTTGGTGGTCGGTCAGGTCGGCGGCAGCTACGAGGCGCGGGAGGAAAGCATGGTGATGTACCTCGGGAAGGTGAAGAACTTAATACCAGCCTTCGACAGCTTCGACATTCGGCACATCCCAAGGACCGGGAATACAAGGGCCGACCTCCTCTCCAAGTTGGCCACCTCTGCCCCGGCCGAACTACCAAAAGAGGTGTTTCTGGAAACTCTGAAGTGCCCGACCACCGAGGAACCTCAGGCCGTCCTGCGGACGGACTTCGAGCCCAGCTGGATCGATCCGCTGATCGCCTACCTCGAAGAAGGGGTCCTCCCCCACGACCGGAGAGAAGCTCGGAAGCTCAGGAGTCAAGCCTCCCGCTACGTCTTGTACGAGGGCAGGTTATATAAAAGGTCGTACTCCCTCCCGTTGCTGAGGTGCCTCCGACCCTCTGAGGCCTGCATCGCGCTACAGGATGTCCACGAAGGACTCTGCGGAAGTCACGCGGGAGCCAGATCCCTATCGCAAAGACTACTTCGGCAAGGGTACTACTGGCCGACCCTACTTCGTGATTCCACGGAATACGTGAAGAGGTGTGACCGCTGCCAGAAGAACGCCAGCGTGCAAAGGCAGCCGGCATCCGAACTCACTCCGCTCACTGCACCCTGGCCCTTCGCGCAGTGGGGGATGGACATCCTCGGCCCCTTCCCAACAGCGTCCGGACAACGGAAGTTCCTCCTGGTCGCGATCGACTACTTTACCAAGTGGGTCGAGGCGGAACCACTAGCGAAGATCACCGAGGCCAAGGTGCAGGACTTCGTCTGGAAGACGCTGATCTGCCGGTTCGGTCTGCCCCGAGCCCTCATAACCGATAATGGGCGACAGTTCGCTGGAGCCCGGTTTGCCGAGTTCTGCGAAGGACTAAACGTCTCCCACCACTTCACATCGGTGGCTCATCCGCAAGCCAATGGGGAAGCCGAAGTGACCAATCGGACCCTGCTGCAAGGCCTCAAGACGAGGCTCGACAGGGCAAAGGGGGCCTGGGTAGACGAACTCTACCACGTTCTCTGGGCATACCGAACAACGCAGAGGGTACCGACCGGCGAGACACCCTTCGCCTTGGCCTTCGGCACCGAGGCAGTCATCCCGATCGAGCTCAAACTCCCGTCTGCTCGAATCGTGGGCTTCAACGAGCAACTCAACTCCCAGGACCTCAGAACCAACCTCGACCTGCTGGAAGAAAAGGAGGGAGGCAGCCCGCATCCGAATGGCCGCCTACCAGCGGAAGGTGGCTCGGTATTACAATTCCAGAGTCAAAAGCAAGGCGTTCAGAGTTGGGGACTTAGTGCTCCGACGAGCAGCCGTCTCCCAGCCCCAGAGTCAAGGGAAGCTCGTCCCAAATTGGGAAGGTCCGTACGAAGTGGTAGAGGTCATCCGACCTGGAACCTATCGCCTAAAGGAGCTCGGAGGACTAGCGCTTCCCCGACCTTGGAACTCAGAAAACCTGAGAATGTACTACCAGTAGTTTCCCTCAATAAAACCTTGTTGCTCGACACTATCGTTTCAGGGTCGCTAAAAAAAAAAAGAAAAAAGCGAGCGGAAATGTCCCGCTAGGAACAGGAGGAGAACCTCGTCCTAGCGTGAGCAAAGTCAAAGGCCCCGTTCGCAAAGGACGGGATGGGGGGAGAAGCGAGGACGACGGTCCTCATGTGCCCCCACAGCCGGCTAGGAACAGGAGGAGAACCTCGTCCTAGCACGAGCAAAGTCAAAGGCCCCGTTCACAAAGGACGGGATGGGGGGAGAAGCGAGGACGACGGTCCTCATGTGCCCCCACAGCCGGCTAGGAACAGGAGGAGAACCTCGTCCTAGCGTGAGCAAAGTCAAAGGCCCCGTTCCACAAAGGACGGGATGGGGGGAGAAGCGAGGACGACGGTCCTCATGTGCCCCCACAGCCGGCTAGGAACAGGAGGAGAACCTCGTCCTAGCGTGAGCAAAGTCAAAGGCCCCGTTCACAAAGGACGGGATGGGGGGAGAAGCGAGGACGACGGTCCTCATGTGCCCCCACAGCCGGCTAGGAACAGGAGGAGAACCTCGTCCTAGCACGAGCAAAGTCAAAGGCCCCGTCCACAAAGGACGGGATGGGGGGAGAAGCGAGGACGACGGTCCTCATGTGCCCCCACAGCCGGCTAGGAACAGGAGGAGAACCTCGTCCTAGCGTGAGCAAAGTCGAAGGCCCCGTCCACCAAGGACGGGATGGGGGGAGAGGCGAGGACGACAGTCCCCATGTGCCCCCACAGCCCGTTGGGAACAAGAGGAGAACCTCGTCCTGACGCGAGCGAGGTCCAAGGCCGAGCCCCAGAGTCTACGGCAAGCTTCACTGCAGAAGACGAGGTCTCCTTCAGACCTCAGCTTCAACTTCGGTATCAGCATCAGCGGGAGACGGGATCTCCCCCAAGCGATCATAACCTTGACTGCAAAAGAGGAGGTCTCCCCCGAATCGACTTCGGTTGATGAAGGCAATGTCAACTCCGACCCTGGCCATGGGGGGCGACACTGACTCCGGCCTCAACGTCGGCTTCACCAATTTTGGCTGGAAACGAGTCCCACTTCAACTCCAAACACCGACTGGGGATGAGGCCTCCCCCAAGCCTCAGCTTCAACTTCAGCGTCAATATTGGCTGGAGATGAGACCTCCCCCGAGCTTCAGCTGCAACAAATGCGGAGCCTGGAAGAAGACTTCGGCAGTCGCCTGTTTTGGTACTCCCTTCCTTCAATTTTTGAACTCGGGAGTGGGGGGGCTACTGTTGGGGATAAATCCCGCTCCTGCCGAAGCCCGGCCCGACGCTCAGCCCAATGTAACCAGTAGCCGCTGAAGAGCTTTAGCGCCAGGCGCCAGGCCGAGCCCCTACCACGGCCGAACTGCCTAGAGGCCGAACTCCCCGCGCCAAGGTCCGGGCCGAACTGCCTAGAGGCCGAACTCCCCTGCGCCAAGGCTCCGGGCCGAACTGCCTAGAGGACGACTCCCACCGCCAGCCGAACTTCCTGACGGCCGAGCTCCTTGGACTCCAAGCGGCAGGACTTCTTCGGGAGACGGACTCCTCCCAGACGCCCGTTCGGCCATCCGAGCTCCTCCCGGGTTTTCCCTTCAGCCGAACTCTCCTACGAGCCCGAACCCTTCGGACTTCCCACGGCCGAACTCCTTCGGACCGACTCCAGGCGAGCCCATGCAGCCGAACTCCTTCGTACCGACTTCCCACGGCCGAACTCCTTCGGACCGACCCCAGGCGAGCCCAAGCGCAGCCGAACTCCTTCGGACCGAACTCCTCAGCGAGCCCTGGCCGAACCAACTAGCAACCGAAGTCCTTCAACTGGCCAGCCGAGCTTCTTCGGGCCTCTCAGCGGCCGAACTCCTACGTCCCTCGGCCGTCCCGCGGCCGAACTCTACAGATAGCCGACCCTTCAGCCAGACGAACTCCCCCAGCTTCCCCCTCGGCCGAACTCTGTTACAAGTCCGAACTCCATTGGACGAAACTGTCGCCTGCACCACTTCTGCAAGACCGGACGGCGCCTTCCTCTCCGTACCGGACTCCATGCGGCCCACGACTCGCCGGTATGGCTCCCACGATCTACCGGACGACGCCTTCCTCTCCGTACCGGACTCCCTGCGGCCCACGGCTCGCCGGTATGGCTCCCACGATCTACCGGACGACGCCTTCCTCTCCGTACCGGAACTCCATGCGGCCCACGACTTGCCGGTATGGCTCCCACGATCTACCAGACGACGCCTTCCTCTCCGTACCAAACTCCATGCTGCTCGACGACTCTCTGCCAGACGGCACAACCGTCACCATCCACTAAGCTCCGCTATAAAAGGACCCCTCCCGACATACTAAGGCGAAGCTCTCTGAACTCTCGACTCTCTAAGCTCCCCTCCACATCTCTAAGCTCCGGAACTCATTCCGAGCACTCCATTACTGTTGGTCGGAAACTAACTTGACCGTCGGAGGGTCCTGCCGGAGCCACCACCCCACCGGTTTCGGACGGAACTTCGTTTTGCAGGTCCCCGGCGGCGCCCAGCGGCCTCGATTGCGGCGACCTCCGGCGGCGATGGATTTCTGCACCAACAAGTCCTATTTTAGAATTTTTTTTTTTTTTTTTTTTTTTTTTTTGAGATTTGAATTGAGCAGGTTAAAAGAGGCAAGAAAAACTAAGCTTATGAAGATTTACAATCTAATATAGGTTTTTCTACCAAGCTGGAGATGAGATGGATTGGCCCCTAGACTTGATTTTTTTAGGTTGTTTGTGCTCGATCTTTGGGATGGCCTACTACTAATTTTGTAATTTCTCGGCATAAACCAAGCCGTTCTTATCACCTTCCCATCAATTTCCTTTGGTTGGTGCAAAACTAATTTTATATAAAAAAAATTATAATTTTGTAGTACCACCGATGCTTAGATTGGAATTGGTTAGTAGAATGATCAAAGCTACGAGCAGAGAGAAAGGCAGAATTAGAATGCGCCCTGCAGGGTGGCTAAAAGCCCATATCCCATTTCTCTTGCTCTATAAAGCCAGGAATATGTTGTCCAACTCGTGTTTGCTTCTAAATATTATTTCAACAAATCTTTTTATATATTATTTTTTATTTATTATATAATAATTTTTTTTGAAGTTAGCCGCGTGAACTCCTGGGGCAAAACCCCGGATCCGCATATTTTAAATGCATGGTCCCATAAATACAATTTTTTCTCTTCGAAAACTCGTTGAACAACATCTCTCTCTCTCTTAAATGCAACACCTTTCCTTCTCTCAAAAACTCCGACCATATCCTTCTCTTTCACACTAATATATTTTGCTTCCTACTCCCGCTCCCCTATTTTTCTGCATAGAACGTGCCATATCAACAGAAGTAGCAAGTCATACAGCCATCATCCTTATTATCCCTTTAACCCTATCATCTTTCTTCCCCATATTCAAGATTTTCTGACTTATGATAAGGTCATGAAAGAGATCTTTATGAAAGAACCAGATCTAAAATTTCAAGACTAGATCTTGAAATTTTTTCAGATCTAGATAGCAAAAGATAGAAATTAATCAAAATTAATTTATAAAAATCATAGAACTCCTAGATCTAAAATCTTATTATATGATTATAATATGAGATTAAATTAAAAATTAAAAATATTAAAAATAAAAGATATGTTGATCACATCAACATCAATATGAATCTACACTAGATCTATTATAGATATGTAACATAGGATCAGATCCATATTACTTATTGACGCAGAATCTGATCGTCACCGAAGTCCGCTGGAGTGGAGGCCGATGAGGTCGCCGCCGGGGACCTGCAAAACAAAGTTCCGTCCGAAGCCGGTGGGGGATGGCTCCGGTAGGACCCTCCGACGATCAAGTCAGCTCTGGCCAACAGGAATGGAGTGCTCGGAATGAGTTTCAGAGCTTGGAAAAGAAGAGGAGAGCTTAGAGATCAGAGAGATTAGAGTTAGCGTATCTAGAGGATCCTTTATAGGCGGAGCTTAGTTGATGGTGACAGCCATACCACCTGGCAGAGAGCCGTTGGGACCGCATGGAGTTCGATACGGAGAGGAAGGCGTCGTCGGGTGGATGGTGA
The DNA here is from genome assembly GCA_006176705.1 of Cocos nucifera. Classification (NCBI taxonomy): domain Eukaryota; kingdom Viridiplantae; phylum Streptophyta; class Magnoliopsida; order Arecales; family Arecaceae; genus Cocos; species Cocos nucifera. The sequence goes on along the minus strand of QRFJ01000094.1, from coordinate 1,419,579 downwards.
CAGCCATACTAGCAAGTCGTGGGCCGCATGGGGCTGGTTATGGAGAGAGTGGTATCGCCAGTAGTGGCGGCCATATCGTCCGAACTTGTTGTCTGTTGCAGACTGATGGCGATAGTTCGTCCAGAGGAGTTTGGACTTGTAGGAGAGTTCGGCTGAAGGGAAAGCTCGGGAGGAGCTCGGCCGGTTGAAGGGACGGCCGCTTGAGGAGTTCGGCCGAGGGATGACAGCTGAGGAGTTCGGACGCTGGGTGATTCCGTTAAAGCCTGACCGCTTGGAGTCCAAGGAGCTCGGCCGCTAAGTAGCTCGGCCGACTGAAGGGGTTCGGTCCTGACGCTGGGAGTCCAAAATAGCTCGGCAGCTAAGTAGTTCGGCCACCTAAACGGGTTAGAAGAAGCTCGGCCATTGGGGGTTTGGTTGAAGCCCATCTGCGGCTACTGATTGCATTTGGCTGAGCATCGAGCTAGACTTCGGCGGAAGCGGGGTATATCCCCAACACTAGTCCCCCCCACTCCCGAGTTCAAAATTCGAGGAAAGGGAGTGCAGAAAAGGCGACTGCCAAAGTCCTCTTCTGGGCTCCGTGCTGGCTCAGGTCGAAGCTCAAAGGAGAGATTTCATCTCCAGCCAAAGTTGATGTCGAAGTCGAGGCCCGAGGGAGATCTCATCTCCTGTCGTGGTTGATACGGGCGCTTAGGAGAGATCTGATCTGCTGTCGGATTTGTCTTCGATCTTATTTCTAGTCGAGGTTGTCTCAGTCGCTCGTGAGAGATCTCATCTCTGATCGAGGTTGTCTCGAGGGCTCTGGCCGAGGTTGTCGTGGAACTCATCCCTAACCGAGGTTGTCTCGGTCGCTTGGGAGAGATCCTATCTCTAGCCGAGGTTGACTCGATCGCTCGGAAGAGATCTTATCTCTAGCCGAGGTTGCCCACGGTCGCTCGGAAGAGATCTTATCTCTAGCCAAGGTTGTCGCTCGCGTTAGGACGAGGTTCTTCTCCTGTTCCTAATCGAGGTTGACTCGATCGCTCGGGAGAGATCTTATCTCTAGCCGAGATTGTCAACGGTCGCGTCGGAAGAGATCTTATCTCTAGCCGAGGTTGTTGCTCGCGTTAAGACGAGATTCTCCTCTTGTTCCTAACCAAGGTTGACTCAGTCGCTCGGGAGAGATCTTATCTCTAGCCGAGGTGGAACCGGGCACTCGAGGGAGATCTTATCTCCTGCGGCCGAGCTTTCCTCAGGGGAGATCTTATCTCCTGCGGTCGAGGTTGAATCGGGCACTCGGGGAGATCTTATCTCTTGCGGCCGAGCTTTTCTCTTGCCTCGGGGGAGATCTTATCTCCTGCAGCCGAGCTTTTTCTCGGGGAGATCTTATCTCCTACAGTCGAGGTTGCCTCGGGGAAGATCTTATCTCCTGCGGCCGAGCTTTCCTCGAAGGAGATCTTATCTCCTGCAGCCGAGGTTGCCTCGGGGAAGATCTTAACTCCTGCGGTCGATGTTTGAATCGGGCACTCAGGGGAGATCTTATCTCCTATGGCCGAGGTTGAATCGGGCACTCGGGGGAGATCTTATCGCCTGCGGTCGAGATTTTCTCGGAGGAGATCTTATCTTTTGCAGCCGAGGTTGCCTCGGGAGAGATCTTATCTTCTGCAGCCGAGGTTGAACTGGGCACTCGGGGGAGATCTTATCTCCTGCGGTCGAGCTTTCCTCGGAGGAGATCTTATCTCCTGCGGTCGAGGTTGAACCGGGCACTCGGGGGGATCTTATCTCCTGCGGTCGAGCTTTCCTCAGGGAAGATCTTATCTCCTATGGTCGAGCTTTCCTCGGGGGAGATCTTATCTCCTGCAGTCAAGGTTGAACCGGACACTCGGGGGATCTTATCTCCTACGGTCGAGCTTTCCTCGGGGGAGATCTTATCTCCTGCAGTCGAGCTTCCTTGGGGGAGATCTTATCTCCTACAGCCGAGGTTGAACTGGGTACTCGGGGGAGATCTTATCTTTTGTGGCCGAGGTTTTCTCGGGGGAGATCTTATCTCCTTACGGTCGAGCTTTCCTCAGGGGAGATCTTATCTCCTGCAGTCAAGGTTGAATCGGGCACTCGGGGGAGATCTTATCTCCTGCGATCGACCTTTCCTCGGGGGAGATCTTATCTCCTACAGTCGAGGTTGCCTCGAGGGAGATCTTGTCTCCTATGGTCGAGCTTTCCTCGGGGGAGATCTTATCTCCTACAGCCGAGATTGCCTCGGGAGAGATCTTATCTCCTGCGGCTGAACTTTCCTTGGGGGAGATCTTATCTCCTACAGCCGAGGTTGAACCGGGCACTCGGAGGAGATCTTATCTCCTACGGTCGAGCTTTCTCGGGGGAGATCTTATCTCCTACGGTCGAGGTTGAATCGGACACTCAGGGGAGATCTATCTCCTATGGTCGAGCTTTCCTGGGGAGATCTTATCTCCTGCAGTCGAGGTTGCCTCGGGGGAGATCTTATCTCCTACGGTCGAGCTTTCCTTGTGGGAGATCTTATCTCCTGCAGCCGAGGTTGCCTCGGGGAGATCTTATCTCCTGCAGCTGAGCTTTTCTTGGAGGAGATCTTATCTCCTACAGTCAAGGTTGTCTCGGAGGAGATCTTATCTCCTGCAGCTAAGTTTTTCTCGGGGGAGATCTTATCTCCTGCAGTCGAGGTTGTTGCTTGCGTTAGGATGATGTTCTCCTTCTATTCCTAATGCGGTAATTATTGACTGCTTCTTTCCTATCATCGCATGATTTTCGCATCCAGAAATGATATTATTGAAAGGAAAGAATTTTGTGGAAAGAAAGTTACTGGCAGTGCATCCCCAAATTCTATATTTTAGGATCGTGGTAGCGTTGTTCCTCCACGTTCTCTCCGGCAGTAAGTCCCAGGCCGGACGACCTCCTCTATCTCATGTTGGCCTTCTCAATTTCGAGCAAGCTCTTGGCTTTATTGCTGGGAGCCGACGAATCGTCGATGTACCAAGCTCCTCCCCGGGGTAACGTTGATGACGCCGTGAGGTGGCCGACCTTGTAGTTTCTGATTATGGTAGCGCCCTTAGCCGATCTTCTCCTGCCAAAGGAATTTACCCCGTCGCTCCTTCCTAACAAGCTCCTCAATTTCATCTCACAGCTGGATGCATTCCTCAGTGTCGTGGTCGTGGTCGCGATGGTAGAGGCAGTACTTGCTTCGATCGTGCTTGTTTTGGGGAGATCGTAACCCTTCTAGTCTTGGCAGCTGGTTCCTAACTTCGGTGAGAATCTGAGTTCGAGAAGCGTTGAGGGGGGCATAGTCGCGGAACCTTCCAGGAGGAGAACTTCTTTGCGCCCCTCTGTCAGAGTTTCCTCGGTGGTGAGCTTGAGAAGTTTTGGCCTGCCTTCTTTCGGAGGGAGTTCGTGAGCGCGGCCGAACTTCATTTTGTTTCTTTGGAAAACCTGCGGGAGAATTTCATGCCACTTCGTCAGAGCTTCCTTGGAGTCATATTCGAGAGGAAGTCCTCGCTTGCCTTGGGGCGGTTGTGAGCTTAGCCGAACTTCGTCTCATATTGTGTGAAATCTTTGTAGGGGGCTTCCTTGGTGACATACTCGAGCGGGAGTTTGGCCTCACTTGCTCCAAACTTCATTCCGATGATGAGGTTTGAGGGGAGAGTTCGGCCTTGCGTGCGCCAAACTTCATTCCGATGACGAGCTTCGAGGTGAAGTTCGGCCTCACTTGCACCGAACTTTGCTCCGCTTTTCCGTGAAAGCTTCCACGGGAGGACTTCATGCCCCTTTGTTGGGGCTTCCTTGATGATGAGTTTCGAGATGGAGTTTGGCCTTACTTGCACCGAACTTCATTTCGCGGGAGAACTTTGTTCCGCCCTCGCTTGCACCAAACTTTATTCTACTTTTCCGCGAAAGCCTCCGTGGGAGGACTTCATGCCCCTTCCTCGATGATGAGCTTCGAGGGGGAGCTCGACTTTCTTCGTGCCATACTTTATTCCGCTTTCCCGTGAGACCCTCCGTGGGAGAACTTCCTGTTGCTTTTGTCCGAACTTCCTTGAGGACGAGCTCGAGGGGAGCTCGGCTTTCCTTGCACCGGACTTCATTCCAAATCTTCATTCCGCTTTCCCGTGAGACCCTCTGTGGTCGAACTCCCTGCTGCTTTTATCCAAACTTCCTTGAGGACGAGCTCGAGGGGAGCTCGGCTTTGCTTGTTCGAACTTCACTCCGCCTCCGATGAATTCTTTGTAGGAGGTTTCGTTGACGACATACTCGAGGGGGGAGTCCGGCCTCACTTGAGCCGAACTTCATTCCAATGATGGCTTTTGGGGGGGAGTTCGACTTTCTTCCACCGAACTTCATTCCGACCTCCTGGTGAAACCTTCCGCGGGAGATCTTCTGCTCTCCATTTCTCCTTCCTAAGGACGATTGGTATGCCCAAATGCTCTTCCTTAAGGTTGGTTCCTCGCAACCTCATGGCGGGTTTGCTGACAAAGTCTCTGCTAGAGATTGTCGCACGGTTTGCATCATCTCGACGGAGCCGCGAACCCAACCAGCAGGTTGAATTGCTCTACATCTGCGGTGGCTTCGGATGGAGCCTGGGCTACCGGTGCTGCAACGGGAGCAGATGGACCTGGCACGCAGGACGTCGATCGTCGAGTCGAAGCTCTCCTAGAGGCATTTTCTCCTCGAGAAAGAGCTCTAGTGAGGAAGAAGAGATCTCCGGAGAGAGAAAAATCATCGCCGAGCACTCCTTTAAGAATAAGGGAACCTCGGAGGTTTGAAGACCCTTCCTCTAGCACCAATCTGTTGATGCAGAATCTGATCGTTGTTGGAGTTCGCTGGAGTGGAGGTCGATGAGGTCGCCGCTGGGGACCTGCAAAATAAAGTCCCGTCCGAAGTCGGTGGGGGGTGGCTTCGGCAGGACCCACCGACGATTAAGTCAGCTCTGGCCAATAGGAGTGGAGTGCTTGGAATGAGTTTCAGAGCTTGGAGAAGAAGAGGAGAGCTTAGAGATCAGAGAGATTAGAGTTAGCGTATCTGGAGGGTCCTTTATAGGTGGAGCTTAGTTGATGGTGATGGCCATACTGCTTGGTAGAGAGCCGTTGGGGCCGTATGGAGTTCGGTACGGAGAGGAAGGCGTCGTCGGGTGGATGGTGACAGCCATACTGACAGATCGTGGACTGCATGGGGCTGGTTACGGAGAGAGTGGTGTCACCAATAGTGGCGGTCATATCGTCCGAACTTGTTGCCTGTTGCAGACTGATGGTGACAGTTCGTCCAGAGGAGTTCGAACTTGTAGGAGAGTTCGACTGAAGGGAAAGCTCGGAAGGAGCTCGACCGTAGAGGAGTTCGGAGGAGCTCGATCGGCTGAAGGGATGGCCGTTTGAGGAGTTCGATCGAGGGACGATCGTTGAGAAGTTCGGGCACTGGGTGATTCCGTTAAAGCCCGACCGCTTGGAGTCCAAGGAGCTCGGTCGCTAAGTAGCTTGGCCGACTGAAGGGGTTCGATCCTGACGCTGGGAGTCCGAAATAGCTCGGCAGCTAAGTAGTTTGGCCGTCTGAATGGGTTAGAAGAAGCTCGGCCACTGGGGGTTCAGCTGAAGCCCGTCTGCTGAAGCTCTTCTGCGGCTACTGGTTGCATTAGGCTAAGCATCGAGCTAGACTTCAGCGGGAGCAGGGTTTATCCCCAACATTACTCATGCAAGTTAGACGTTCTAAATTACTGATTTGGACTGAAGGATGAAGCTCCGAGCTGCACACACGTCCGACCTCTAAGAGATATCCATACGAGCCCACGAACCCCGATCAGAAGTTCGATATAGGAAATCAACACAGTATGCTAGTATTGTGCTGATCTTTCTTCGATGGTTGATCCGATGCTTTCTTTTCAAGACTTGGACACTCCAAAAAAATAGAAGAAACGGAAGAGACTTTCGATCTGAAACAACACTCGAAAATCTCTATGAAAGAGGAGGAGAAACAGAGAATAAAAGAACCCTAAAAGAAGACCCTCTTCTTCTTCTCTTTTCTCTCACATAGACATCTAGATTGGTGTCTATAAAATCCCTATGCCCCAAGAGTCTCTCTCTTTAATTTTCATGCGCCTAAGAACCCTCTCAATGGTTTGGAATCTCTCTAAAAATTAGATCAAAATAAGTCTCTTATATAGAGACATGAAAGAGTCTTTGTTTTAGCTGTGGACCATTAGGGAAGGCACACAAAAATTTCTCCTTTTTATCATGGAAAATTAGAGAAGAATCAGGAAAGGGGGCAGCACACACGAAAACTTATTTTGATTTGTTGGAATTCTATGATATAGAGTCCAACACCACAACAACTTGCCATCAATTGACCATCGTCTACAACATAACTCCAAATAAGAAAGAGAGAGGGAGAGAGGACATACGAGAATATCAGGGAGAGGAAGATTCCATGCCTAAAAAAAAAGAGAGAGTGGGCGTGGGGGGGCGTGAGGTGCAGGTGGCGCAAAGATGGAATCCTAGTCTTACTAGGATTTCATATTTGACTTGATCCAATATAGTTTCTCAAACAAAATTAAATCAAAAATAAATCAATCCAATTAAATTAGGTCCTAACCTAATTAAGAACCTAATTAAATCATATTAAATTAAATTTAAATCTAAATTAATTTTTTAATCAAATTAGAGATAGGATTGATACAAGTTCTAATTAAATTAGGACTAGTTCTTCCTTGTAATTAGTTTATCCAATAAATCAATTGGACTTGATCCAATCAAGTCCAAACCAAATCTAATTGAATCCTATTTAATTAAACTTAATCTCAATCCTCTGACTTAATCAAATTAAGCCAATTAACAATCGAATTGCTAATCGATCCTCTTGCAACACTTGCACTAGATTAAACATCAATTGTATTGATCATTTAATCCTAGAACGATTCTTAATCGTTGATCAATCATTCGATCGAATCATGAATTTTAATGTGTGTGACTTTATAGGTTCAAACCTAAGCCGGTAGCACAGGAGTAAATTTCGATACCAATCGAAGTGACTATCAAGCAATGATACCCGACGGTCAAATAGGTCCAATGTATAGAACAACATTCTTAGAATTCATGTGGATATAGTTTTCATATAATTCATTCTCTTGATCAAAATGCTCGTAGAATACTTCAGAGTTTATCTGTCAACTCTGATCAGGCTATCCACATTATATTTTAAAATATTAAATCTATCTTATGGATTATCCTGGCCAAGATTTTGCTATATTGAAATACAGTGATACATTCTTCTCCAACTCTTGGAATGGTCAATCCCATCTTGATTACACACTGACTTTGTAGTTACTTGATTGTGCCCAAAAGTTTTTTGTTACTGAATTAGAAATTCAGTTAATCCGGTACTAAAGCACAATGAGTTGCTTGCAAGCCACTGAGGTGATCTCAAGTCTAAGGGATACTTATACTTATATCCTATCAAAGATATTCTTGATAGTAGAATGCTTTGAAGTTGATCATGTTCAGTGACGATGTATCCTTATATTTTATATGTATGCCATACCAGTATCTCCATACTTCTTGGTTAAGAGAATAACCAATTTATATGGCATACAGTGACCTATGCTTGATAGATACTATTGTCCTTATTAACAGCTTATCATTTGATCGTGAACAGATTTAATGATTAATCAATAAATTCTCACTTTATCGAACTTAAATAGTCCTAAGAACTTCATCATAATAATAGAGTTCGTTAGAAGATGAAAACTTATAATAAAAAATATCAAAACATATTTTATTAATTAATAAATTAATTATAATTATAATATAGCTCAATCGTCAATAGGCTGATGATTGATTTTGGAATATATTTTTTAGTAACTCCTACTTATTCTAAAGCCATTCGGCATAGTATCTAATATCCATCTTTGACTTGTGATTGTCGAACTCCTTTATCATCAGAGCTTTAGTGAAAGGGTCAGCCAAGTTCTTTTTTTCATCGATCTTTTAAAGGTCGACATCACCTCGATCCATGATCTTTTAGATCAGATAGAAACGGTACAGTATGTGCTTCATCCACTAGTGTGCCTTTGCTTCCTTCGTCTGAGCAATGGCATCAATGCTGTCGCAGTAGAGCAGGATCGGTTGCTACTCCGAATTGGATGATGAACTTTCTCAGCCATACAGCTTTTTTTGCAGCATTTAATGCTACGATGTACTCTGCTTCGTAAATAGAGCCTGCCATAGTATGCTGCTTGAAACTCTTCCAGCAACTGGCTTTACCATTTAGAGTAAAGATGTAATCCGACATGCTTCTACTGTCATCATAATCAGATTGAAAGCTAAAGTCTGTAAACTCTATAAGTTTCAGATTTGATTCGCCATATACCAACCGTTGATTCTTAGTATTTCTCAAATACTTAAGAATGGCTTTAACCACTTTTCAGTGATTTTCTTCTGGATCAGACTGATATCTATTCACTACTCCTAATGAGTATGTCATATCTGATCTTGTACATATCATGGCGTATATGATAGATCCCACTATCGAAGTATATGAGATTCTGTTCATACGCTCTCTCTTCAAAAATTGTCGGACAATCCTTCTTAGAAAGAGAAATTTTATGACCTATCTAGAGATAGCCCTTTTTAGATTTCTCCATACCGAACCTCTTTAGCATAGTATTTATATACGTGGACTAGAATAATCCAAGCATCATTTTGGATCTATCCTTATAGATCTTCATTCCTAAGATGTAGAATGCTTCATCCAAATCCTTCATGGAGAACTGAGATGACAACCAAACTTCTATTCCCTACAGTACAGGAATGTCATTCTCGATTAAGAGAATGTCATCCATGTATAAGACAAGGAATACCACTGCTAGACCATTTATCCATTTGTAAATGCAGGGCTCTTCTCCATTCTTAATGAAGCTATATGTTTTGATCATCTTATCAAAATGCATGTTCCAAGTTTGAGATGCCTGCTTTAATTCATAAATGGATTTCTGAAGCTTACACATCTTGGACTCATCTGTGGCTGTGAATTTCTCAGATTGTATCATATATACCTCTTCGGTTAGCTCTCCATTTAGGAAAGCTGTCTTCATATCTATTTGCCAGATTTCATAATCTAGATAGGCAGCTATCGCAAGCATTATCTAAATAAATTTGAACATTGCCAAAGGAGAGAATATCTCGTCATAGTCAATATCATAATATTGACGATATCTTTTGATAATCAGATGGACTTTATAGATCTCCATCTTTTCGTCTATGCCTCTCTTTCTTTTGAAGATCTACTTACATCCAATGAGTTTAACTCCTTTAGGTGGATCAACCAATGTCCACACATCATTGACCTTCATGGACTCCATTTCGGACTTCATGGTCTCGAGCCATTTCTCAGAATCAGATCTCTGCATTGCATCCATATAGATGATTGGATCCTCATCGTTCTCATCGAATTCGATGGGATCATTATTTTGGATCAAGAAATCATAGTATCTATCTAGCTGATACGGTACTCTACCTGATCATCTTAATGATGCTGGTATATTAGACTCTAGATCTGATCTAATCAAATCTGACTCAGATTCAGCTATAGGTGTCAGTCTTTTTACCTATTGAACTTCATTAAATTCAATCTTAGAGGCAATAGTTCTTTCACCAAGAAACTCCTTTTCTAAAAAGATTATCTTAAGACTAACGAACACCTTTTGATCATCAGCATGGTAAAAGAGGTATCCTTTAGTCTCTTTTAGGTATCCTATGAATGTGCACTTGTCAGATCTAGGTCCAAGTTTATATGTAACTAACCGTTTGACATAAGCTAGGCACCCCCAGATCCTAAGATGTGAAAGTGCTAGTTTACATCATATCCATATCTTATATGGAGTCTTAACTACAAACTCACTTAGAACCCTATTTAATAGATAGCAGACCGATTTGAGTGCATATTCTTAAAAGGATATTGGCAAGTTGGTAAAACTCATCATAGATCGGATCATGTCTAATAGAGTTCGATTTCTTCTTTCAGATGCACTATTATGTTATGGTATTCTTGAAGAAGTCCATTAGAAGAGATTTTCATTCTCTCTTAGATATATGAGAAACTCACTAAAAATGTATTTTCCTCCTTAATTAGATGATGAGTTTTAATACTCTTTCTAGTTTATTTTTTTACTTCACTTCGAAATTGTTTGAATATTTTAAATGAATTTGACTTATGTTTCATCGTTAGATATATCAGATCATTTATGAAAGTGATGAAGTAGAAATATCCATCTTTGATATTTATGCTCATTGGTCCACATACATCAGTATGTACTAGATCGAAGAGCTTAGTGGCTCTCTCATTTTTTATAGTAAAAGGTGGCTCGATCATTTTACCAAGAAGACAAGATTCACAGGTTGGAAATGATTCATAATCACTGACTTCGAGAATTTTTTCTTAAGTCAACCTATTTATCTTATTCTTATTTATGTGACCTAGCCTATAGTGCCATAAGTAGATATCTGACACACAATCTAATCTAGGATGCTTGCCAGTTAAATAGACTATGTTAACAGGTTATGATAATATATACACACCATTATTTAAATATCCAAAGAAAATAGTAACACCATTCATAATGATATTACAAAACTATTTCTTTATTAAAATTTTAGAATTATTTTTGGCCAAAAGACCTATGGAAATGACATTTTAAAAAAAACTTAGACAGAAATAACAATCATCAAGAATAATAGTATGGGACTTAAATACGAGTTTCAAGATTTCTAATGCTAAAACTGGAACTAGTCTTCCATCTCCAATGTTTAGGAACCTCTCACCTTACTCGAATCTCCTACTGACTTGCAATGAATTATAAATATGGTAAAAGCTATCGGTATCCAATACCTAGTCAGTAAAATCATAAATAAAGAAATTGCAAGGAGTTATCATATAAATACCTTGCCCAGCAATAGCTTACTTCTTTCTCTACCTATTCGGATCTAGGAAGATAATGTATTGAGGATAGTTTCTCTTTCAGTGCTCTATTTTTTGCAAAAAAAGCATTCAGCTTGACTCTTATCAGGCTTGATCTTCCTAGTCTGGCCCTGCATAGATGTTCCAACCCAAACTTGCACCTTCTTGCCCTTCTTCTTCTTGTTCTTCTTTTTTTTCCTAAAGGATCGAGAACCAGAAAGCAAACCTCTCACTAAGTTCACCGACTCCTTATGGAGTTGGTGATCCTTCTCAAAGTTTTGAAGCAACCTGAGTAACCCCGTGGTAGTCAACTTCAGGCTTTGTCATTATATAATGAGTGAGGAATGAAAGATGGGTATTGAGTTCAGTATTGCATCTTTTTCAAGCTACTTATGTAAGAAAAAGTCGAGCTTGCTCAATTGCTCTATCAGATCGATCATGTACAGTACATGATCAATGACAGAGACTCCATCCTGCATCCTGGCATTGAAGATGGCACAACTAGTCTTCTACCTTTCAAAATCATCGGATGTGACAAGAAAATCCTCCAACATTTGAAGCATATCCTTTAGCTGAGCCATTTCGAATCTGCAATTGAACTCGTCACACATGACAACCAGCATAATGTAGTACATCGTGGTTCGATCATTGAGCCATTTCTGATAAGTGTTTCTGACTATTTTACGTACATTGAAAGCTGGCTCCTTAGGTGCAGGATCCGTCAATACATACATGATCCGTTCATGCTCTAGGACTATCTTCAACTTTCAATACCAGCTACTGAAGTTGGGTCCTACCAACTTATCATTTTTCAATAATGATTGGAGCGATAGAAAAGTGGCCATATCTGCACCAAGCAAAACCAAAACCTATTTAGTAATTGATTCATTAAATCTAAAGATTTGAACTTTAATCAAAAGGTTCTTTTACTATTTTATTCAAATTGATAGCTTCTACCTTTAATTCGAGAAATTACTCTAATTTTTTAGTAGGTACTAGAATCCACATAGACTGCACATGAGTTCAACTTTGGTTGATTAATTCATGTACATCTAAGGATAGATTCATAATCAACTATTTTTTTAAATAATTTTTAGTAATTTAATTTTGCCTCAGTCTCTAATGAGTAGGCTTTGGCCTCTACTGAAAAGGTCTAGTTAGGTCCAATCATTTACATGACTATACTTGGTCCATCAAATCAATGAATGATTAAGCCCAACTTTGGTTGGTCAATCTAACCATCATTTAGAAAGATGTGGCCAAGAATTCATATTATGAATGATAATTTCATCAGTCGATAAGCACCAGGCCTTTAGGCCTCCAATGATTATCTAACTGATGGATCCATTATTATCTACTTAATGGAAGACAATGATCTAGTTATCACCATAACTATTTCATTTTAAGGATCTAATAATTTTAGAAAATTATAATTAAAGAAAGAAAGTCAGATGAACCAGCTTGTCATGATCCTTCCACTGGCTTCACCAAGTCAGCTTAAGGGAGACCAATAATAAACTGATCTAGGAGCACCTAAATCAGTCACACTGATTTACCTAACTGACATGGGTCAATTCGAATAGTCAAGTGATCCGATCAAAATATAGTTTCACCAATAGGCCAGGTAAGTTCGATCAGTGAGAGGGTCTGTCAAAGCTTGTCTTAGACACCATCAGAAATGGTCAGATAAGCAGGCTACCAATTAAAGACCATCTATCTGATTTACCTTAGATATCAACTGGTTTAATTAGTCTCGATTAGATCAAACCTAATAGTTTATGCTAGACCGCATAGCTAAGAATCAAGTCCATCTTGGATCTCGTTAAAGTAATGGACTTGACCAACTACAACTATTGTAATTGATCTAGAGAATTCTTGATCTAATCAAAGACAATAATTGATTAGATTTAGTTAATTCTCTAACTAAGTCCATTCTTTAATCTAACCCTAAGTCTAATCTAATTAATGGATCTAATTCCTACTAACCCATTTAACCCAATGTGTTATGATTTGTGTCTTAGAATCTTCAATTCATAATCCTAGATCCTAATCAAATAACTTCTTAATTCTTAATTAAGTTTTAGATTGAGGATTAGGATTTGGCTTTTCAAAAATAATTTTTATATTTATAAAATATTTTTACAATATGGTTCTACCAACCGAATTGTATATTTGATTCATAATCAATATGTATAAATGATAAGCATAAAACTACTTTAGATCTAATCTAAACATGTTCAAGTAAGTAAAATCATTTCAATTTCAATCAATTATAAATTATCTTAGATCAAGTTTAATATATTTATAATGATTAAAATTAAATTAAAATAATTTTAATCAGATCATAAAATTTATTAGATATAATCTAAAATTTTATGATCAATATTTTAGATCAGCACGTACTAGGACAACTTCTCCACTATAAGAGATAAATCTTATAACAGGATAACTTTATAATCAGTCCGTGCAATCTAAAATTTTTATTTTTAGATCTAAAACTCTTTTAAATCTAATAAATTATAAATAAAATTATATCATATCTAATAAATTGATGATAAAAATAAATCTATACGAACTAGGACAACCTCTCCACTGTAAGGGATAAACCTTATAATAGGACAACCTTATATCAGTTCATATGATCATAATTTTTAATTATAGATTTAATAATTAGATTATAAATTAGATCTAATCTAAAAAATAATCTAAATATATAAAAATAATTATGTAATAATGAACCTAGGCTTTGATACCAATTGAAGAAATCGGATCTAGGATTTCAAAGCTAGATCTTAAAATTTTTTCAGATTCAAGCAGCAGAAGATAGAAATTAATCAAAATTAATTTATAAAAATTAGAGAACCTCTAAATCTAAGAACATAATTATAGCATGAGATTAAATTAAAAATTAAAAATATTAAAAATAAAAGACATGTTGATCACATCAATATGGATCTATATTAGATCTATTATAGATATGTAACATAGGATCAGATCAATATTATCTGTGCAAGTTAGACATTCTAACTTGCTGATCTAGGTTGAAGGATAAAGCTCCAAGCCGCACACGCATCCGATCTTTAAGAGATATCTATAGGAGTCTATAAATCTCAATTAGAAGTTTAATGCAGAAAATCAGTACAGTATGTTAGTACTATGCTGATCCTTCTTCGATGATTGATCCAGTGCTTCCTTCTTCAAGACTTGGACACTTCAAAAAAATAAAAAAAAGAAAAGAGATTTTCAATCTGAAACAACACTCAAAAATTTCTATGAAAGAGGAGGAGAAAGGAAGAGCAAAATAATCCTAAAAGAAGAACCTCTTCTTCTCTTTTCTCTCACCTAGACACCTAGATTGGTGTCTATGAAATCTCCACGCCCCAAGGGTCTCTCTCTCTAATTCTCACATGCCCAAGAACTCTCTTAATAGTTTGGAATCTCTCTAAAAATCAGACCAAAATAAGTCTCTTATAAAAAGATATGGAAGAGTCTTGTTTAGGTCAAATACCTAAATAAGGCAAATCCTAAATAGGCAAGTTGTTGGGGCACCCAACACTTGGGCGCCCCCTCCTTTGTTTTAGCCGTGGACTACCAGGGAAGGCACAAAAAAACTTCTACTTTTTACCATGAAAAATCAGAGAAGAATTAGGGAAGGGGGTGGCACACATGGAAAGTTATTTTGGTTTATTGGAATTTTATCATATAGAGTCCAGCACCACATCAACTTGCCATCAATTGACCATGGTCCACAACATAATTCCAAATAAGAAAGAGAGAGCGAGAGAGGACATGCGAGAATATTAGGATGAGGAAGATTCCATGCCAAAAACAAAGAGAGAGTGGGCGTGGAGGGCCATGAGGTATAGGTGGCGTAAGGATGGAATCCTAGTTTTATTAGGATTCCATATTTGACTTGGTCAAATATGATTTCTTAAACTAAATTAAATCAAAAATAAATCAATCTAATTAAATTAGATCCTAATCTAATTAAAAATTTAATTAAATTAGATTAAATCAGATTTAAATTTAAATTAATTTTCTAATCAAATTAGAGATAGGGTTGATATAAGTCCTAATTGAACTAGGACTTGTTCTTCCTTGCAATTAACTTATCTAATAAATCAATTGAACTTGATCCAATCAAGCTCAAATTAAATTTAATTAAATTATATTTAATTAAACTTAATCTTAATTCTTTAGCTTAATCAAATTAAATCAATTAACAATCGAATTGTTAATCGATCCTCCTGCAATACTTACACTAGATTAAACATCAATCATATTGATTGTTTAACCCTAGAACAAATCTTAATCATTGATCAATCATCTGATCAGATCATGAACTCTAATGTGTATGACCCTATAGGTCCGAAGCTAAGTCGGTAGCATAAAAATAAATTTTTGTATCAATTGAAGTGACCATCTAGTAATGATATCCGACGGTCAGATATGTCGAATGTATAGAACAACATCTTTAGAACCTATGTGGATATAGTTTTTATATAATTCATCTCCTTGACCAAAATGCTCATAGGATTTCTCAAAGTTCAACTGTCAACTCTGATAAGACTATCCATATTATATTTTAAAATATCAAATCCATCTCATGGATTATCTTGGCCAAGATTTTGCTATATTAAAATATAGTGGTATATTCTTCTGTAACTCTTGGAGTGGTCAATCCTATATTGATTACACACTAACTTCGTAAGTACTTGACTATGCCTAAAAATTTTTTATCACTAAATTAAAAATTTAGTTAGTCCAGTACCAAAATACAGTGAGTTACTTGCAAGCCACTGAGGTGATCTTAGATTTAAGAAATACTTATACCTATATCCTATCAGAGATATTTTTGACAGTAGAATGCTCTAAAGTTAGTAATGTTCAGTGACGATGTACCCCTACATCTCACCTATATGCCATACCAATTTCTTCATACTCCTTGGTTAAGAGGATAACCAACCTATATGGCATACAACGACCTATGCTCGATAGATGCTATTATCCTCATTAATAGTTTATCATTTGATCATGAATAATTTTAAGGACTAATCAATAAGTTCTCTTTTTATCGAACCTAAACAATCCTAAGAACTTCATTACAACAATGGAGTTCGTTAGAAGATGATAACTTATAATAAAAAATATCAAAATATATTTTATTAATTAATAAATTAATTATAATTATAATATAATTTAATTGTCAATAGACTTGTTGATGTAGAAACTGATCGTCGTCGGAGTCCGCTAGAGTGGAGGCCGATGAGATCGCCGTCAGGGACCTGTAAAATAAAGTTCCGTCCGGAGCCGGTGGGGGGGTGGCTCCGGCAGGACCCTCCGACGGTCAAGTCAGCTCTGGTCAATAGGAATAGAGTACTCAAAAATGAGCTTCGAAGCTTGGAGAAGAAGAGGAGAGCTTAGAGATTCGAGAGATTAGAGTTAGCGTATCTAAAGGGTTCTTTATAGGTGGAGCTTAGTTGATGGTGACGGCCATACCACCTGACAGAGAGCTGTTGGGATCGCATGGAGTTCGGTATGGAGAGGAAGGCGTCGTCAGGTGGATGGTGACAGTCATACTGGCAGATCGTGGGCCGCATGGGGCTAGTTATGGAGAGAGTGGTGTCGTCAGTAGTGGCGGCCATATTGTCCGATCTTGTTGTCTGTTGCAGACTGATGGTGACAGTTCGTCTAAAGAAGTTTGGACTTATAGGAGAGTTCGGCTGAAGAAAAAGCTCGAGAGGAGCTCGACCGTAGAGGAGTTCGAAGGAGCTCGGCCGGCTGAAGGGATGGCCGGTTAGGGAGTTTGGCCGAGGAACGACCGCTGAGGAGTTCGGGCGTTGGGGGATTTCGTTAAAGTCCGACCGCTTGGAGTCTAAGGAGCTCGACCGCTAAGCAATTCGATCGACTGAATGAGTTCGAAGGAGCTCGGACGCTAGGAGTTCGATGAGCTCGACCGCTAAGGAGTCCGAAGGAGCCTGATCGTTAAACAGTTCAGCCGACTGTAACAATTCAGTCAAGACCCATCCACTGAAGTTTTTTTGTGGCTACTGACCGCATCGGCTAGGCACCGAACTTGACTTCGGCAGAAGCGGGGTTTATCCTCAACAAGACCGATGATTGATTTTGGGATATATTTTTTAATACTTTATCTAATGTTTAATGTATTGGATTTTATGAAAGGATTGGTCTTTACTTTTCTTTCTTTTTATAAGGCAAATTGGGCCAAAATGATGGAATAATTAATTTGAATCTATAGTACATTACTATTACAATACAAATACTTGAAGTTGATCCCCAAGGCCTATGTCCAAACCCTGATGTCCTCTTTTCTTGCTTGTATAATCTATCTAAAAAACTAAAATCAACGAAATGCAATCGGACCACTCAGCTTCTTCCCCTCTCCTAAAACCTCCTCTCCTTTTTCTATTCTTTCCTTTTCCCTTCCCTTCCTATCATTCTTCTTCCTTGCAGAGTGCCATGCCTTCCCCTTCTTCTCCTTTGTTTTCTTGCTCTTCCTTATCTTCTCCTTCATTCCTACTTCTACCCTTCATTTACTCTCTTGTATTTATCTTCTCCTTCCTTCTTTTCTCGTCTTTGTTTCCTTTGTTCTTCTTGCTCTTTTCTCTTGTTCTCGTGCCAGACTGCTCTCTCCTTTCTTTTCTTCTCTTCTCTTTAATTTGTTCTTCTCTCCTCTCCTCATGTGTCTCTATTTCATTTTCTATCTCCATATGATATTTGTCACATCTATGACTTAAGATCACCAGCCAGAGATCATAGCAACCATCATATACTCATGGAGAACATTTCCTATAAGCATGTAATGCATCTCCTCATAATATCATAGGACGAATATCAGAATAAATTTAAATAATAAATTTATATTTAAATAACTAAAATCTAAATTTTAGTTTTTCATAAAATCCAGTAATATTCAATAGATCTTACACTAAATTTTACTAAAATTTTCAATCTCAAATAAAAATATCGAAGTTCTACTTCTAATCACGCATTCTTCCAAATATATTCTTGAATCAAGCTGGTTTTCTAATTCTATAAAAATAATAAGATATAAAATAATAAGCTAGACAATTCAGTAAATAATAAATACTTTAGTTAAATAAATCAAGCAATAATAGTACACTAAAAATAAGCATGCATGGTACATCAGTTCAAAATTTAATTTAAATTATATAAAACTAAACAAACTAAGATTTATGTAAATTTAGTCTTTTTAGATTTATAATTTATTCATTAATTAATTTAATTTCTTTCAAAATATTATATTCATCTTGTTAGTTATGAACCATGACCACATTTATATCCTATGGCTGGGCTAGAATATGAGCTCAGTCAAAGTGCGAGCATGTAATTCCTACTGATAGGGTATCGATATACTAATGTATAACCTCCCCCATTAAGATATTGATATACTAACATATAATTTCTCTTATTGATAGGGTGTCAATGTACCAATGCATAACACATACTGATAGGATATTGATATACTAGTATACAACCTCTACTGGTAGGGTATTGATATATTAACGCATGACTTCTACTAGCTGGTATTGATATATCAACGCATATTTCTTTTGGTAGAATATCGATGTACCAGCATATAATTCTCATTGACAAGATTTGATTATATAATTAGACTATGAGTAAAAATTTATCTCAAATTAAAGTTTTTTTTCCTTAAAATCAATTTCACATTCCAAATTGAACAATATACAAAATAATCTAGAATCGAAATCAATCAATCATAATGCATGATAAAATATATATCTTTGATCATGCATCCAATAGTATTTTAATAAAATATTGTATATATAAAATAAATGTTATGCTTTAAGTTCTTAGATCATAAATAATGACATAAAACAAATAAATCTAAAAAGAGTAACATTACTTATCTTGCAAGTAAAACTAATTGATAGGTCTAATTAATTATGAAAATATCTCTCAAAGTCAAATATTCAAAAAACTAAATTTTTATCATATTTTTGCAATAATTATTTTAGAACTAAAAATTATAAGTTCGATACTCTCATAGACTAGCCAAGCAGTAGTGTCCGATATTTCAGTTGGTTCAATGTAGAGTATTTTATTAATTAATTATAAATTAAGAGTCATGCTATGATATTATGATATAATTGATAGTCAAATTTAATGGTGCTTGGCTTAGTCATGGTGTAGAACTAGCATACTATATAAGAGCCATTGGTTAGGACCCCCTTCACTAGGATCGAATCAAAATCATTGAAGCAAGACTATTATTAGATCAAACAACACTAGAGAGAGTGGAGAGAAAAATAATTCTAGAGAGAAAGCAAAGAAAAAAATGGAGAGATAGACTAGAAAGAGAATATAGGGAGAGAAAATGGAAAAGATCGAGGAAAGAGAGAAGAACTCTTTCCTTTCTTTTCTTTTCTTTTCATTCTTTCTTGTTATTTTCTTTTTCTTTGTTTTCTTTTCTTCCCTCTTTCCTTCTCTTCGTTACTCGATAAAATAGGGGATATGATTGCCCCTCTTTCTTAAAATAGAGAAGCTCCCAGCCAGTATTCGTCATGGCTAGCTATGGTTGTGGCCATGATGATGCAATAGGAGGTACTTCCTTTGACGATGCCTTCTACAATTATCCCCCCTACTTAAAATTTTGTGCATATCTTTTAGGCCTTTTCTCGTTAGTGACTGGGTCGGCCAAGTGGATCAGGCCCAATTTGATATCAGGCCCATTTGGACTGGGGTATTGTAGTATTCCCCATGATCCTGTCTTTTTTTTATTTTCTCTTCTTCATGCATACATATATCTTGGAAATTGAAAGTCGCTGTTGGATTATGCCTCAGTGAACCTCAAAATAAATTAAAATAAATTTTGTTTGAGTTTGGTGACCTAGAAAGGAAATAAAAGAAAATCAACTTAAAGGCTAGGGTTTCATAAGATCTTCAAAAGGAATAAAGAGTTCGAAAGTTTGCTCATTATGTAGCTTGGAGCCTTGGACTTAGGAGTCTCATCCAAAGAGAAAAAAAGAAAAGAGATTTGATTCTTGCCAGCTTTGTTTAGTCTAAAGGAGTAGAGAAAAGATATCATGAGTAAAGAAATGCTACTTTCAACTCTGTCATATAAAATTAAAGTGAAATGCTAGTGGCAACTTATCTCAAATAAGAGAAAAAAAGTCATAATAGAAAGATTTTAATATAGTTAAATCTATCCAATTGGAGCATCGCTATGCTCCAATGGTTGTTCAATGCAAATTAGATGACAACATAATATAGCTCATATAATAAGGTATTTCATGAATTTGAGATGAGTCCCTTTAAAGAGTGCTAGCTAATGCTCTTCTTATCTATCTTCACACTACCATAAAAGTAGCTACTTTTGCTCTTTAATTCAAACAATGCATAGTTATGACTATATAGCTCTTTGCAATCCCTCAATCTCAAAAGTGAAATATTTTTGGATAGAATTAAGAGCTAGGTTAGTATAAGGGAGTGTTTGGGTCTAGATTAAGATCACATCTTTGGGTGAGGTAACAGTTTTGATTATAAGGTATGATAAGGGTTTGTAGAGAACAAAGAGAGAGAAGAGAGGACTAATTCTTACCTAAAGAGAAGATAGGAAAAGAAAAGATAGACCTGAAGTTTCTGTAGCCACCACCAATAAGAAACCTGGCCATCACCTTAGTCACCCTCTTGCTTGGCTACTTCTTAACAAACCATTGGATTGGAGGGGGGAGATTGGAGATTGAGGAGAATAGAGTAATTGGAGTCTCGGTTAGAGTCTTTAAGAAGAAGACAGGGTGATTGAGGTTGGTGATGATCCTCTCTCTTTACCTTTTGCCAAATTAGTGAAACCTTAAAATCCTTATTCAAGATTCAAAAACTCTCCGAACTAAATTGGAATTAAGAAACGAGGATAATCTAGTTTGGATAAACCACTAAGAGATAAAAAAGATAAATAGGTATAGATAAATAACTTAACCTGGCCCAATTAATTATTAAACAAGTTAAACGGATTATTATGATCCTAAGATCCAAATTTGACTTGCTTAACAAATAGGTAAAATTGATCGACTTATTTACCATCCAAACTTGTTTATCCCAAATTCAAACTTATTTATTGCATATCAGATATAGGTTGGATTGATGAGTTGGGTAATTACTTGTCAACCTTATCATCTTTAGAAGCCAGTAGCTAGAACACAAATTACAAATTGAGTTACGGCTCCCTAAAGCTTGAACCTTTTTTGCCGTAGCTTATCTTGAAGCCCAATTAGGTGCTGATGATTTAAATGCTTGACCACTCATGAAGCCCTTCAACTATTCAACTATTTTACACCCTCAAAAATCTTCTTTGACCTCCTCCCTCTTTTCTCCTTCCTACCGAACCCAACCTTCCTCATCATCCACCCATGCCAAAAAAGTCCTATTGCCATTTGTTCAACACCCTCTGCTGCTCCTTATTTACCAAAATTTCTAGTGTTATATCCTTGTTGCTCTTTTCTATTGCCACCAAGAGGAAGAGTGGAGCTCCCTAAGACAGTGCAACTCATGCCCCACCATACACCACTCCCAGCCTCCATTGTTGATGTTGCTGCAGCTATTCATGGTGGTCCTCCTTCACCGTCAAGGTAAGGTATACCATCGCAAGGAACCTAGATGCCCTATTCTTTGGTTGCTACCATTGAGGCGTTGGTTTACTATGATAGAGTGGATGGGGCGGCCTGAGTCAAGGCTTTATTTGGCATCCTTTGCTCAACCCTTGTTGTCTAACCCTTAGTAGTTATGGCATCCATGCGCTGCTATCCTTAGCTTAACTCTCTCCTCCAAACCCAAATTCAAAGATGAAGTTCAAAATCCAAGGTCTTTGCTATTGCCTATCCTCGCCATCCCCTTCTCTTCCTCCTCTCGCTTTAGCAATCACTAAAGCTGCAAATTGATCAGGTTGACCCATGGACCCAATCAATCCCACTTAGATCCGATCTGCATCCAATTTGAGGATCTATCAGGCCGGGTTGGGTTCTAAATTCAGACCCATTCCACCTTATAAGTTGGATCTGGATTTATTAAGTTTTGATTCGACTGAACCTGATTGTTATCTATGGCTGATTTGGATCTTTTGACTTATTTCTAAACCTGACCCAATCCGAACCTAGTATAACCGCTAACCTGAGTGTCGGTGCATGTTCTATTTACCATGCATATATAATTGGCTTACTAGACATGGTTCTCTCCTTTTGTGTAAAAGGGATATTTTTAGATCTTTCCATTGTAACTTACAAAAGCAAGAGATATGTGTATATGAATTGTTATATACTTGGGTTCTTTTAATTCTTTTTCACATATCTTGTTATTTTCTCTTTTTCTAGGGTTAGACAATTGTGAAATATGAAATGCATCTTGACTATCTCTACAGCAACCATATATCTATTAAAAAAATACTATCTTGGACTATTTAATTTTACTACAAACATGTATTTGTAGGTTAACCATTTTTTAATGGTGCTTTCGCTTGCCACTCGTGTGTGTGTGTGTGTGTGTGTGTATCATCTAACTTTTCATATATAATTTGTTCTTAGTTTTTCTTCTATCTTAAAAATAGGATCATACTAAGAAATGCAGTGCCACATGGATTAGAACAGTGGTCTAAAAGAGAATGTTATATCGAAGTAAATGTTGGATAAAACTGTGAAGGTTATGACTACAGATGAGTGGGAAAGAGGAAAATTTGGATTGTAACGATTAAATCATTGGTGAACCTGCCCAAGTTGTGCATGAAACATTCGAATAGGTTTTGGGCTTTTATCAAAATGAGTAGCTTTCATTTATTAAAGTAAGTGACAAGAAGAAGTGCACTTATTTCTCGCAAAGGAAAGATGAAGTCTTCCTGGTATTAGTTTTCATATTTTACATTTGTCGTTTAACATTATGTATGATCCCGATTCAACCTAAACTCAACCCGAGTCTGACTCAACTTGAATTTTTTTGAGTTGGGAGCAGGTTATATATGGATTTGATCCAATCCAAATAATCATTAAGTCAAAAATTTTGGCTGTAGACGATACAATTCAATTTTCTATTGGTTTGAATCTGAATCCAACATTAAATTTAGACAAAAAATTAGATCAGATTGGATCACTTATAATCCTATCCATTCAGTTCGATGTGCACACATAGCAACGATCAAATAGGGGATATGTTGCCGCTGCCTGTGGCTTGCCTGTAGCTCCACGTATGGGACTCCTAACTCGGTCCTTCAGAATGAATCCTTGCCAGATGAACGACGCTTGACGTTTCTATTTGGGCATTATATAGCAACTATTTTTTCCATACCAATCATACGCAACATCAACTGTTCTTTGATTGCCAACTTGGAGACGCCTGCTGGAGTTATTTTTACCCATCACGAGTAAAGTAATCAGACCCCGCCCGCAATCCACATCTTTTAAAACCACTGGATCCCGAGGCTCCGAGAGGATACGCCTCCAGGGTAAAGCTGATTTAGATTACGGTGGATTCTTTCGCAAGTTTGTGACGTTGTTGGAGAATCCTCGTGGATCACACCGATCTACCGCGGGCCTTCTTTGCCCTTCAATCCCTGTGCGGCGTAACAGGATTTTTTTGGCTTTAATTTTGAGGGAGACCACCTGAAGCATTTGCTTCGTACAGGCTCTTTTCAAATAAAGGAAAAGAAATAAAATAAAACATATTGATAGCGCCATTTCGGAGGTCGGAAAAGAAAGACTTTTGTCGAGAATGGGAATGGAAATGGAAAACGATGTGAGGTTGATCACATCAAAATTATTGAACTCTCACATTTTGACAGTATCCACGGGACATCTAAACCGGACACATATAATGCTTAAAATGATGGCATTTGCCATATTCTTGACGCTCGGCGCAACCCGCGGTAGGGCCCATGGTGCCGTTAGTGGAGGTGCAGGTGAGCGGGCTCGGGGTTGGGTGCTCGTTGAGCTTATCCAATGTCTAATCCGAATCAGGACTCGTTTTTTTTTTTTTCCTTTTACTGTGTGATCCTCCTCATACGATCCACATGTATTTTTTTAAAAAAAATCCAAATAGGATTCCTATTAGGTGGCTACGGTATTTATTTGCCGCGGACGGCAGCAAGAAGAATTTTTTTTTTTAAAAAAAAAAACTAAATCAGATGATTGATTATATATCAATTTTAATAAAATTTTAATATATTATTTTTAACATTGAAAGCTATATAAATGATTTTGATATGTGAAAATTTTTTTTTATTAATTATTTGATGCATTCACACATCTGATGATATCTGCTCTCTATATCTATTTATTATTAAAATTTATTTTATTAATAATAATTATTTTATTGTGATGGTTAAGATTTATTATTGATAATTATATATTTACGTAACCTCTAGTTGATTTAGAGAAGATCTATAGTAATCTCATTATTATAAATAGTGAAAGATTTACATCAAAATTATGATTTTTTTTTTAATAGATTACTTAATTATTTTTGCGTATTAATTATCTTAGTAGATTATAAAGATTATTGTTGCTTTATGGTATCCTATTTAATTATACAAAGAAAAAAAGTTTGTGGTATCATTATCTGTATTATAATTTTTTCTAATAAAGTAATATCATAGCAAGGTTGCTATTGGTAAAATTTTCTTATGTTGATTACTATAGAAAAACACATAGGTGGAAGTATGGTTAAACTCATGTCTTCTAATTATTCAATTTGGAAGCTCCGAATGAAAAATTTATTATTCTACAAAGATGTGTATAATCTTATTGGAAGAAATAGTGCCAAACCAAGTAAGAAAACTCAGCAAGAGTGACAAAATAAATAGAAAGACAGTTGGATTAATCAGACAGTGGATAGATGATAGTGTTTCATCATGTTGCCATGGAGACTAATGTCCATTATTTGTAAAAGAAACTAGAGAGACTCTATGAATGGAAGACAATACAAAACAAAACATTCATGATTAGAAAGCTTGTGAAAATAAAATATTGGGAGGAAAGTTCAGTTGCCAAGCATCTAAGTAGATTTTCGGATACAGTAATTAGTTAGCTGTTATGACAGTAATGCTAGATGATGAGTTGCAAACATTGTTGTTGCTCAGTTCTCTGCTTGACAGTTGAAAAACTCTAGATGTATGACTCAGTAATTTAGTTCTTAATGGTGTGGTGACATTGAAAATGGTAAAGGATAATATGCTTAATGAGAAAACTAGAAGAAAAGAATAGAATATTACTACACAGTTAGAGGCATTGTTATAGAAAGATAGGGAAGGAGTAAAATCAGAAACTCATAAAATTTTTAACAATCATGATAACTCAAGGGGAAGGTTCAAATTTAAAAAAGAAATCAAATATTTTTATTGCAATGAGTCAGGGCACATGAAAAAGGAGTGCAGAAAATGTAAAAGAGAGCAATCAAAGAAAAGAGTTGAAGAAAAGAAGGAAAAAAAGATACAACAGCAATTACATTTGATGTTGATGTTATTATTATTTGTGATGATGATTCTATAAACTTTAAATGTTATGATTGTACTTTGATTGTTGACTCAGGTGCCTTTTTTCGTATTATTTCTCGACATGACTTTTTCATATCTTACACTAGCAGTGATTTTAATAGTATCGGGATGAAAAATGATGAAGTAACTAAGATTATCGGTATGAAAGATGTTTGCTTGAAAACTAGTATTGGATGGCAATTATTATTGAAAAATATGAGTCATATTATAGATATCTGCCTCCACTTGATCTCCATTGGAATACTCGATGATGAAGGTTATCACATCCATTTTAATGAAAAAAATGAAAGCTCACCAAAGGTTCTCTAACGATAGTAAGAGAAAATTCTCTAACGATAGTAAGAGAAAAAAATCAAGCATACTTTACATGATGCAGGCAAAATTATGTAAGACAGAGGTGAATACAACTGAAGATTCCTCCATTGAATTATGACTAAGCGGCTTGATCACATGAGCGAGAAGAAACTTAACATCCTTACTAGAAAGAAATTTCTTTCTATCAAAAGTATGTCTTTGAAGATATGTACTGATTATTTAACTAGCAAATAACATAGAATTATATTTCATAAATAGACTCCATATGGAAGATCACATGTTTTAGATTTGATTCATATTGATGTTCGCAGTATGAATGTTAGAACTCTTGGTAGTACTTTATATTTTGTTATTTTCATTGATGATCATACTGTAAAAGTATGAACTTTTGTTTTGAAATCTAAAGATCAAGTGCTCAACGTGTTCAAGTATTTTCATGCTAATGTTGAAAGAGAAATAAGAAAGCAATTAAAGTGTATTCGAGTAGATAACAATGATGAATACAGGGATCCATTTAAGAAATATTATAGAGATCATAGCATCAGGCTTGAGAAAATTATTTCTAAATACCTCAACATTATGAAGTTGCTAAGAGAATGAATCATATTATTTGTGAAAGATTTTGGTGTATGTTCTCTCATGCTAAGCTGCCTAAATCCTTTTAGGATGAAGTGATGAGAACTACAGTGGATTTGATCAATATTTCTTCTTCAGTTCCTCTTCAAGGTGTTGTACCAAAAAGAGTTTAGATTGGAAAAAATATTTCATATGATCACTTGAGGATATTTGGCCGTAGGGCATTTATTCACATCCCTAAAGATGAGAGATCCAAGCTTGATGGAAAATCTAAATAGTGTATCTTCTTAGATTATGCACATGAAGAGTTTAGTTATAGATTATGGGATCCAATTGGTAAATAGGTTATCAGAAGTAGAGATGTTGTATTTCTAGAAATTAGACTATTAAAAATTTTGAAAAGAATGAGAAGCCAAAGTATATCATTGGAAATTATGTTGATCTAGGTCTAGTGCTTCCTACCATGGTGAATAATGAAAACATAGGAGATCTACAGCAAGATGATGATAATACAGTTGATGAGCTCATACCAAATAATAATATGCCATATGAGCATACTGAACAAGTTCCTCCAAAATTACTAGTTGAGCCTCAGTTAAGAAGACTACTAGAAAGCATCATCTGTCCTAGAGATATTCTCCTCATGAGTATGTGATGATTATTGATAGGAGAGAATCAAATGTTACCAAGATGCCATGAATTATGAGCAATAAAGAGAGTGGTTAAAAGCCGCCATGCAGGAGTAGATAAAATTCTTATA
This sequence comes from Cocos nucifera, assembly GCA_006176705.1. Lineage (NCBI taxonomy): Eukaryota > Viridiplantae > Streptophyta > Magnoliopsida > Arecales > Arecaceae > Cocos > Cocos nucifera. Next base: position 1,392,451 of record QRFJ01000094.1, on the reverse strand, counting down.
TGAGAACCACACATTTGTATTGGTGGAACTACCTAAAGGTAAAAGACCACTCAAGAATAAGTGAGTATTCAGATTGGAGACCGAAGAGAAGAGCTTACAGTCAAGGTACAAGGCATGATTGGTTGTAAAGATATTTGGTCAAAAAAAGGGTATTAATTTTGAAGAAATTTTTTTATCTATAGTCAAGATATCTTTAATCTGAGTTGTTCTTGATTTAGCTATAAGCATGAATTTGAAGATTGAACAACTTGACGTGAAAACTACTTTTCTCTATGGAGATTTAGAGAAGAAAATTTATATAGAGTAGCCAAAGGAATTTATAGTTAAAGGTAAAAAGCATCTTATATGTAGATTAAAGAAAAGCTCGTACGGACTCAAGCAGGTACCTCGATAGTGATATAAAAAGTTTAATTTTTTCATAATGGATCATGGGTACAGCAAAATCATTGCTGATAATTGCATATTTATAAAGAGATTCTCTGATGAAGACTTCATTATCTCTTGTTTTATGTAGATGATATGCTAATTATTGGCTATGATACTAGAAAGATTAAAAGTTTGAAAAAAAGGGTTAAGTCCTCTACAATGAAGGACTTGGGATGGGCTAAACAAATCCTTAACATGAAAATTATTCATGATAGGAAGAGCAGAAAAGTTTGGTTATCTCAAGAAAGATATATCAAAAAAGTGCTCGAAAGGTTCAACATGAGCAAGTCTAAACCAGTTTCCTCTTTACTTGCAGGTCACTTTAAATTAAGTTTTAGGCAATACCCTACAAGTGAGAAAGATAAAGAAGAAATAAAGAAGATTTCTTATATATACATAGTTGGCAGTTTAATGTACGCCATAGTTTGCATAAGGCCAGATATTGCTCATGCAGTTGGTGTTGTAAGTTGGTTTCTCTCTAATCCTAGTAAGGAACATTAGACGATTATTAAATGAATCCTCAGGTATCTCAGAGGTACTTCTACAATCTGTTTGTATTTTGATAAAGAAAATCCAGTGTTGGCTAGGTACATAGATACATACATGGCTAGTGACATAGATTTTAAAATGTCTACATTAAGATACTTGATGATGTTTTTAGGGAGAGCAATGTCATGGCTATAAGTTGAACGATTTTGATCTTTGAAAAACTTTTTCTATTAATTATTTCAAGCATTTACACATATGGTAAGATCTACCCTCTATCTCTATTTATTGTTGAAATTTATTTTATTGATGATAATTATTTTATTTAAAAGTTAATATTTATTCATGATGACTGATGAGTATATATTTGTATATCCTCTAGTTGATCTAGAGAATATTTGCATTAATTCTATTATTTTAAATAGTTAAAGATTCATATCAAAATTAGAGTCATTTTTTTAGATTACTTAATTATTTTTGCTTATTAATTACCTGAGTAGATTGTAATGATTATTGTTGCTTTATAATATCTTATTTAATTATACAAAAAATAAAAAGAAGTTTGTGGCATTATTATCCATAATTACAGCTTTTTCTAACATCTTTTTGTATTTTTTTTTTCTTTTTTTTGTTGGCTGGGAGAGGGAAGGTGGGCAATGCCAATCAAACATCTGAATGAGGCTATGAAATTTTGGGTGGCTCTTCCTACCTTTTTTATTTTGATAAAAATTCTTTAAAATATTGTACAAGAAAAATAAAAATCAAAGAATAAAGTCATGTTTGGCATATTGCCACGTTATCTTTTAAAGATTTATTTAGATGATTGGACCCCAAAGTCTGATATAAGCACCTAAATAAGGGCTAGCTTGCTAATTTTTATAAAAACTCATTGCAGGCTCGAATCCCATAGGGAGAAAAAAGATCTCAGCCTGTCTTTTTTTTCTCTTTATAGGATTTGGCTAGCCTAATGTAGTGGTTCTTCGGGTCTTCGGGTATTTATAAGACAGTCTTAGCCCAACCTCATTTGGATGGTTGTATTGACTCAAACCAATATTTTTATAGGATTTTGAGCCCGCTCATCGAAACAGATCTTAAAAAAAAATTGAAAATTTTTTTTTTCATGATTTTTGATAATATAAAATATGTTTGGTTCATTATTTTTTAATAAAGTAATAATGATAGGTGATGTGGTTGGAGTTAGAAGAAAGCCGGATTGATAGATGGTCAAGGGTGCAACAAAGGGAGAGAGGGATGAAGGTTGCTTAATTATTTTTGGTTATTAATTATCTGAGTAGATTATAAAAATTATTGTTGCTTTATAATATCCTATTTAATTATACAAAAAGAATAAAAAATGCGGCATTATTATCTATAATTATAGCTTTTCCTTAACATGTTTTTGTCTTTTTTTTTTCTTTTTTTGTTGGCTGGGAGAAGGAAGGTGGGCAATGCCAATCAAACATATGAATGAGGTTATGAAATTCTGGGTGGGTAATCCTATCTTATTTATTTTGATAAAAAAATCTTTAAAATTTTATACAAGAAAAACAGAAATCAAAGAATAAAGTCATGTTTGGCGTATTGCCACTTTATCTTTTAACTAGTTGAAGACTCGTGCATTATGCAGGCAGATAATTATGACTATAATTATTAAAAATTTTTAATAATAAATATTCATAATAAATATTTTTAGTTTCTTTAATATTTTATTTTATTTTATTTATTATATATATTATATTTTTTATTATTTAATAAAATAATATTTTAATATTTTTTTCTTCTTTCTTTTTATTTTCATATCTTTTTTACACCTGTCGTTGCCGCCCCAGCATGGCTCTCCTTCTTTTTTAGCAAATACTAATTTTGATCGCACCCCCATCCCCTCTTCTTCTCATACCTTCTCCGTACCCGTTAGTGCTGCCCCACCACCGCTCTTCTTTTCTCTCGACAAACATCGATCCTGATCATAATAAAAAAATATTAATATTTCTTATAATTAATATTAAAAAATATTTTTATAATTAAAAAAATTTAAAATATTAATTTAAAATATTTTTACTATTAAAAACTATTTTTATTATTAATTTTTAAAAATATTTATATAATAATTAATATTTTTTTTAAAAAAATATTTATTAAAAAATATTAATATTTAAAAATAATATTTTATTATTAATTTATTAAAATAAAAAATTAAAAATAATATGTTATTATATAAATAATATTTTAAAATTATTAATAAAAATATGATTTTTAGAAAAAATATTTAAAAAATTTAGACTTCTTGGTAAATAAAGTTATAATCTTATCACATGGCTAATCAAATAATAATATTTTATTAATATTCAAAAAATCCAAATATTTTTTCTTTCCTATCTCAAAAAATAAAATAATATTTTATTATTAATCAAATAATACTATTTTATTATTAATCAATCATATTAATATTTTTTATTATTAAAATAATAATATTTTATTATTTAAATTATTATTAATAATAAAAATAATATTTTTGATAAAAAATTAAAATAAATATTTTCTTTCTTCCTTCCCTTCCCTAAATAATAAAATAATATTTTATTATTAATCACATAATAATATTTTATTATGAATCAATAATAATATTTTATTATTATTAAAATATTAATATTTTAAGATTTAAATTATTATTAATAATAAAAAAATAATATTTTTGATAAAAAATGAAAATATTATTTTAATAAAAATAGTAATTTAATATTATTTTATTAATAGGAAAAATAATTTATTATTATTTTAATAATAATAACATATAATTATTTAAAAATAATATTTTTTAAAATAATATTTTTATTAATTTTTTAAGAAATAAATTTTTAAAAATAGCATGTTATTATACAACTAGTATTTTAAAATTAATAATAAAATATTATTTTTTTCTTTTTTCTCCCCCTTTTCAAATATTTTTTTTTCTCTTTTTCCTTTCCTTCCTCCTTCCCTTTCGTTCCTCTCACAGCAACCCCAGCCCATGCCTCCTCCCATGCCCTCGACGATCCGTGGCCGTCTCGTAAAGCCCAAGCGATGGTTCCGTCCCATCTCATCGTCATCCATGCTACACTCGCCGTCTTCCCCATACCCCACGAGCACCAAACCTCCTCCCCTCCCATCCCTCAGCCCCGACGAATCCCACGCCCCCTATGGCTCTGCCCAACCATCATTCCCTCCCTTTTGGCTTCGATGAACCAACACCCCATCCTCCTTAACTCCGTGCGACCACCCCCCCTCCCTTTCGACCTCGATGAATCCACATCCCGCACCCCCCGTGGCTTCGTGTGACCACCACCACCCCACCCCCTATCCTCCAGCCCCAGTGAACCCGCACCCCATGGTTCCTCTCCACCCTCCACTCGCACTGTTCCATTCTCTGCTGGCACCCTCTCCATTCGTGCCTTTCAATATGGAACAAAATTAAAATAAAATAGAAAAAAAAATCACATGCGGCCATGTATGGTGTGATACATAGCATAATAAAATTTATTTAAAAAGCTAAGTTAACAACATCACAATACTTCTTCACAGAGTATTATTTTATATATATATAATAGATGATCTGTTTGGATGACTGGACTCCAAATTCTATAGAATTATGGGTTTGAACCAATACAAGCACCTAAATGAGTACTACCCAGCTAGCTTTTATAAAAACCTAAAGAATCATTGTAGTGAGCTAATCTGAATCCTATAGGAAGTAAAAAGATCTAAACATGTCTTTGTTCTCTTTATAGGATTCGGCCAGCCTAATGCAGTGGTTCTCCAGGTATTTATAAGACAATCCTAGCCCAACCTCATTTGAGTGGTTGTATTGACTCAAACCTACATTTCTATGGGATTTTGAGCCCACTCATCCAAACAGATCCTAAAAAGTTTAGAAAAAAATATTTTTTTCTTAATTTCTAATAATATAAAACATGTTTGATTCATTATTTTTTAATAAGGTAATAAGGATAGGTGACGTGGTTGGAGATAGAAGAGAGCCTGATATTAGATTGATAGACGGTCAAGGGAGCAACAAAGGGAGAGGGATGAAGGATGGGGTCAATGATGTTACCAAGAAAGAAGAAGAAATCGGCATCAAGAGGAGAGGTGGTTGAGGGAGTGGTAGAGTGAGAAGGAGGGGAGATGAGGCTAGCAATGCAGTTGAAGATGGGAGATAGCCTTAGATGGAGAGAGAGGGCATTAGGGATAAGGAATAGCTCAACATTGGATAGAATGTAGGTTAGCATCGAGGCTCTCAGGAAGCCGATATAGTTAGATAGAGGTGATGGAATGAGGGTGAGGTCGAGTGGAAGATGCATTGGAATAAGAAGGATGAAACCTACTTTTAATAAAAGTAGAAGTGAAAAATTTTTACTTCAATTTTTCTAAAAATAATGAAAGTTGTTTAACCAAACATGTTTTCTACATTATATTAATATTTTTTTTTTTTTTTTTTTTATAAAGAAAAGACTAAACAGGGATTAAGCATGCACAGATAGTTTCAACTATTTCTCCTTCATCCTTAGCCTTGAAGAGAATCCAAAAATTCTTTCCTTCCAAATCATCCATTAGTGAATAGCAACTAAAATGTTTTAGCGAAACCAATACTTAATATTCATTCTTCTTGATTTCCAACTTATTTATTTGGTGTTTCTAGATTATAATCCAAACCAATCTTCAATTAAGATTTTCTTGAACTGATTTAACTTAATCTGAATGCTGAAAATCTATATCTCACCTATTTGGAACTCAAATCTTGATTTGAGAAGGCCTATCCATCTAGAATTTGCTCATCATATGAATAGAAACCAAATTTAAAAACAGACTGGCTTCTAGGCTAGTCTCTTTGATTGTCTTGAAAATTAAGGAAGCAGATGCCCATCAAGGAATCTAAAAGATTTTAGCATGGAAGTGGTAGGGGAATGGAGCCCAAAATGATGAAAATTATATATAGTCAGAGATAATCAAATTTCTTTAAAGATATCCAGAAGATAGAGAGGGGATGATACTAAATCTCTAGTTCTGCTAACATGCTTCACATGGCTCAAGCATTTTTTTGAAAAAACAATTCCAACCAGCTAAAATATTTGGTCAAGAAATTACACCAAATAGTATGTCAAATATCATATAGATAATACTCATACTTCAAATTCAACGATTGCTATTCCATTATGTTTGCAAAAACAAATATATTTAACTTAAAGTAGCCCAAAACACACAACAAATTTATGCTTTCTATGCTCATTAAAACGATGCAATGCTACTTTCAAGTCTGATTGTATTTTGGTTAGCTGGCACTCTTAATGTCTTCCATGCTATAAGGCTAACCTTAGCATATCTTCGCACGCGATTTAATTGACCGTATTTTGGCAATTAATTGTGGAGAAATAAATCCAAATATCATCCTACGTCATATCAAATGTAAAATACATTCGAACAATTAATCACCTGTCAAAACATTCATGCATAGATCCATTGGTTTGCGATGTCTTTTTCTTGCTCTTAGTCATCAATGCAAATAGATGCATGTCACCATGAACCACCATTGAAGCTGGTATTTTATATATTTTCTTTCGGTACATACCAAAAACACATGAAAATGGTGGTCCAAGGATAGATCAAATAGATGAATACATTAGGTTCCTTGTTTCTATTTTTCATTTCTTGAAGTGCCAAATAGGAATTAAGCATTCTCAGCTGGTATCAACTATTTCTCCTTCATCCTTGGCCTTGAAGGGAACCTGAAAATTCTTTCCTCCCAAATTATCCATAAGCCAACAGCAACTAAAATGTTTTAGCCAAACCAATACTTAAAATTCCTCCTCCTCCTCCTCGATTTCCAATGAATTTATTTGGTGGTTCTGGACTATAATCTCAACTAATTTTACCATTAAGATTTCCGACACTGTTTTAATTAGTCTGAATGCTGAAAATCTATATCTTAATTTGCTTATCGTATGAACAGAAACCAAATTAGAAAACAGACCAAGTTTTAGCTAGTCCCTTTGATTGTCTTGAAAATTAAGGAAGCAGGTGCCCGTCAAGGAATATAAAAGATTTTAGCATGAAAGTGGTTAGGGGGATGGAGCCCAAATTGATGAAAAATTATATATGGTCAATGATGATCCAACTTCTTCCAAGGTATCCAGGAGATAAAGAGAGGATGATACGAAATCTCTAGTACCGCTAACATGCTTCGCATGTCTCGAGTATTATTTGAAGAAATATATAGTTGAACGAAGTAATCAACTTTGATTCAAGGTCTACTTTCAACCTTTACTTTTGTATTTTTTCAAGCCTCATATTTTAAAAAGATATATTGTCTAAAATACGGTGATTATTCATCAGCACTCAGGTTTGATTCGAAGACTTCTCACTTAGAAAGATTTCAACCAGCTAAATTGTTTGGTCAAGAAATAATACCCAACACTATAACAAATATTATATAGATAATACTCGTGTTTCAAATTCAACAATTCACTACAACGAATAATATAATTAGTGACCGAACAAGTCATCGCAAAAAGACAAAATTTGGTTGCTAAAATTTTTTCGCATGGTCGTGGAAGCCCCATCGCCAATTATCTTCCATGACCAATTTTGTGTTTGGTTAGAAAATATGGATGTAAGGTGACCAAATCGGATGGAGTTGTAAAAAATAAAAATTTTTATCGACTAATTATTTGGTCGCCAAATGATCAAATTTTCATCGTAAAAATATAATATTGATCGACAAAGACTTAATAACTGTTGCACGTGACAATTCATTCGCCACCAAAATAGTTAGCCATAAAAAATATTATCAATTCCAACTTTTTGTTTTGGCTGTGAAATGTTGAGAAAGATCAAATGCATGTTCTATGAAGCAAGTCATTCACCACCAAAATAATTGATCACGAAAAATATGATCGACCAACTATTTTGGTCACCAAAAGTTTGGTGTACCATGCACGACCAGTTACTTTGGTCGGCTTTGAACTGCGGTGATTATCGAGAAAACTTTTGAACTTTGGTCCAAAATACATCTTTTTCTTGTAGTGATTGCTACCCGATTATGATTGTCAAGATAAATGTATACACATGTTAAGCACATTTAAAATATCTTGAACTTAGAATAGCCCAAAATATGTGTTAGCATGATTTTAGAAAGATCATATGATTTCAGAGATCACATGGTTTTAGGGGATCTTATGATTTTAGGTGGATAAGTCATCAGGTTGGACATCTATTTGAGCTCATCTCTCTTCATCTTTCATCCCAATGTACAGCTCAACTCCTATCAGCCGCCTCCGCCAATTCCATCAAACAGTTATGGCATGCTCATCGAGGTCATATTTCTCTTAGTAGGCTTCACCCGTTAATTCTAATGGTTTATTAGCATCCATCAAAGAAGAGTTTTTTTAATTGCTTATCATGTTACATAAAATCATATAACCACATAAAATTATGTGATTCCTAAAATCATGTAATCTTCCTAAAATTATGTAATCTAAAACCATGCTAACAACATGCAACAAATTTATGCACTCCATCCTCATTAAAAAAATTGCAATGCTACTTTCAAGTTTGATTGCAGTTTGGTGAGTTGGCACCCTCAATTTCTTCCATACCATGAAGAAAAGGATCTAAATGAGTTGGAGAGAGATGGTGGGATACCCAAACCCAGCCGCACAGCTCCTAAAGCAAGGCTAACAAAAAGATCTTGCAGGAATTTTAAAGCACTAGAAAAAACAAAAAAGAAACGATGGGAGGAATACTTTGATCAGGACTCTTCTTCCTTCCGATTCACCAGAAGAGGTTGACGCCGGGAGGGATTAAAAGAGCTGAGTTTTGGCTTTATTTAAACCCCAAGCCTCCCTTTGATTCTCCTTACCGATGATCCCAAGCCCCATCAACTTAGCCACCAAAGTCTCCTTAATTTTTTCCCAATTGTGGGCCGCCACCCACGCTGTGGCCATAGGCAACCATCGCTGGAAGCCATGGTAAGATGATGGAGTCCTTTCTCCTCTATAATCCTACATGAAACCCCACCACCAGCCAAGAAATCCACTGGAATCAACAAAGAAAAGGGTCCCCCTATTTTCAACCCATTGTCGATCCTTATTTTCTTTTCTCCGATCACCTTTACCGCTACTCCCTTTTTATGAAGCTTCAGTCGAGCACTTTATGCCTCTCCCATGACTGCATGATAAAACCATGGCCGTTGTTGAGCGATCTAGCTCCAAGATCTACTTAAGAATAGTTCCTGTTTTCATCATCTTGTCCTTGATTTGCTGACGCCATTGTTGCTATCGACTGCCAGACTGCAGACTCTTAGTTGCATCATCGTATGCTGCATCTCTGACCATTGTCTTTCTAGTGGAAAGATTGATCCCCCGGCTCGAGGAAGAAGGAGATTCAAGAATCCTCTGTTCACCCAAAACAAAGGAAGAAGGGAGAAAAAGAAAAGAAGGGAAAAAGGTAAAAAAGAAAAATAAAGAAAGAAAAGAAAGAAAAAAAAGAAAGAGAGTTTCCCTTTCTTTCTTCTCTCTTCTCTCCTCCTAATTTTTCTCTCCTCTCCTCTCTTGCTCTCTTCCCTCTCTTTCTTCTCTCTTCTCTCCTCCTAATTTTTCACTCCTCTCTTGCTCTCTTTTTTCTTAGAATAATTTCTCTCTACTTTCTCTCTCTAAAAATTTCTCTCTCTAGATTGTTTCTCTCTTTCTCTCTACTGTCTCTTTGGGATGATTTGATTCAGTAAGAATGTTCTTCTATCAATAATTTTGATCAAGCGTAGCGAAGGATCCTAATCGTAGTTGTCAAGCAGTATGTCGTTATCCACTCTAACCTAATCAGTTACCGCTAGAGTTGATTATTTATGATTTTTATTGAATCATTTGTATATTAGTTCAATCATGATTTGATTATATTATCTTGATTAAACTAGTTAGGATGCCACGCAATGTTGTCTGATCAGTCTTGTTTCATTTTATTAAATTTTCTCTCTCTTACATTCTCTATCAACTTGATTTATGAACTCAATGAAGGATTTTCAATCTTATCATCCTTTGAATCTAAATTGACCCGATAGATAGATTTTGAACTATCCTTATTGGTCGGATGGTATATCTGCACTATCAAAGTCTCTATTGAGCATCGCAAGATTTTATCTTTATTAATCTTTATCGAGTCTTCGTATCTTAAATGATCTTGATTAAATAAAGTTATTTGATCGAACTGACTTCAGATCGTCAATTGACATATTAACTTTCACTTTGAGTTTTGTCGGACACAACTAATTTGATCACCCTCGATCCTCTTATTGAACCACTTATCTTAGTATGATTTTTGATCAGATTGAGTTAGATGACCAACTAATCCGAATCATTAGATGTAACTACCATTAATCTTATCTTTCTATAATAAACCATATTCTTTCTAATTATTGAACTAGATTATGTATGGGATTATAGTTGCTCAATAAGAAGATATTTAGCAGTGTGATACTGTAATATGATCTATGATTAAAAATTTTGAAAAAAAATTCTAAAATTTTATGAATTTATTGGAGTATGTGTGAGATAAATAATGTGACTCTTTTCTAGATTTATCGATAAATTATATAGTATTTGTATAATTTAACTTTAAGTTATATTATTTATGATTTATGAATATAAAATATGATATTATTATTAAATTTATTTTATTATGAAATATTATTTGATGCATTATCGAATAAATTAATTTTGTTATCGAGTTATAATCAATTGATTTTAATTTTGGATGATTTTCTGTATTATTCTACTGAAATACGAAACTGATTTGATTAGAAGAGATTTGATTTGAAATAAATTTTTGACTTACAGTCTGATTATGTATATATCAAAATCCTATAAATGAAGATTATATGTTAGCATATTGATATCCTACTAATGGGGATTGTATACTAGTACATCAATATGCTGCTAGTAGGAGCTGCATACTGGTATATCGATATCTTATCAATGAAAGTTATGCATAGATATATCGGCACCCTACTAGTGGGGATCAGTGCTAGTACATTAATACTTGCAAGTGGATGTTGTATACTAGTGTATCGACATCTTGCTAGTGAGAGTTATGTATTGATACATTGATACCTTACTAGTGGGGGGTTATACGTTAGTAGATTGACATCCTATCAGTAGGAGTTATACGTTCATACTTTGACTATTGTAAGCTCATTGTGATCTAGCTATAGGATATAAGTATGATCATAGTTCATGGTTGTTGCGGTGAATCAAATATTTTGAAAAAAATTAATTTATAAATAAAAATAAACTTAAAAATAAATTTTGAAATGATTGATTTTATATAGATCTTATTTTGATTAGTGCGTACATATATTTTGAATTGAATTTTGAATTAATGAGCTCAATATACTTATTTTTAGTATATTATTTTGCTAGATTTAATTTAGTTGAATTGTTCATTGTTTACTAGGCTGCCTAGCTCATTATTCATATTTTGCTATTTTTATAGATCTTAAGAATTAATATGATACTAGAATATGTATGAAAGAGTAATTAGAAGCAGAACTTCAATATCTTTATTTAGATTGAAAATTTTAGTAAAGTTTGATGTAACATCATTTGAATAATATTGAATTTTGTAAGCAACCAAAATTTGGATTTCAGATATTTAAATATAGATTTATTACATAATTTTATTTTATTTTTGCTTTATGATATTGTGAAGAGATGCCTTGTATGCTTATGGGGAGAGTTTCCTATAAGTACGTAGTGGTTGCTATGATCTGTTAGATGTGTGCCCGAGAAGTCAGATTGGCTAACACTTATAGTATATTTTTAAGAGCAATTTTATAATTTTGACTATAAATTAATAAAAAAATTATTTTCTATCATAGTATGTATTTAAAGTGTATGTGATATATCTTTTGAGTTAATAGTAATAACAATTCATATTTTCAAAGAGTTGAAAATTTAAGACATAAATTTTCATAATTAATTCATAAACTGCTTCTGACCGTAGGATCATAATGAGGATGGTAATTGATCCAGAAGGTTGGTGTACGATCGATTTCTTTGAGTAGATGAGTCTTCAGTCTACAGTGTGGAGACACCAGAGCGAGAGTACAGGTACTCGTTAGAGAATGAGGATACTGAGCATGACCACCTCAAGCATTCATAAGAAAGTCTACTTTCTCGTCGATGACTGGCTCGATGTTGCAGTAGTGTATCTGGTTCTTTCACCTGAGGTGCATCGATAATTCATCTTGAGGGTGTTGTAGTTTGAATACACCATAACTCGATCTCCTAATTCAAAATCTTGAGATGTATGTTGGCTATAGTACGTTCATTGTAGAAATTGGATTGCATCAATATGGGATCTATCTACCTCGGTAGATGAGAAGTAGCCCTATAATGATCATGAGAATCGAGTCCATAAGCCCATGGCCATGGCAAAGTGAAGATGATAGAAAGAGTTTCTATAAGGATTTCATAGAGGACTCAAATCGAATGATTAATTCATATGATGGATATTGGGTTTGATGAGTTCATCTTAACCCTAATCCTATCGGAGCTCAAGATAGAAGAACCCAATCACATAGGTAGCTGCATCGAGAGGTTCACTTTCAGTTCTGATGGATTGCCACCATATATTGCTAGGTATCACTGATGGATTTTGGAAGTAATTAAAATAATTTTGATGATTGATCATTCTAATTGTATGAACCAGAAAAGTTATGGTCCATCAAATGGTATTTCAATGATGTCGATGATGGAGATCATGACATGTCTCATTACCATACGAAATTGAATCTAATTAGATCACAAAAATAAGAGTTTGAATTTGGATGTCATCAATTGAGCTAACCTAGTTCGATTAATTTGGATTAGATCCAATCAGGTTTAAGGTAATCGTGCTAGCACACAATTGAGCTTGCTTTTTTCTTCTATAATCTTTCTGATTCATCATAATTGAGTCAAATTTGATTTAACTTATTTTTGTATCTTAAATAAATTTACTTTTATCTAACTGAAATAAGTTTAGATTAAATTAATTATGAAAATTAAATTCATTCCTAGTGCAATTGGACTAAGGTCAATAGTTGACCCAATTGAGAGAATTAAGGATCATGTGATCAAAGAATTTTTAAAAAATTTTTAAAAATTATTTTATTTTAACTTTTGGATATGTGATAGGGAATGAGTTATACTTTAGGTGTGCAAAATTACGTAATTTTTGGAGGTACCTAGACTGAATTTTGATAGAGTTTGATTTGGATCAAACTCTTAAGGAAAGAGTAAATCAAACTCTTAAGAAAAGAGTCCTAGACGCACATAGACTCTTCCTTATCCTTTCATGCCGCCATCTTTCAGATGGATTTTTGATATCAAAACTAAATGAAATTTAAGATTTTTCATGAAGATCAGGTCCAAGAGTCTCAATGGTCGAATTAATAATGTTTTTGATCAAAAAGGAACTCTTTATGACACTATGTCTTGTATAAGAACTCTTCTCATGAAATTACCTCAAGGTAATTTATTTTTTCCACACCTAGAGGAGCCTTCCCTCTGATATCCACATCCTCTCTATCCTTGCCCTCTCTATCCTCTCTCTCTCTCTCTCTTCTACATGCCTAAAAAGTTAGGTACAAATATGAGTTGAAGCTCTAAGATTTTTAGCACAAGATTCAGTATCTACGCGATGGTGTTTGTGAGACGAATGGGCTGCCCTCAGAAGTCATTTTGAAGACTTTTCAAATTAGATCCAGATCTAATTTTTGAAGAAGAGATTTATGAGAAGAAAATATTTAGATCCTACCTAAGTGGATATCGGTAAAGGCCAGAGGCATGCATGGCTCCTTCCAGAATGTCAGAAATCAATAGGATCATCATAGGATAATTAGATTACCAAATCAGGTACTTAAAATTAAATTTGATTTAATTTTATTTTTAACTTTTAATATTAAATTTCTATGATCAAATTTGAGAAGTCTCAGATCTAATTAAAATTTTTAAAAAAATTTAAAATATTTTTTCAGATCCAATCAGATCTGAACGATCCTATGCTGAAAAAATAGGTTTTTCTTCAACTGGTATCAGAGCCAGATTGCAGTTCTTCAAATCTATTTTAGATCTAATTTTATTTTTATTTTTAATTTAATATTAAAAATTTTAAATATCACATCAGATGAGATTAGATCTAAAATTAAAAAATTAAAATTAAATCATTTAGATATAATATGTATGAGAAGCATGACTAGATCGAGAATAGAATAGTTCTATGTATAGTTTAGTATAATCATATTATTAATTTAATTAAATATAATTTTAGATCTATTTAATTTTTATTTTTTTGATATTATAATTATTTTAATTAGATCTAAAAAATAAAAAATAAAGTTTTTAATTTTTTATTTATTCATATGTGATATGAAAAGATGCATGTTTAGACTAGTTATAGAATAGTTCTATAAATTATCTAGAATAATTTTATTTTGATATGATCAAAATTAAATCTATTTTTTAGGTTTTATATATGATATTTTAGATCTAAAAAATATCCATGTTTAATTTAGTGATGATACATGAGATCTATGTAAAGCATGTATTAGTTAGATAATTAATTATATATGTGATATATGATCTAGATCTAACTAATTTTGTAGTTTCAATTATATTTTTGATTAAGATATTTCCCTTGACTGTCCGATCATAACAATAAAGTAGGATTTAAAGCCCCTCTTCTTTCATTCGATGGGGTATTCTTATGGCATGTAGGGGTGTTGCGTGTTCGTCCTTAATAAAAAATCAGAACTTATTTTTCTGCAAAATCTTAGATCCTGAAACCCTAGAATTTTGATACATATTTTTTTATTTATAAATTTAAATTTAATTAAAAATTAAGATTATGAAACTAATTAGATCTAAAATTAAGAATTTTCAAATCTAAGATATTTTCATAAAATTGGGTTCAGGCTTGGGTAGCTCAATTAGATTTAGCGGTTGATCAAACCAAATCAAGAGTTGGTTAGGTGGGATCAAGAGTGCTTTGAATTGACCAGCCCAATAGTTGTAAGTTTGGGTCAAGGTCAACTCATAGCCACATGTGATCGATCTAATTAAGACCTAATTTGACACCGTGGTTTGTGCTTGGATTGTAGGCTAATCCGATTAATTTTGGTTCGATAATTTGGTATCTAAGGTAAATTTGGCAGATACGATCAATTGATTTTTAATTGGAAGCTATTCGACCTGAATATATTTTTGTTGAGTTAATGGCATATCTCTTCCATCGGTCTCACTTACCTGATCATTTGTATCAATCCATTTTTGATTTAAGGTGGTTAACAGTTCGAGCAAACCCATGCCACTAGGTTTGTCATAATCATTATGACTGAGTCAAGTCTAAGAGACCTAAATTGAATCTTCCTAAGAAAAGATTTAGTTAATTGGTCTTGCACCATTGTAGATGTGCGGGCTCTTTCTAGGATTGATTATTCTCGGTTGGTTACAATGGTTCAGTTGCACCGAAAAGACGCAATCATGTCTATTAGGCATTGGATGTTATGGGTTGGAGGATGGATTGGGCTCAATATTTTGGATATGGTGAGGGACCCAGTCAAAAATCTAATTCATGCAAATGGTAGGTCTAACTTAACTAAGGAATGGATCAATATTTTGAATATGGTAAAATTCATGAATTAGAGATCAGGATTATGTGCACCATGATTAGAAAATCATTGGAGTAGAGTTATCCACTCATCGGTTGATCCATCATCAATAACTGTTAGGTGAGGTGGTGAGCCAGTCGGTGGGACCGCACCATCCACTAGAAATTAATTGATCACGAAGATTTTCGCATCTCTATCCAGAGAGTGTAGGGATTCAAAAAAATAGTGGAAGCCTAATTTATTTAAAAATAAAATTTTTAAATAAATTAATTAAGTCTAATTATAAAATCTAACTAGAAATTTTAACTCTCTACAGAAAAATGTCTACGTCCAATCCACTAGCTCGTATCCTGGACACCCATAGACTGACCAGACCCAACTTCAAGGATTGGCTCCAAAACATCAAAATTATTTTGGATTCTGAGAAGTAGACTTATGTGTTGTAACAGAATCCTTCCACTTTACCAGTCCATCCATCCATTGATCAGAGAGCATCTCTAGAGAAGTAGATGGATGATAATAATAAAGCCAGGTATTACATGTTGGGCTCAATGTCTGATGAACTCCAGTGCCAACATGAAGACATTAAGACTAACCGCCAAATGTTGGCTCACCTGCAAGAGTTGTTTGGTGAACAAAGTTGCATAACCAAATATCAAGTTACTAGAAGACTTTTTAAGGCTCAAATGCATGATGGACAGTCGGTCCAAGATCATTATCTGATGATGATCAAGGACTTAGAAGAGCTTGAGAAGCTTGGTATCAAGTTGGACAAGAATTTGCAAATTGATATAATTCTGCAATCCTTGATTGATGCGTATGGGTAGTTCATCATGAACTACCATATACATAAACTACAGAATACTCTGGCAGAACTTATGAATATGCTGATTACTGTTGAGCTTTCTATGAAAGATTCTAAAGGCTCAATACTTGCTATGGAGTGAACTTCTTCCAAAAAAGTCTTTTGGAAAGAAGAAGAAGTCCGTGAAGAAGCATAAGGTGGATTGTGGGAAGAAGAAGAAGGTAGTGTCAAAGAAGAAGGCTGCTGACAAAGAAAAATATTTTCATTGCAACATAGACGATCATTGAAAGCAGAACTGCCCCTTATACCTGGCCAACCTAAAGAACAAGAAGGAGGTAGGTCCTTCTGGAGGTATGCTCGTTATAGAATCTAACCTTACAATTTCTTCTACATTCAGTTTGGTACTTGACTCTGGTTCTAGTGCTCACTTATGTACTTCTATGTAGGATCTTAAGGATAGCAGGAGGTTGAGGGATGGTGAGATGATCCTACGCATTGAGAATGAAGCAAGAGTTGCTGTAGTGGCCATGGGAACCTACCCTCTGTGATTATCATTAGGATTAGATTTAGTTCTTATAGATTATTTTTATGTACTTGTAGCAAGTAGGAATTTGATTTCTGTTTCATGTTTAGCATAGGAAGGCTATGTAATTAGTTTTCTTAAGGACCATTATAATATTCTTTATGAAAGAAATAAAATTGCAAGTGGTTACCATATAAATGATCTCTATCAGTTACATATTAATGTTTTCATTTTCAATATTGAGCAAAACGTGAATGCCATAGGATCAAAATGACCTAGGGATAGTCTAAATGATAGATATTTATGGCACTTTAGGCTAGGTCATATAGTAGAAGACAGGGTTAACAAATTAAAGAAATACAGGCTATTGAGTTTGTTGACTTCTGAGTCATATTCAATTTGTGAATCATGCCTTCGTGGCAAAATGACTAAGCTTCCTTTTATAGGACATAGGGAGAGAGCCACAAACCTACTTGCCCTAGTATATTCTGATGTATGCGGCCCATTTGATGTGCCGGTTAAAGGCAACTATGTCTACTTTATCATCTTTATCAATGATTTATCTCAGTATGGGTATGTGTATTTGATGCGATATAAATATAAAGCTTTTGATTCCTTTTTATATGTTCTTTTCTCAATTATATGGTCTAAGAGAGTCTTTTCAGTTTTGTGAGATTGTTCTCTGACCATAGATAAAGAGGATGATAGTGAAATTGGTTCAGCCCATTGTTCTTGTTCTTTCATTTTTTATCTTAGTAATATAGTCTAAGAGTGTCTTTTTAGTTGTGCAAGATTGTTCTATGGCCATATTATTTTCAAGAGTTTTAATTGATTGTTCAGAAAAAGTTATAGGAACATCAAAATTTCTAGTCATATGTGGTTTCTCATGTTCACTCTCGGGTTGATTAGGCAACTCACTTTTACTAATAGTCATGACTAATTGACTTATCTATATTTTTAGACGATCAATGGCTTGGGAGTTTGACTTTATAAGTTGGTTCATGTTTGCATGAGGTTGTTTAAGTTTTTTTCTAATGAATTAAGCCTTTGGTCCTCTGGTTTTTTTAAAGTTTACATACATGAGTGATACGTCTTACTACTACAGAATCGAACTATAGCAGCGGTTAGCTAACCGCTGCTACTGCAGTCATCATCGTAAGTCTATGGCAGTAGTTATTGCAGCGGTTATTAAAACTGCCACTATATAGATCCTATTACAGTGATTTTTAAACCACTGCTATAGGCTTGTCTATGGTAGTGGTTAAAAAATCACTATTATAGACAGTCTATGGCAGCTATTATAAATGGTTACGCAACTACTGCTATAGGTCTAATATAGCGGATGACACATTGCCTATGGCAGCGGTTGTAAAATCGCCGTTGTAGCTTCTGAATAATTAAAAAAATATAAAATTTTTAGTTTTTTATATCTTTTACCTAACAAATGCAAAGATATATAACACAAAAAAATATTATAAACATAAAAATATTTTTAAAATGCTAAAATTTTATTATCAAATAAAATTTATTATAATATTTTTTTAAAAAAATATATTAAAAATCTCATAAATCTACATCATCGTCATCCCCAGAAGATGGAGCACGAGCTGGAGGCGGAGCTGGAGCTGGAGCTGGAGCCGAAGCTGGAGGAGCTGGAGCTAGATTGCGCATCAACATATCCTCAAAGACCATAAAGGCATCTCCAAAATGCACGCTAAGCATCGACACCATGTTGCTCACGATGCCCTCTAGATAAGATGCGTACTTCTCAGCCCGATCTACCTACGTCGTAGCATGATCTGCCCGTGTCAACACTGCCTCAAGCTCCTCCTGACTAACGACATCGGAAGCCTATGAAGAGATGCTCACCTCAAACCAATAGCTGGTTGGCATATGTCTGGGCCTGCATCGGATCCTCTCAAAGTGCTCAGGCCCCAAGATTTGAGATAGATGGTCATGAGGTCTAGAGGTATTCAGGCCCTCGCTCGCGAGTGCATCTAACTGATCTTATAATTGTAAGTGCAAATAAAATTTTATAACAGATGCTATAATACTAATCATATATACTAATATATTTAATACTTACAAAAATTCTTTCGATCGTGGCGTTCATCAACCTGCCCTTCTTGTCCGTATGGTTGGATCGGAAGATCTCACTACGGTTGAGCATCACTCCATCTCTCATCAACTATAACAATGAATCAGTTTATCAAAAATATGAAAAAAATATTAATTTAAATTATCTACTAAGATTTAGAATTCATTACCTCTCTATGCACATGACTGGCCATAGACTCACGATCGAAAGTGTGCGTATACTCCTAGACTATTCCGTTCTTTCGATTCTGACGGAAGATAGCATAACAAGTATTCAAATAAATAATAAATATTTAAAAAATATTTAAATATAATTTTTAATATAATGAAAGATTCAAAAATTAGTAATTTTATCTCGAACTCCTCCAATGTGTAACCATCCTCTTCCACTGACTCAAAGGACAGTCCTATATCCATGAAAAAAGCTTCTTTGGAGTGTCTCATCGGTGCTCGAGCCATCCTCTATGGAGCTTGATCTTGTAGCACTGGTACAACTCTCCGATCTTCTTTCGTCAGACATCTCGAGCCCTCTCATGATCAGAAAAATCGTATCCTCCTCTGCACAAATACAAAAACCATTACAAAAAATCTAATTAAAATCAAACATGAAAATGCAAATATAATTAAATGCACTTACCCATATCTTCTTCACACTGATCCCTAACGTACATCCATCAATCGCATCTCTGGCCCCTGGAGAATAATGTTGTACCACCTCAAGCCCTTCAAAAAAAAGATCATCCCCGCGGTCCTCCCACACGCCTTACCCTCGCATCATATTGTCATACCACTTACTGATGTGGTCCACACATGCACATATGGTGGACCGCGAAATATCCTATCTATGAGTGCACTCATAATAAAATATATATGCATAATATAAGGAAAATAATATATAAAAACAAACTAAATAATAATAATAAAAATATACACTCAGATGCTGGATGATGTATCGAAATGTGGTGATGTGTAGGCTCAAATATCTAGGATAGCCTCGTGAAGAGGCCGAGGTGAGGTTCCTGAGCAGTCGATGCGGAGGTGGATATAGCTCGACTCGCTCCTAAATATTGAACTCCGCTAACCTATCTAGAGATAGGGTGAAACTAGATGGGTTCGATCAATCATGACCTCAACTTTAATGAACATCTAACATATAAAATATTAAATAATAATCAAAGATATTGCCTAAGTACCATTTATACAATACATATAAATATTGCCTGCACGACATGCCCTCTCCCTCTCTCTCCTTCCTCTCTCTCGGATTCCTGCCGAATAACAAGTCCACCCCCCCTCGTCTCCTCTCCCTCCTCTTCTTAGTTCAAGTCCCAAAATCAGGTCTGGATACCTGAATCCATAGGGTTGGATCTGGTACTTCAAGAATGGACCCATCGGATATTAGATTCGATCCGATACATAATAAAATCGGATCCAGACTGAATATCCAAATTTTGACCAACTCGATCCATTGATAGTCTAGTTAGTGATTAAATAAATAATACTATAAAAATAAAATAAAATATACTATGATATAGAAGAGGTCGCACCGAAAGCTGAGAGTCGACACGGCGCTAGAGAAAGATGACGGTCTAAGGTAACCTGTAAAGAAAAAGAAGTCGAGAATAGAGAGAAGAGAGAAAGAAAAAGAGGAAAGAGGAGAGAGGCATCTGAGGGCGCCAGATGGAAGCCAAGGGGGAGGGGCAGGGGATGATCGGGAGGAGGGCAAGCGGGTGGCGACCGGGGGGGGGGAGGCCGACGGCGGCTAGGGTGGCGGGGCGACATTGGGAAGGCAAGGGTGTGTCAGACGTCGGTGGATGGGTGGGATGGCGACGGAAGGGGAGCGAGGGGGCATCGAGTATATGAGGTGTGTGGGGGGCGGTTTGGTCGGGCGATGGTCGGGATGAAGGTGAGGGCGACAGTCGGGATGAGTGCAGGATGGGGGCGGTTGGGGATGGAGGGGTAGGGATGGCCATATCAGGATGGAGGCGGGATGGCGTGGCGGTCGGTGGAGAAGGCAAGGGGGTGCCGCGGCAACAGGTGGGTGGGCGACGGTCGGAGGGCAGGGTGGCGATCGAAAAACAAGGTGGGCATGATGGATGTGGTCTCACCGATGATGGAGAGAGGAGAGAGAGAGCAAGCGCGGAGGAAAGAAAAATAGATTTAACCTAACTGCGTAATTTTTGATCCGCTGTCATGATCTATGACAACGATTACTAAAAACGCTGCAATAGATCTACGTTAGCATTCATAACCGCGCCATAGATCATAGCAATGATTTTCAGTAACACTGCGGTAGATTAAAATAATTTTTTTTTATTTTTTCTAAATATTACATAATTTAAAATTAGATATCTAATCATTCAATAATATCTAATAATATCCTTAGAGTATCATCACAAAAGATTACCTCGATCTGATGGCCCTAGCTATCATCAAAATAAATTGATATTCGATGATCAGAATGATAATGCGATATTGAAATATGGCCTCATCGAATCCACAATAAATAAGAATCCCCTACTAGAGATATTTATAATATACCAACAAAGTTTATACTTCAATCGGATAATTCATTTCATATCATTATTCGGGAATAAATTTCGATCGTTAAATTAGAAAAGACGATCAAAGTGCTAAACGACACTGATAGAGTAATGTTTTAGTTAAATGATCGTTGTATAATTGTTAATTATTTAATATATGAGGATGATAAAATTTAAATTATTTTTATATGAATCAATCACGTTAACAAATATGCAAAAGCCGAGCAATGCATATAACAACCGATGGAGTTCAAGAATGGTTATCAGACGACGTATAGTTATTATTTTAGTCTCACAGTTGAATTTTATAATCACCACCATAAAAAATATTAAAGAGTAGTCAAACTATAAAAAAATTATCTCATAATCGACATCGTCTGGTCCTTTGATCACTCGTTTATCATTTAACGATCGAAATTAACCTATACTAAATTAATCAAGATAACGATATTCGATTGAAGTAAAACTTTGATAGTACGCTACAAACATAACTAAGATCATCATTGTAGATTTTTGGATCTATTGAAGATCTTCATCTATCAGATCATCGCATTATCATTTATGATCGTCGAAATTAAATTTTTGTAATCGATGAAGCTAGGGCCATCAAATCGAGGTGATCTTTTGTAATGATACTCTAATGATAATTATTTAGATAATGAATGATTAAGATGGACATTAAAGTTTAAAATTATATAATATTTAGAGTAAAAATAAAAAAAAATATATTACAGTAGTTACAAATAATCGTTGCCATAGATTAACGTGTAGCAGCAGTTACAACGAACCGCTGCTATAGATCTGATCTATGGCAGTGGTTGTCCTAACTACTATCATAGATCGAATCAATAGTAGTGGTTATAAAAAATCACTGTCATAGATCGGACCTATGGCAGTGGTTAAAAAGAATCGCTGCCATAGGTATGGCAGTGGTTGTTCTAACCGTTGTTATAGATCGGACCTATGGTAGCGATTACAAAGAATTATTGTCATAGATTGAATATATGATAGTGGTTAAAAAGAACTGCTATCATAGGCCAGACTGTGACAGCGATTTCTTGTAATCGCTGCTCTAGGTCGATCCTATAGTAGTAGTTTTTTATAATTGCTGTCGTAGATTCTATTACAGTAATTTTAAAAATTGCTGCAATAGTATGCGCTACCATAGACTCTTTTTATAGTAGTATCTGCATAAAGTTATTAAGAGTAATTGCTAGAGAGTTAGGCCTTTGGTCATCTAGAGTATTCAATGGTTGATTGGTAAATTCTAACTCATCTATTGCTTGCTGAATCTTTTTTTAAAAATTGACTCATTGTTATTTAGAGAGATTTGATATTATGGGTAGGGCATATCATAATGTGCATCCATGAAAGTGGATCTTTATGGTACCGGGATAATCACTGGTTATGATTGCTACGAAAAATTTAGTTAAACCCTCCTTCCTGGTTTATAGGTATGATTATTTCTTGGTCTGTAGGCCATTTGGATTTGATTTTGATAAACTTGCTTATACATATATTCAGAAAATCGGTGTGGGAATTCACTTGCATAATGAGTGGGGTTCGAATAAATTACACAAACTTTTTGTGCAGGAAGAAAAGATGGATTAGAAGTATTACTATTGGCTATTAGACGATCTAATTTATAGGACAGCTCATCGATCCACTCTACTCTCGAGATCCATCTTGGATTGTTCTTTATTTTATCTTATCTTATTTAAAAGAATAAAAAAATAAGGAGAGAGAAAAGATAAGAGTCTAGAGGATCCTAGATCTAAGGATGATAAAGAAAAGTGTTTTAATTAGTGGTTTGAATTTATAATGGCAAATAAGTTAGGCAAGGATGGACTCTCTATCCTAGGATTAACCTAGATCTAGGCAGTTCCTAACTATCAAGATCACCTTCGAGCACTCCAGGTAAAGAATCAACCACTCAACTAGCTAGAAAAGTATAAAGTTGGTGGGAGTCCTTCTGTTGCTTTTTTTAGACACCAATTATCTTGGACAGGTAAGCTAACAAAACTAATTAAGTAACTACCTTCTTTTGGGATGCAGTTTTTAAACCACTTACCTAGATACCAGTTGAACTGACTAACCCTAATCCGGTCTAACTCTTAGGATTTCCTATCCTAATGAGCTTGAATTTTCTAAGGTCAATGTCTAATTGATTTTAAATTAAAAGGCTTAGGTCAATGCAATATAAAAGATGGTAGATTGTGGACTAAGAAAGGATGATCAAATTTCTATCTTATCTTATTTAATAGATTGCACCCTTAAAGTATATTATGAATATACAATGCAAATCAAATAAGGTATTCAAATATGTTAAA
The DNA here is from genome assembly GCA_006176705.1 of Cocos nucifera. Lineage (NCBI taxonomy): Eukaryota > Viridiplantae > Streptophyta > Magnoliopsida > Arecales > Arecaceae > Cocos > Cocos nucifera. The sequence continues at coordinate 1,368,570 of QRFJ01000094.1, read as the reverse complement.
AATTAATTTTTGTATTATATTTTTAGTTTTGCTAAATTAATTAAGTGTTATGAGATGTCAGTGATTTTTTAGGATTTATGATTTTATCTTTTTTAAAGTATATTTTAAGTTTTTTTATTCTTTGATTTTGCAAAAGAAAGTAAATTTAAGTGATTAAATCTTAAAAAATAAAAAAAAATCTAAACTATAAAAGCAATAAATCAATTATGAAAGACAATAATTAACTAAATAAAATCAAAGAATAATAATTAATTTTTTATATTTTTTTAATTTTTTAATTTTTTAAATTAATTAATTAATTTTTAATTAATTTGAAGAAATCGTGCTATAATCTTCAACAATGATACTAAAAAATTTGATTGCTTATCGTTAGAACATCAAATAATAATTGAAACTAATTTTACTATTTAGTAGGATAGTTGGTGAGTCGGGTGTCGAGTTTCTCAAAAATTGAAGACTAAGTTACGTTTAATTTAATTAAAAAAATAAAATTTTAATTAATTTATAAAATAAAAATTTAAATAAATAAATTTAAGATAATTAATATAAAATTTTATAAATAAAAATAAAAAAAATAAATAATAATAAAGTGGGGTTTAAAGAATCAGTTAAAGATATTCTGAAATTTTGAATCCATCTCTAGCATGATTGTGGTAATTTTTTTTGATGCAAGAATTTAATAATTTTTAAAAATTTAGTTATGACTATAATCAATTTTTTTTGAACATGAATCGTATCTTTCAATCACGATCCATCTTAATAAAATCATAAGCTATTCAATACTTTAATTCTTAAAAATTGGTAACATATGTTTTATCTATTCTTTCTAGTATAAACTATTAAATCAAGCATGGACTGTATCTTTGGATTATGATCCATCTCTATAAACATAGCCTATTTAAATATAAATCAATAATAAGAATGTTATTAAATCTCATGGATTGAGTAGGAGAATAATTTATTCATTGCATAAAAAAATTATAAAAAAATAAAGAAAAAATATAATCCATGTTCGAAGACTTCATCTTCATCCTAGAATTTTTATCTTTAGCTACACATGATTTAAAATTCTCTGGCTCTCGGCATCTTCAAATCTCCCAAAGAAAAAGAAAAGAAAAATAAAGCAAAATAAGAGAAGAGGAGAGGAGAAGGGAGAGAGAAAGAAGAGATTTGGAGAGACTAATTTCTCCCAAGGGGGCTTTGTTCAGTTCCTGGCATATAGGGAATTAAATAGAGGAGAAAATTAGGAGTTTTTGGATCCTTGTTGAGCTCAAATTGGAGTCTGAATTGAATTTAATCGCTTAAAATAGTTCTAGCCATCCGATCAAGATACAAAGACTTCAATGTCATCAAATCGCCACCATATACCCTACTGGATTTGTTCCTGGCCGTCCGACCTTCGTTTGGGTGAATTTTCGTCGTTGGATCACGCGTTCGAAATCCCTACGAATCCTAAATCAAATCGAAACTCGCCTTGTCCATTGGATTCTGACTAACTATGATGTCAATCATCGGATCGCGCAAATCTCCCTTGCTAAAGCCTATAGACTGCGTGTAGATCGGGCCTATGGAAGACCTGCACCAATCAACCACTGCCGTGCCATTCGAGATTATGAAATTACCCTCATGAGCCGCAATATAATTTTCATAGACCTTTTAGCGGTCTAGGTTCACCATATGGTGCATGCTGATTGGCCAACCCTGTTGAGCTGGATGGTCCATGCCTATTCCATGGCCCGGTCGGTCGGTCCACCATGCACTGATTTATTTTTTTTATTTTTCTTTTGTTTCAAACTTTTGGGCTTTATATTTTTTTGTTTTAGCTTGAATTTGAGTAAAATTTATTACGTTGAAATCCATAAATCGAGCACTTTGCATTGATAGACTTCTTTCCTACAAAATATCCATAAAAATATTAATTTTTTAAATAAATATTAAATTAATATATATTTTAATATTTTATTAAGTAATTTATGATAATTATCACTTAACTGAGCTCCATTCTTAAATAAAATAGAAGCCTCCAGTTGTTTAAGATAGGAGGAGAGGAGAGGTCCTTTCAACGATCCTATTATGCTCCAATGACTTTATTAGAGATAGGAGGAGGACCTCGTCTTAACAATGATAAAAACCAACCATATTAGAAATAGGAGAAAAATTTCATTTTGACATGGGTCAAAGAGGAGAGGCCCTCTCAACGGTCCTTTCGTGCCCCAACGATCTTATTAAAAATAGAAGAAGAAACTCGTTCTAACATGGGTAAAGGCTAATCATGTTAGGAATAGGAATAGGAGGAGAACCTCATCCTGACTTGGATGAAGATCTCCGATTGTTTAAGACAGGAGAAGGGGTGAGGTCCTTTCAATGGCTCTATTGTGCCCCAGTGACTTTGTTAGGGATAGGAGGAGGACCTCATTCTAACAAAGATAAAAGCCAACCATGTCAGAAATAGGAGGAGAATCTCATCCTGACACTGGTCAAAGGAGAGAGGCTCTCTCAACGGCCCTTTCATGCGTCGATGATCTTATTAGTAATAGGAGAAGAACTTCGTCCTAACAAGAATAAAGGCTAACCATATCAAAAATAGGAGAAGAACCTCATCCTAATATGGATGAAGACCTCCTATTGTTTAAGATAGAAGAAGGAAAGAGATCCTTTCAACGGCCTATTGTTAGGGACAGAAGAAAGATCTTATCCTGATAAAGATAAAAATAAACCATGTTAGGAACAGAAGGAGAACCTCGTCCTAACATGGGTCAAAGGAAAGAGGCCCTCTCAACGGTCCTTTTGTATCTCGATGATCTTGTTAGGAATAGGAAAAGAATCTCATCCTAACAAGGGTAAAGGCTAACCATGTTAGGAAGAGGAGGAGAAACTCATCCTGACATGGGTCAAAGAGGAGAGGCCCTCTCAATAGCCATTTCGTACCCTGATGATCTTATTAGGAATAGGAGGAGAACCTCATCCTAACAAGTGTAAAGGCTAACCATGTCAGGAACAGAAGAAGAACCTCATCCTGACATGGATCAAAGGGGAGAGGCCCTCTCAATGGCCCTTTCGTATTTCGATGACCTTATTAGGAATAGAAGAAAAACCTCGTCCTAACAAGGATAAAAGCTAATCATGTCAAGGATAGGAGGAGAAACTCGTCCTGACACAGATCAAAGAGGAGAGACCCTCTCAATGATCCTTTCGTGCCCCGACTATTGTGTTAGGAATAGAAAAAAAGATCAAATATATTAGAAACAAAAGGAGAACCTCATCTTGATATAAGAAAAAAATCTTTAATATTCAAGGATAGAGGATGATTTCATCCAAGCAAAAATCATGATCAACCATAAATGAGATCATGGGATCTTGTTCAGACACAAAAGATGCAAAGATCTAATTATGCAAACTAGAGTAAAACATATCCAAGGGCCATCATCAAAGAGCACATATGTTGCGATGAACTATAATCATTCTTGAAGGGCAGCTCTATAATTAGGAACACAAAAAAAAAAGAGGGGAAGAGGGAGTGAAAAACTATGCGAGCATACGATTGAGATGAAGCAATCAAAATAGTATTTTCATTAAAATAAAAAGTTTAATACATGAAAAGATCTGCATGACTAGTTATAAAAAGAGAGAGAGAGAGAGATGAAGTCCTACTCAAGGTCAGACTTCGGACTACCAACTCCAACCATTATAAGTAAAAGTTTCAGACCTTCAACCTCCTCCTCAAGTCTCTGTCGAGCCGTCAAACTCTCTCTCAATATCCTCTCCCATCTGCGTGACTCCTCCATCTCCCTCAGTCTTTTTCTTAGAACTATAGATTCAGTTTTGGTGTCTTTCACGATGTCCTTTTGTTACACCATTTGAATATTCAATTCACGTAGCTCGACTTTATCTTTTTTGTGCACTGTGGACAGACTCTCTAGAGTGCCCCTCAAAGAAAGAATCTCCTGTGAGTCTCTTCTCGAGCCAACTTGAACTTTATTCGATAGTTGCTGCCGAAGTTGGACGATCTCACCATCAATCTTTCGGAGTTTGCATTGAAGATTGGCAACTTGACCACACCAACCTCGCCTATAATTATTATATGAGTCTTTGGCTGCTTGTAATTGGTCCTGTAATTCGGAGAATCTTTTCAACCACTCTTAATCATACTCAGTTTGATTGGTGGACCATGCTGAACTTTCTTTAAGTATTTAAATCCTCTCTTGTGCAGCCTTCAGCTTGACTTCTAGAGAGCCTACCATGGCAGTCAAAGTCCAAGTCTTCTCACTGTCAAGCTTCTTCGCCCATTCTAGTTCTTTAGTCAAATGGCACTTGTTATTCATGTAGTCCATGGCATCCTTTTTGTGGACCTGCTGAAGATGGGTGACTTTAATTATAGCTTTCGAATAGTGCTTCTTTAACCTCTGAAGTTCATCCTCCGCTTTCTTCAATTTCTTCTTAGTTTGATAAACTTTTCTATTCAGATCCTTAATAAAACGTCTTAGAGGAAGGCCTTGGGATAATGATATGGCATCGGTAGGAGGAGGTGAATCATGATTATCTTCGCTATGGGCATTCTAAAATACAAGCATACCATGGCATAAACATGGATAAATTTTTTTTTCATTAATTCAAAATATCCAAGTACAAGAAGAAAAAATGAAAAAGAAAATACAATGGAAAGAGATCTCAGACCTTAGGGGGAGCGGTCGAGGAGTTTGTCACAGCATCATCGGCCCCTACTCTTCAATAGTGGGCTCGGCAGGGGGGAGGTCGGTCGCGGTAGTGGATGATTCTGCTTTGCCTTCAGGTGCTTCTTCATATAAGAAGCCAAAGTCAAGCTTGAGAAACTTGCTCGCCATCCTATCCTCACATAGCTCGAACCCCTTATTGAAGGTCTCTTGGCTAAATTTGACATTTAGGTCTCTCATTTTAGAGGAGATCTTGAACTCCTCGATCGTCTAAAACATTGCCTCCGAGATCTATCTAGAAATCTACTCCTTTAGTTCGACAGTCTCGACTGCAGCCTTTTTTCTCCTCTCCTCTTCCAAGGCCAAAGCGATCTTTAATCCCGCTAATATTTTTTCATCCTTATGGAGTGCTTCTTGAAGACCCTCAACCTCAACATTTTTTTTCTTTAAAAGGTGGTCAACCTCGTCTCTCTCCTTAATAAAGCACATGACCTCAACTTGATGATCCTCTTGGATCTTCACCAACTCCGACTTTAAGTAGTTCAGTGATCTGATGTAGCCAAGCAATTGATGGCCCATCTATAAAAAAAAAAAAAAAGCAAAGTGGATTGTGCGGATGAAGAAACATTAAGAAATTTAAAGAGAAAAGAAAGGATGAGATAATTATCTTAAGAAAGGATCCAAGTGAATCTCAAGCGCATTGATCGACATCAACATCAACGATTCTATCTACAACTCCAGGTATGGTGAACCCATCGACCAAACCCCTAACGATTTTATAATTATTGAAGGAGTTCTCTCCCAACTCTTTGTCGGAACTATTAGGCCCTTTGCGGTGGGTCTTCCACTAGGACTTTCTTAAGATCCTTTTCGTCCCCTTTTTCTCTGCCTCCTTCTCCCTTTTGCTAGGAGGTTCTAGGACTTGGGCCTCGACAGGAGGGCTCAACGACATCGAAGGTCCAGTGACCTTGGTAGTGACACTAAACTCAGTAGCAAGGGGAGCTTTGGCAGTAGGGACAACCTCAGGAGCATCAGTGGCACTGGCGGGAGAGCTCGGAACATCAACTCTTGCTTTTTTCGAACTCTCATCAGGTGCCTTCCCTTTTCTTTTGCGAGTCAAAAGTCCCCTCGTAAGCATTTCGATGGCTTGGACATCCATTTCTATAGTAAACAAAGAAAAAGTATGGTTAGAGAGGAAAAGTAAAAAGAATAGTTTGCAGACTTCGATCAATTATCTGTTGGATTAAGAGGACAGAGGCCGAAGTTGAACAGAAGTTTTTCATAGAGAAGTTTGGATGGTGGTGGAACTTTGTAACCCTTCAGTTTATTGAAGGAGCCAAGATCTTGCCTATCTAATCCAAGAGCTTGGCAAACTGATTCTCTTCAAAGGCTCCATGGGGGAAGTCCTAATTCTAGAGTTGGATAGGACATAAAAAAGAACTTCTCCTTCTAGTTGTATTTGAAAGAAGGAGCTCCTTTCAATAATTTATTCTTACCGAACTGGGTGAAAAGTACCACCAGTCCTTCGTAGAAGGATGATGTTTGAAGGTATCATAGTTCTGAAATAGGAAGATGGTTGGACAAACTTCAGCACCGCGACAAAGAAAGATAAACCTGATAATAAACCTTAAAAAATTTGGTACTATAGAAGCAAAGGAGATGTTCAAAAAATGAAAAAGAATAACTACAAAAGGGGGGAGAGAAAGTCTCAGTTCGACATGAAAAGCTTCTAAGTACAGACCACCTAGATTCTAATTAATACTCAGGAGGGATTCCATATTGGATTCTAATTGAAGAAAGATCGTCAGTGGATAAGGAACAAGAAAAGATTTTGGATATGAAGTTTGATTGGGGTATATCCCTAAGTTTGGTCTCTTCTTTGGAGTTAGGATTTTGGAAGGATGGATCAGATGGGCTCCTAGAACCAGACGTCTATGAAGTTTCAAAAGATATTTAAATTGGAGAGAACTTGAAAAATCCTTGAAAAAGTAACAAAAAAAGGGGATTATAAAACCATGTGGAAAGAATGTCTAAACTTGTATGGAAGATTAAAAGATCGAAAAACAAAGAAAAAAAAGAGAATGATGGAGGACTAACCTAGATCGGTGGGAAGATGTGAGGAGATGACCGAAATGATGAGATGTAGCTGAGAGAGTGATGCGGGACAGCCTAAAAAAAAGAAAAGAAAATACAAAGCTTCCTTCCATTCATCAATAATAAATCACGTTCGATCGTGGCACATTATTTTCAGGATAAACAGTATAGTTGCCTATACTCTACTCAGGAGGCATGAGTGATTGACATGGGATCAAAGCACAATCAATCTACATGATGCTGATGAATATCATTTTAGAGATCAATAAATAACTAGCAATAATAAAGTAAATAGACAGATAGCAGAAATTAAACATACTCATGAATAATTGCAAAAAAAAAAATATAAATGGAATGAAGGATAGCAAGAAATTAAGCCCGCAAAAAAATCCAAAAAAAAATAAGAAGAATCTAGATCGTGGTAGTTAAGAAACTATTCTGATTAGAACTCTTAATCTTTTAACCAAGCAGATCTATCGATAAAGAACTGGGTCTTTACCAATATCGGATCTAAAAAAAAGAAAAGTAAAAATTAAAGATCAGTTGAGAAGGAATGAAGGTCCTTGTCAATGTTTGATCTGTAGAATAATAGATCACTCTTTCTCTCTTTGTATGATAGATGAAAATCTTAGAGGAGATAGATCTTCTTTTGGTGGAGTAGGCTTATGTAGGTAAATGGTGAAAATGAATCAGGATCATAGGAATACCGAATCTCAAGAAAATGAATGTTAAGAAGATAGAAAAAGGTGGGCCTCACACCCTCCCCTCGTGGGAAGATTTTGGATCTCACACCCTCTCCCTCTTGGAGCGACCAACATAAGTATTTGTGAGAACTGTAAATTAATTCATTCATTCATTGTCTCATTCATGAAAGATAAATGAGTTTATATAAGATCCTAGAGATCCTATTTCTTTAGGAATCCTATTTCCTTTATAAGAAAAAAATCAACCCTTCCAACAAAAAAAGTAAAACATTATGTATGGTTTCCAAATACAATAATATATCATATCTATCTTTTATGGAACCATAGGAAAGAAATCAGCCTTTTAACAAAATAAGTAAGAAATCAAGAACTCTTAAGAAATCCTAGGGAAGAAAAGAAACTCCATGTGGGCGCTTGATGCCTGGCACAACTAGGCATAAGGATCCTTGGGTATGGCACATGCTGGCGTGTGTATTTTCTCCCTGGGCATGTGGAGGATGGTGCCTCCAAAGATGATGTAGACCAAGCTTGCTTCTTTATGATGGTCTCTTTTCAAATAAGGCTAAATCCAAAATAAACCCAATTATGGTCCTATGGACCCAAAACTAAATGCATCAAAAGAATTAATTGATTAAATCAAAAGGACTAGAACAAAATAACTGAAGTAGAGTTATTCTGATATGACTTCTTCAATCCAAATTGAATCTAAGTTATATTGCCGACTTCTGATGGCTTTGGTGTCCGCACCAATTCTCTTGGGGTTGGGAGAACTCGATCCTATCGAGTGGGAGTCGATTTTGCTCTGATGACGCTCAAACAAATCGGGATCAATACGCTACAGCTCTTCTCGAGTGATCCAAATATCCTCGGACTTCGATCGATCTCGTCATCTAACTAAGTACCGCTGATAGCTTCGACTCCGGATGGAGATGATCTGCTTATCCAAAATTCTTTCAATCTGATCATGCTTTGACATTTGGCCGATGGACATTCAAGAATAGGCTCTCTCTCAAAGGTTGGTTCAGGTACAAATGGCTCACTAGGTATTCAAGTTGGCTCTTTATAGGCGATGAAATTTGCAACATTAAAAGTAGAGCTAATCCCAAAATCAGAAGATAAGTCCACAACATATGCATTTGGTCTAATCTTCTTTAAAATCTTAAATAGACCTACTCCTCGAGCATGTAACTTCTTAATGGTTCCTGATGAGAATTGTTCAGGCCTCATTCAAACCATCATATAGTCTTCTTCCGCAAACTCTTGACATCTATTTATAAACTTTATTACTAATACTAATTTTTTTACTGATCTTTTTATATAAACTCTTGACATGCTGTACAAATGACTCTGTAGATTCAAAAATTCTAGCATGCATGGGCAGTGGGATAAGGTCTATTGATTTTCTAGGTTGATATCCATGAACTATTTTCTTGGGATGATCTATCTTAGGGTCCTCACAAACTTCTCTCGTAGCAATCATCCAAACTGGTGATCCTTTACTCACGATCATCTCTAATTCCTTAGCACCTATCAGATGGAGGCTTTTCTTTTTGATATTTTTTTTTGGTCCATCACCTATCTTTCTATTGGTAGCCTTAGATAGAAAAGGATTGATCGTGATCTTCTTACCCTTATGAGTGAAACTACAGGAGTTGGTTCGGCCATAAATTGTAACATCATTATCAAACAGTCAAGGCCGACCTAATATGATACTTCCGACTTCCACGGGTAAGACATCGCACCAAACATGATTCTGATAAGAATGGAGCTGGATAGGAACACAACATCTAAATTTGATGGGAATAAAGGAGTCTATCCAAGACACACGATATAGGTTGGGATGATCTACAGGAGCTAATCATAATCACTTAATCATGCCGGTAGAGATGGCGTTGATACAGCTACCGGTATCAATGATCATCTTACAAATTTTATCGCTAAATTTTATGAAGATATGGAAAATAGAAGTTTTACGCCAGTCTTCACTCTCCTTAGTCTGTGCTAGAACATACCTAACGACTCCAAGTCTAAGGTCTAACTCCGGTGTGATAAAACTTAGGATTTCCTCAGTACTCTCAAACTACTCGACTAAGTCTGGATTAGCTTCATAAACTTTCTCCTCAATATTTTTTAGAGTTTTTTCTTCTAATTCTTTCATAAATAATGATCGGTTGGGATATTGTGCAGCAAAATGACTGTAACTATGGCACTTGAAGCAGTGGGATCGAGAACTACTATCCTTAGATAACTCTCCTGCAACTCTTTTTTCTTTATCTTCTTTTCTCATAATAGGATTTGTAGATGGAGATCCATTACTAGGAGTCTGGATAGTATTGGGTCTCGATCTAGAAGGAGTTACTCGGCAAGGTTCAAGATGATGGATGGTCGAATACCTAAAAAATCTCTCAAAGTCTAGGGCAAGTTGATAAGCTTGTTCTAACGTGGTTATCTCTTGCAAAAAGAGTTCATGCTGGATATCTTCTCATAATCCAACTCTAAATCTAAACAAGGTAACAACCCTATCTTCAGTTACTCCACATCTCATGAGGTACTCATCAAATCTCGTGATGTACTCTGTGATTGATCTATTTTCTTAAGTAAGTCTCTGCCATTGATCTAAAAGTCTTTGTTGGTAGGAGGTGGGAAGGTATTTTTTTCTAAGTTTCTCCTTCTTTTCATCCCAGGTTTCTATCGGATCTTGTCTTCTTTGGTTGAAAGATGTTCAATACTTTTTCAATAAAGTTAGGCTTGCCTAACCAACTTCATCCTAGCAAACCTAACTCTTCTTGCTTCAGATATTTCGTACCATCCAAAATAGTGGTCCATGCCCGATTCTCAATCTAGGTACTCTCCCGAATCTAGACAACCATCAAAACTTGGGGCTTCGATCTTTACATTCCTAAGGACATGCTTATCCTGATCGAGCTGGTTATGATGGAGGTGGGCTGCTATAGATCGATCTAGGTCGAGGTTTCTTCTTCTCTATCCTATAGGTAGTTGGGGAGACTCAGGTTTAGATTGTCTTTGCCTAGCTTCTTCTAGTACTGTTATTCTTTCACTCATGATTTTCATAAAATCTTTCATATCATCAAACTTCTCAATCAGGGCATTAATGATGGCTGCTGTATTGGGATCCATGTTGGTACTGGGTGAGAAAGTAGGACGTTGGTACTGGATACCTGATCTAGTGGTCATGCAAGTCCAGGATGCAGAAATAAGATGCAATAAAAAAAATACTAAAAAGTAAATTATAAAATTTAAATTATGAAAATTTAACTTGTAGAAATTTTAAATTGCAGAATTTAAACTAAAGCCTTAACCAATCCAACTCTGATACCAAATTGATGTGGGACAGCCTAAAAAAAAAGAAAAAAAATATAAAGCTTTCTTTCGTTCATCAACAATAAATCACGTCCGACCATGGCACATTATTTTCAGAACAAATAGTATAGTTGTCTATCCTTTACTCAGGAGGCATGACTGATTGACATGGGACCAAAGCACGATCAATCTAAATGATGCTGATGAATACTATTTTAGAGATCAGTAAATAACTAGCAATAATAAAGTAAATAGATAGATAGCAAAAATTAAACATGCTGATGAATAATTGCAAAAAAAAATATATAAATAGAATGAAGGATAGCAAGAAATTAAGCCCGTAAGAAAATCCAAAAAAAAGATAAGAAGAATCTAGATTGTGGTAGTTAAGAAACTACCCTGATTAGGGCTCTTAATCTTTTAACCAAGTAGATCTATCGATAAAGAACTGGGTCTTTACCAGCATCGGATCTAAAAAAAAAGTAAAAATCAAAGATCAGTTGAGAAGGAACCAAGGTCCTTGTCAATGTTTGATCTGTAGAATAATAGATCACTCTTTCTCTCTCTACATGATAGATAAACATCTTGGAGGAGACAGATCTTCATTTGGTGGAATAGGCTTATTTAGGTAGATAGTGAAGACGAATCGGGATCGTAGGAACACTGAATCTCAAGAAAATGAATGTTAAGGAGATTAAAAAATGTGGGCCTCACACCCTCCCCTCGTGGGATGATTTTGGATCTCACACCCTCTCCTTCTTGGAGCGACCAACACAAGTATTTGTGAGAATTATAAATTGATTCATTCATTCATTATCTCATTCATGAAAGATACATGGGTTTATATAGGATCCTAGGGGTCCTATTTCTTTAGAAATCATATTTTCTTTATAAGAAAAAAATCAACCCTCCCAATAAAAAAGTAAAATATTATGTATAGTTTTCAAATACAATAATATATCATATCTATCTTTTATGGAACCATAGAAAAAAATCAGTCTTTAACAAAATAAGTAAGAAATCAAGAACTCTTAAGAAATCCTAAGGAAGAAAAGAAACTCCATATGGGCGCTTGATGCCTGGCACAACTTGGCATAAGGATCCCTGGGCATGGCACATGCTAGCATGTGTATTTCCTCCATAGGCATGTAGAGGATGGTGGCTCCAAAGATGACGTGGACCAAGCTTGCTTCTTTATGATGGTCTCTTTCCAAATAAGGCTCAATCCAAAATAAATCCAAGTATGATCCTATGGATCCAAAACTAAATACATCAAAAGAATTAATTGATTAAATCAAAAGGACTAGAATAAAATAACTGAAGTAGAGTTATTCTGATATGACTTTCTCAATCTAAATTGAATCTAAATTATGTTGCCAACTTTTGATGGCTCTGGTGTCCGCAGCAGAGAGACTTCGATGGTCGGAAGGATCGTGGGTGAGATGGAACAATACGTTCGGAGAACTCGAAAAGATGCTCGAGAGAACAAGAACCGATCGAACAGTGCATCGATGGCCAGAGAATCAATGAAAAGGGCGAAACGCTCTTAGACAGAAAAGAATGAAGGAGGGAGGAGAAAGAGAAAGTGCAGATGAAGATGGATAGTCGGAAGGAAAAAGAAAGATTTAAATAGAAAGGCAAAATTAGAGAAAATTATAATTATAGGACCTCTTCAGCCGACCCCAACTAGCCACGTGTCCCACTCATTTCTGATGCTTGATGAAACAATAATTGCACTGTACATGAAGGTCCGAGCCAAATGAGTCTTTGAGGAAATTTATTCTTTCAGGTCATTCAGCATTAAATCTCGGCACCAATTCAGAAAAGCCAAAAGATTTTATTCTCCGAGAGTGGGAGGCTGATAAAGAACTTTGACTACAGCGATTTTTTTATACTCCCTTCATTCAAAATTCAAACTCAAAAGTTGAGGGATAAGTGTTGAGGATAAAATAACCCCCACCGAAGTTCTTAGCTACCGACCCTCATTTTGAAGGGATTCACCGATCCTCCCAACAACAAGTCCATACCACGAAACTTATCGAAGGTACGTTAAAACCTGGCCAGACGATCTTGAATAGTAAAGAAAAACTATTATTTAATTAACCTTGCTTCTTAACTTAGAATGAGTGATAGGATCAAAATTTTACTCTCTCGATCTTGATTGATGATGAGTTTTGAATATAGTTGAAGTTTTATATCATGGACAACGTGCTCCTTCCAGTAACGCTCCATTCAGTCGAACTCCTTTTGGATGAACTTCTTGAGTAGCACTCCTTCTGGATGAACTCCTTCAGTCGCATTTCTTCCAGATGAACTCCTCCTATCGTGCTCCTCTCAACAACCCTCCTTTCAGTTGCACTCCTTCCAGCAGTGCTCCTTCCAATCGAACTTCTTCTAAATGAACTCCTCCAGTCGTGCTCCTCACAGCAGCGCTCCTTTCAGTCAAATTTTTTCTGGATGAACTCCTTCAGTCACTCTCCTTCCAGGCAAACTTCTCTAGTCATACTCCTTTTGAATGAACTCCTCCAATCATGCTCCTCCCGATGGCGCTCCTTCTAGCTACTCTTCTTTCAGTAGCGCTCCTTCCAAGTGGACTCCTTCTGGAAGCACTTCTTTTAGTTGTGCTTTTTTCAGTTGAGGTCCTTCCATTTGAGTACCTTTCAGGATAAGCTTCTTCCAATCAGTTACGAACCTATTTAGTCCATATTATGCCTGTCAGCTAGAGCCATACGAAAGGACCTTGTTAAACCACTGATCCATGATAACTGCTTCGCAAAGGATGGAGCATAGTACTTCAAGATCTTAATTTAGGAGGCATCTACTTGCATATGACCCAGGAGGCCTCCAAACTACTTAAAGCCACTAGACATTACTCCGATAGATCTTGGCCGATTACCAGTTCACTGCATATACTGAAGTTTTCAACCTACGTCTGAACTCCAGCAAATAGATCTCAACTGCTTGTAGGTAGTGACAAACGATAACTCATCCTCTATAATAAACTCCACGGAGCCTGAGCGGTCCACTACTAGATGATTAAAGTTGTCACCATCAGTTTGTTACATGTTCCATTTATAAAAGAGATCCTCCGGATACATTTTTCTCTAAGCTCTCATCTCCTTTCCATTATTTTACTTTTCTATTTTCTTGAGCACTCCATTCTAGTTGGTCAAAAAATTGATTTAAGCATCAAACATCCTACCAGAGCCATCCACCTCTAGTTAGAATTTTATTTTGTAGATCCAGTTGGCAACCTCATCTTCCCAACTTTGGCTGCCTGCAGCATTCTCATGGATTTCTGCACCAACAGGTAACATGGTCACCAATCCATGGATAACTCTTTGTCCAGATGCTTCTCTAAGTATATTGCAACAACTTGGTCTCTAAGTCATGTGGGCTCACCTAATAGTTATTAACCATATTTCTTAGTTAAGTCTGATCCACCATTCATCAGTGGGTACAATGCTGTCATTGGAATTCTCACCTAATAGTTATTAGGCCCAACCCAATCTTTATCCTATGACATCTGATGCTAATAAAGTGGTTGAACATTCTTGATGCAACCAAATCACTGTAACTAGTCGAGAATGATCAACACCAGAAAGGCACCTGCATATCTTTATAATGGTAGAAGACCTCTAGACTTAATATTTGATAAGAAGATTTAGGTTCAGGTCACTTCTAGGTCAGCACGTCTGATATTTGCTTGATCAGGTTGAGGTTAGCATAATCTCATGTTTGACTAACCTAGCTAGTCGGCATGGATGAAGATGAATGACCAAGCAACTTTATTCAATATATAATCAACCAAATTGGTCAAGTAAGTGATATCAGTGGAAAGATATCCTATACTTGCCTAAGACATCATTTCTAGTCAGGTAAGCATAGTGCAATTAAAAACCACTGGTCGAGCCCAAACTTACCTTAAACACAATTGGTCAATCAGTATCGAACAGGTCAGCCTAGTTACTTGGGCTCGAACCATTGAACCAAATTCAATCTTGATTTAATCAATTCACATCACATGTGAATCAATTTGACCAACTACAACTAAACTCAATTTTGTGCCCCTTTGACCTAATCCTAACCAACATTTGATTAGGTTCGATCGACTGCTCAAAATTAGAAAGGGTACTAACCTGATCTAATTAATGACTCTAATTATAGTTTAGTTACTAGACCTAATTTGTTCAACCCATACCCATAAACCCATGTCTTATGCAATAAAATTTAGATCTTAAATTTATAATTTTAGATCTTTTAATTTTAAATCTTAATTCTTAATTAAGTATATTATGAACATGGATTTAGTTTAGATGTTAAAATAATTTTTAATCTAAACTAATTTAAATTGTATCAGATATAATTTTGTTGTCATCAAACTCGAGTCAACTCATCCTGGAAATCGAGTTGGCATGTTTGTAATAATTAGAAATTGTAGGCTTCGACCTACAGGATTGAGTCGACTCATATGCAAATGAGTCGACCTACCAGGATCTTGAGTCAACTCCAAAAAGGATGAGTCGACTTGCCTTGAAACTCAAGTCTACTAAAAATGAATCTGAGTCAACTCGGCAGGCTTGCTAGCCACAATTTTAGGGTTTTATGCAATCAGATCCTAGGATTTTAGATCTAGGATTTTATAAAAAATAAATTTTAGATCATGTATCAACAATCTATATATCACATAAGTAATTTAATGATCTAAAATTAATCATTAATACATATCTAATATATGCATAAAACAAAACTTAGATCTAAAACATGTATCACATACACTTAGGATCTTCCGTTCATTGTTTTCTTCATGGGAGATTTTCATAAGTGGCACCCCTATACGTTATAAGAGAACCCATTGAATGGATAAGTGAGGGGCTTCAACCCCTGCTTCCTCTTATAACTGGACAGCCATGGTGAAGCACCCATTCCAAGTACTAAGTAAACTAGAAATTTAATCTAACATATCAAATATGTAATCTATTAAATTTTAGACTTAATTATCTTTCACATATCAAATATATGAATAATAAATATAAACATTAATTCAGATCTAAACATCATGCATATATCAAAATTCAAGTCATAGAAACTACTTTTTTAGATCTAAACATGAAATCGCACATCATATATATACATCAATAAAATTTAGATCATAGAAACTAATTTTATACTTGAATTCGATTCTGCAATAATATTAGATCCAAATGAAACCCTACTTAATATCTTCAGATTTGAAACTAATTTCAGATCTGAAGAGATCATGATTTATTTTAGATCTAAAATAATTTTAGATCAAAAATAATCTTGTAATCACATTACAACATACAAAAATTTTTAGATCTAACTATCATTAATCTTCTACATTATTTCAGGCAACGATTTGTCAAAATAATGGCTAGCAGTTAACTAATCTTTAGATATGATCTCTACAAATTAGATTTCAGATCTAATTAGATCGTGTTTGTATCAGAGAACCTAGCTCTGATACCACTATTAGATAATGTGGTGGTTTCATACGTGTAGTTTTAAAACTTTTTTAAACTAGATTTATGTGAAGCAAAAATAAAATAAATTAAAACTTTTTTTAATTTAAAAATACATACTAGATCAGATTTGAAAATCATGCTTTGGATTTTGATATGAACACACTCCAAAATCTAAAATCAAGATTAAGAAACAAAAGATGAATGGAGATCCGATCTCCATACCTGATTGTTTTGGATCCTACGGATATCCAGGCTTCTAGTCGTAGCCGCGTAAGTACCTAGCCTCTACTGGTATCCACATAGAGATGATTCTGATTGAAGCTTGGAGGCCACTAGTGTGCTGGCACTTTGCAAGCCTTGCTCCTCAAGCTTGGATCTGGACTTTTTCTTCTAGATCACGAAAAATAGGGTTGCAGCATGAACCTTTCATGTTAATCTGATGATATTTGAATTGGAAGCCTGAAAGAGGAAGAAGAATCTTTTTTTTTTCTCTTTCTTTCTCTCTAATCTCCTTTTTAGATCTTAGATTAGATCTGAGATCCACTAGGGCATTGGAAGATCAAGGGAAGGAAGAAAGAAGGGCATGAGATAGATGAGATGTTGTGGCCAGGGAGAAACCTCTCCTCACAAACTCACGCACGCATGCCCTTTTCTTTAGATTTTTTGTCACACAAAAAATCTCTTCCCACATCCTCCACAAGATAAGAGTCGATCTTAAGGTCAAAACAAATTTTGAACCAAGTCAAAACTCATTTGGATAGAGTCCCAACCTTAAAGGAAAGGTCCACCTTCTTTTCATGTGCGCCATAAGAAAGGGCGATGCTTTTCAGCACACCCTTCTCTTATTTCCATGTGAAACATGAGAGAGAATCCTTGAGAGAGAGTGTTTGGCTTCTTGGTTCAATTGGGTTTCAAATTTGATTCAATTGGAATCCGATTCGAGCCTGATTCGAATCAAATTTGAAAAACTATCAAACCAGATTTGAAAAGATTGTCAAACTAGATCTAATTAGGATTGAAATCCAAATCTAACTTAAATAATTAAACCCAATTAGTCTTAAATTAAGTCAAATCTAATTAAATTAAATCTAATTTAAATTAATTAAAACTTGATCCATAATTTAATTAGGTCCAATTAAATTGTAATACGTGCAATTAAGTCCCTCGCTTTGCTAACAATTGGCAGTTACTAAATCTGTAATGTTCACAAATTAGTGGTTTCGAAATTGAAACCATCAATCCAATTGACAATTTGAATTGGATCCAAGCCATTGATTGGGTCAAGCTCCTTTTGTGTGTGATCTCTTAATTTCTATTCTGTCTGGTAGTGAGACATAGGAGGGGATTGTTAGACATTGGAGGAGCTAAGAGTTTGAGATTTAATTTCTAACTTTTAAATTTTTTAATATACTTAAAATTATATATAAATATTTTTTAAATATTTATTATTTATTTGAATACTTGTTAGGCTATCTTTCATTAGAATCAGAAGAACCGAGCAACCCAGGAGTATACGCACACTCTCGACCGTGAGTCTATGGCCAGTCATGTACATAGAGAGATAATGAATACTGAATCTTATTTGATAAATTAAATTAATATTTTTTTAATATTTTTAATAAATTGATCTAATATTATAGCTGATGAGAGATAGGATGATGCCTAGCCATAGCGAGATCTTCTAATCCAGCCACATGGATAAGAGGAGCAAGTCGATGAACGCTGTGATCAAGAAAATTTTTGTAAGTAATAAATATATTAGTATGATTTATATTATAGTATTTTTTATAATATTTTATTTAAATTTATAATTATAGAAGTAGTTAGATACGCTCGTGAGTGAGGGCCTAGACACCTGTGGCCCCCATGACCATCTATCTTAGGTCTTGAGGCTTGAGCACTTTGGAAGAATCCCATGCAGGCCTAGACATACACCGATGAGCTACTGGTTTAAGACGAGCATTTTTTCACATATTTTTGATGTCGTCAGTCAGGAGCAGCTTGAGAAGGTGTTGACGTAAGTAGCTCAGGCTATGGTGCGGGCAGATTAGGCTATGCCATGGGCTGCTCATGATGAGGAGCGCACATCTCATCTAGAGGGCATCCTAAGCACCATGATGATGAGGCTCAGTGCATGTTTTGAAGCTGACTCATGGACCTTAAGGACATGTTAGCCGACATTCCAGCTCTAGCTCCCATAGCTCCAGCCCCTCCAGCTCCAGCTCCTCTAACTCCAGCTCCAGCTCCTCCAGCTCATACTCCATCTTCTGGTGATGACAATGATATAGATTTAGAAAATTTTTAATATATTTTTTAAAAATATATTATAATAAATTTTATTCAATAATAAAATTTAAGAATTTCATAAATATTTTTATATTTATAATATTTTTTTATGTTATTAAACTACATTTATCATATTAAAAATATAAAAATTAAAAAAATTATATTTTTTTTGTTATTCAAAAGCTACTAAAATCATTGCCATAGGCGTGTCAATCGCTGTCGTAGGTTACGTACCAATTACTGCATTAGATCTATGGCAGTAGTTTTGTAATCACTGCTATAATATATGGCAATGGTTCATAAACTGTTGCCATATATTGACCTATGGCAATAGTTTTATAACCACTACTATAGACTCTATGGTAGTAATTGCGATAGGTATCTATGATAGTGATTACAAAACCGCAGCTATAGATCAATCTATGACTATGGTATGGTAACCGTTGCCATAAGCTTTCTATGATAGTGGTTTGGATAACCACTGCTATAAACCTATGGCAATGGTCATAGTGGCAGCGGTTAGTTAAATACTATCATAGCCTATAATAGTGATTTTTTAGGCTACAGTAGCGGTTACCAACATTGCCATAGCCCTGTTCTGTAGTAGTAATGCATTGATCTAACTGGATCGATTATTGTCCTCTGTGATAATCCTTCGATCAGGAGCATTTAAAAATTAATGACTAATAATATATATCTCAAATTCTCAATTCTTTAAGAATATACAAAATCATATTTGTTAATTTCTAGGATAATTCATGGACACATACAACATGAATGGTAATAAAAATTGCCCATCCAGTATAAAAATAGGTCCTAAAGGAAGGTATGCGTTAGCCAAAATTGGCTTCTAAAGCATACATCTAACAGATAAATGGTCGGTGGGAGTTGAATTTTCATGATTCTTCATAGCTTCCACTGATGCTTTTCTTTATTGTAACTTGTCGATGCTTTAAAGTGTTATAACATGCTGATACTTCAAAGCATCGTAACATGCCAATACTTATAAAAATGTTGGCAGGTGGATGTGGTATTTGAATTTTTCTGACGCTTCTTCCTAGCATCGATATAGGTTGATAAATCCCATTATTATATTGTGCTTCAGCCACAAGCCCTTGGATACAAAATTGATGCTAGAAAGAGGGCCAATGTACCTCCAATGGACTGTAGTGCATCTTTGGCAACCTTTTCCAAAGTCCTCCTTGACTAGGGGTTATACTGTGGTGTAGGAGGGAGGACATTATTGGTTCTATCTTGGTTGTGAGTCAAGGAGAACTCTGGCTTATATAAGATGAAATCTTCTCTCTTCTGTGAAGTATCTTTTAAGGAATAGAACCATAAGGCCCTGTGCCATGGCAGCCAGAGGCCAAAGCAGACAATATCTTACATACACGAAAGTGGAGCTAGACCCACTTGAGCCATGAGCCCTTTACCGCAATATATGGATCATATTCGGTGGATCAGTCCAATAATCACTTGCCATATTACTCCTTTCTTTATATTTAAACTATTCAAGATCAAAATTATTGGAGATAATCCAAAAAAAACTTAAAATTTTTCTATAATTATCTTCCAAGCATTTTAATTTTATCATTTAAATATTTTAATTTTTTTATTATCATGATATTAATTTTTGATCATTAGGCTCCTTATTATCAATGGTCATATACATTTAATCTTATTTTTAATTTCTGACCATTAGACTAATAAAAGCCCCAACGATCACAAATAGTCATAAACGATCATATTGAATGGCAATAATTAAAAGGATCATCCTGAAACCTAATTTTAGGCATCCAATCTAAGTCTCTCCTTCTCTTTCTTCTAACTTTTTTTTTAAAATCTTTTATCTTCATGATTTTTTTTCTGGATGCTGAAAGAGTCTTTATTAACATCCTACACGATCATGCTCGCTGGCAGAAGGATCCCGATCGTATCTTGAGGTGGTTAATTTTTTTGAATATGCTTGCATAAGGGATGGGAATATGCCTTAGGATAGTATTCAACACGCTTCCGAATTTGATCAATTTTATTTCATATTGTGCTATAAGTTATTTATAATTTTACAATCAAAATTTTTATTAGTCTTCTTAAATTAATATAGAATTTTAAGCCATGTTCCAACATTCTAAGGCGTACTTCCCTAGATTATGATTAAGAAGATAATAGGGTGCTATGCAATAGTGTTTTGCCCCATTATTTAGGCTAATTTTGTTGATTTAATTGGTTCATTTTTTCTTGGTTATTAATTATTTTGGGCTTGTGGGGCTAATATGAAAACACAAAAATTGTGTAGCATTGAAAAAATGTGAGTATGGCATCTTCTTTCTAAATGTCACTTAATAAAATATAATCTATTATGTTTGGACCACATTTTTTGTCTGTATTGCTGTGATCATGCCTTGGCTCTTAGTTTTCGATCCATTTGCTACTGCTCTATCTATTGGGCTTTAGATACTCCGAATATAATTATACATATTAAACATATTATTATATATATATATTAATTCATCCTGTGGGGGTTTGCATGAAAATACATGTAACCAAAAGAAATGCAAAGAACATAAACATAACACTATAAAAAAATAGGGCATCAGTGACGAAAATTTTGTGATAGAAAAAATCTATCATAAATTATGATAGATTTATGATGGATCTATGACGAAAAAGTAAAATATTTTTTTTGAACCATTCATGATAGATTTATGACAGAAATATCCATCACTAAATGATCTATCATAGATTCGTCACAAATTTATGATGGATTTATGACAAAAAAAATAGAATTTTAAAATCTTTCATCGATGGATTTATGATAGATATATCCAACACTAAAAAATCCATCACAAATCGATCACAAAGTTGTGACGAATTTGTGATAAAAAATAAATATAAATTTTTGATTATTTTTAGTGATAGATTTATGATGGATATATTTGATACAAAAAATCCATCACAAAGTTGTGACGGATTTGTGATAGAAAAAAGATACAAAATTTTGATTGCTTTCAATGATGGATTTGTAATGGATTTGTGATGGAAAAAGATACGGATTTTTGGTTACTTTCGGTGATAGAGTTGTGATAGATATATTTGATACAAATAAACCATCTCAAATCTATCATAAATTTATGATAGATTTATGACAAAAAAAAGATATAGAATTTTAAAATTTATGATGAATTCAATTTGGGTTGAATTTGAAAATTATCCCTATGAATTTTGAATTTGCTCCTATGAAATTGGGACAAATTTGGAATGGATCTAGTATATATTATTAATTTTTATTAAAATTTTAACTATAGATCTGACTCGATTCAATCCAATCGAAGTCCAACTCCTTTTATCGAGTTGACCCAATACGATCCGATCCAAGATTCGCTACTACAAAAAGAGGCTATGGTAGCACATACTATGATAGCAATTTTTGAAACCACCATAATAGAATCTACGTCAGTGGTTAAAACCACCGTAATAGAATCTATGGCAGTGGTTAAAAAAAATCGCTGCTATATGATCGACCTATAGCAGCGATTACAAAAAACTGCTGCCATAGGCCGATCTCTAACAGTGGTTATAAAAAACCACTGCCATAGGCCGACCTATGGTAGCAGTTCTTTGTAACCGCTA
Source organism: Cocos nucifera (assembly GCA_006176705.1). Classification (NCBI taxonomy): domain Eukaryota; kingdom Viridiplantae; phylum Streptophyta; class Magnoliopsida; order Arecales; family Arecaceae; genus Cocos; species Cocos nucifera. Next base: position 1,346,379 of record QRFJ01000094.1, on the reverse strand, counting down.
TCATAAGTCCGACCTATAACGGCGGTTAGAAAAATCGCTGTCATAGATCAGACCTATGATAGCGATTTCTTGCCCAACTTCTTTTATCGAGTTGACCCAATACGATCCGATCCAAGATTCACTACTACAGAAAGAGACTACGGTAGCACATACTATGATAGCAATTTTTGAAACTACCGCAATAGAATCTATGGTAGTGGTTAAAAAAAACTACTGCTATATGACCGATCTATAGCAGCGGTTACAAAAAATCATTGCCATAGGCTGACCTATGGCAGCGGTTGACCTATGGCAATGGTTCTTTGTAACCGCTATCATAAGTCCGACCTATAGCAGTGGTTAGAAAAATCACTATCATAGATCGGACCTATAGTAGCGGTTCCTTGTAACCACTGCCATAGGTCGATCTATGACAGCGATTATTTGTAACCACTGTTATATTTTTTTTCTTATTTTTTTTAAATATTATATAATTTTAAAATTTAATGCCCATCTTCATCATTCATTATCTAAATAATTATCATTAGAGTATTGTTGGGGATAAATCCTGCTCCCGTCGAAGTCTAGCTCGATGCTCAGCCTAATGCAACCAGTAGCCGTAGAAGAGCTTCAGCAGACGAGCTTCAGCCGAACCCCCAGCGGTCGAGCTTCTTCTAACCGATTCAGTCGATCGAGCTACTTAGCTGCCGAGCTTCTTCGAACTCCTCAGCCGTCGAGCTTCTTCGAACTTTCTTCGTCGGGACCGAACCCCTCCACCCGACCGAACTGCTTAGCGACCAAGCTCCTCGAACTCCTAGCGTCCGAGCTCCTTCGAATCCGTTCAGCCGGCCGAACTACTTAGCGGCCGAGCTCCTTGGACTCCAAGCAGCCGGGCTTTAACAGGATCCCCCAGCGCCCGAACTTCCAGCGATCGAGCCTTAACCGCGTACCTCCAGCCAAATGCTCATGGGAGTCGAACTTCTTTCAAGCTTCCTCTTTAGAAGCCCGAACTCCTCCAGAATGGGCACACGATGAAGGCCTTCAATCCTTCATTCGGCTGGTTGTGCAGCCATCACCATCAACCCACCGCATACAGCACCTCCTCGAGAGACTGACTCCGTCAAACCTCGAGCAGCCCGTCAGCACGCGGCTGCAGCTGTCACCATCAACCCATCGCATACGACACCTCCCCAAGAGACTGACTCCGTTGAACCTCGAGCGGCCCATCGGCACGCGATTGCAGCCATCACCATCAAGCTCCGCTATAAAAGAGACCCTCCAGATACGCTAATCTCTCTGATCTCTAAGCTCTCCCCTTCTTCTCCAAGCTCCAAAGCTCATTCCGAGCACTCCATTCCTATTGGCCAGAGCTGACTTGATCGTCGGAGGGTCCTATCAGAGCCATCCCCCACTGGCTCCGGACGAAACTTTATTTTGCAGATCCCAGGCAGTGACCTCATCGGCCTCCACTCCAGCGGACTTCAGCGATGATCAGATTCTGCGTCAACAGAATGGCGCTAGAAGGAGGGCCTGAACCTTCGAGGTTCCCTTGTTCTTAAAGGAGTGCTCGGCGTTGATTTTTTTCTTCCCCCTTCGAAGATCTCCCTTTCCTCTCTCGAAGAGAAAATGCCTCCAGGAGAGCTTCGACTCGACGATCGACTTTCGTTGCAGCCCCGACAGCCCAGGCTCCATCGAAAGCCACCACAGATGTAGCGTAGTTCAATCCGCTGGTTGGGTCCGTGGCCCCGTCGAGATGATGCTGGCTGTGCGACAACCTCCAGCGGGGACTTTGTCAGCAAACCCGCCATGAGGATGCGAGAAATCAACCTTAAGAAAAAGTATTTGGGCATACCAATCGCCCTTAGAAATGAGAAATGGAAAGCAGAAGTTCTCCCACGGAAGGTTTCATAACGAGGTCGGAACGAAGTTCGGCAGAAGCGAAGTCGAACTCCCCCTCGAAGCTCATCATTGGAATGAAGTTCGACGGAAGCAAAGCCAAACTCTCCCTCGAAGCTCATCGCTCAAGTTAGGCCGAACTCCCCCCATCTCGAGTATGTCATCAACGAAACCCCCTACAAAGAATTCATGAGAAAGCGGAATGAAGTTTGGCGCGAGGAAAGCCGAGCTCCCCCTCGAGCTTGTCGTCAAGGAAGTGTCAAGAAAGTTCTCCCATGGAAGGTTCCACGGGAAAGTGGAATGGAGTCCGATGCGAGCAGGAAAGCAAAATTAAGTTCGGTGAGAGAAAAATCGAGCTCCCCCTCGAGCTCGTCGTCAAGGAAGTGTCAAGAAAGTTCTCCCATGGAAGGTTTCGCGGAAAAAGCAGAATGAAGTTCGGCGCAAGCGAGGCCGAACTCTCCCTTGAGCCCATCGTCAAGGAAGCCCCGACAGAGGGTTATGAACTTCTCTCACAGGAGGTTCCGCAAGGAGGTGAGATGAAGTTTGGTTGCGCTCACGACTGCCCCAGGGCAAGCGAGGCCGAACTCCCTCTCGAGTATGTGACTCCAAGGAAGACCCGACAAAGGGCATGAAGTTCTCCCCCAGGTTTTAGAAGGAGACGGGATGAAGTTCGGCCGTGCTCACGACCTCCCCAGTGCAAGCAAGGCCAAACTCTCCCTCGAGCCCATCATCGAGGAAGCCCCGATAGAGGAGTATGAAGTCCTCCCATGGAAGCTTCCATGGGAAAGCGGAATAAGGTTCGGTGCAAGCGAGGGTGGAACGAAGTTCTCCCATGGAATAAAGTTCGACGCAAGTGAGGCCGAACTCCTACTCGAGTATGTCACCAAGAAAACCACCTACAAAGAATTCACAGGAGGTGGAGTGAAGTTCGAGCAAACAAAGCCGAGCTTCCCCTCGAGCTCATCGTCAAGAAAGTTCAGACAAAGAAGTTGGAAAGCAGAGTGAACTTCGGCACAAGCGAGGTCGAACTCCCCTCGGAGCTCATCATCAGAGTGAAATTTGGTGGCAGCAAGGCCGAACTCCCCCTGAAACCTCATCATCAGAATGAAGTTCGGTGCAAGTGACGCCGAACTCCCACTCAAGTATGTCACCAAGGGAACCCCCTACAAAGAAGTCACAGGAGGTGGAATGAAGCTCAGGCAAGCAACGCCGAACTCTTCCTTCGAACTCATCATCAAGGAAAGTTCTCCCCCAAGAAGGTTTCACAAGAGGGCAGAATGAAGTTCGGACCGAGGCCGAACTCTCCCTCGAACTCGTCATCAAGGAAGTTCTTCCGCAGAAGGTTTCACGGGAGGCGGAATGAAGTTTGGCTGCACTCATGACCTCCCTAGCGAAAGCAAGGCCTGCCGAACTCACCCTGGAGCTCGTCATCGAGGAAGCCCTCGATAATGGGGCATAAAGTTCTCCCATAGATTTTACAACCCCAAACTCCTCGAGCTCACCACCAAGGAAGTCCCGACAAAAGGGCGCGAAGAAGCCCTTCCGAAAGGTTCCGCAACTACGCCCTGCTCCTCTAACTCGAATTTCTCAGCGAAGTTAAGAGCCAGCCGCCAAGATCGGAAGGACTATGGCCTCCCCAAACGTACGCGATCGAAGCAAGTAATGCCCCTACCATCGCGACCACGGCAATACACTCAGCTCCAAGACTAAATTGAAGAGCTCGTCAAAAAGGAGTGGCTGGGTAAATTCTTTCGATGCCAGCCTGAAGGCAGGAGATGATCGGACCAAGGGTGCTGCCGTAGCCAAAAACAACAAGAAGGTCGGCCGCCTTCCGGACGTCATCAACATCACCCCCGGGAGGAGCTTGGTACATCGGCGATTCGTCACCTCCCAGCGTCAAAGCCAAGAGAAGCATGCTCCAAATTGAGGAGGCCAGCATGAGATAGAGGAGGTCGTCTGGACGGGACTTACTGCTCAAGGAAAACTCCGAGGAACAACGCCCCGACGACCCTGAAATGGGGATATGCTGTCCGTAACTTTTCTTCGGTAAAATTCTTTCCTTCCTAATAATGTTGTTTCTGGATGCAAAAACTGTGCGATGACAGGGAAGAAGCAGTCAATAGTCACCGCGTTAGAAACAGGAGAAAAACCTCATCCTCACATGAGGAGATCAAAGACCATCAACCTCGGCTAGAGATAAGATCTCTTCCGAGCGAAGGCCTCATTCACAAAGGACGAGATGGGGGAAGAGGCGCCGACGACGGTCCATATGTGTTCCCATAGCCCGTTAGGAAAAGGAGGAAAATCTCGTCCTAATGCGAGCAAAGTCGAAGGCCTCGTTCACAAAGGACGAGATGGAGGGAGACGGACGATGGTCCGAATGTGCCCCCACAGCCCATTAGGAACAGGAGGAGAACCTCGTCCTAACGCGAGCAAAGTCGAAGGCCTCGTTCACAAAGGACGAGATGGAGGGAGAGGCACGGACGACGGTCCGTATGTGCCCCCACAGCCCGTTAGGAATAGGAAAAAAACCTCATCCTAACACGAGCAAAGTCGAAGGCCTCATTCACCATAAATGAGATGGGGGGAGAGGCACAGACGATGGTCCGTATGTACCCCCATAGCCCATTAGGAACAGGAGGAGAACCTCGTCCTAATGCGAGCAAAGTCGAAGGCCTCGTTCACCTTAGACGAGATGGAGGGAGAGGCTCGGACGATGGTCCGCATGTGCCCCCATAGTCCGTTAGGAACAGGAGGAGGTGTTAGATATATGTGCCCTAGAAGCCAGAATTGGCTGACACTTGTAATACACTTCTAGGGGCAAAATTATAATTTTGACTATAATTAATGAAATGGGTTATTTTCTATCACACATGTGTATTTAGTGTCTGTGATACATCCTTTGAGTTAATGGTAATGATAATTCATATTTTCAAGAGTTGAAAATTTAAGACATGAATAATCATTATTAACTCATAAACAGCTCCCGACCATAGGATCATCACGAGGATGGTGATTGATCCGGAAGGTTGGTGTACGATCGCTTCTCTTTAGTAGATGAGTCTTGAGTCTACGGTGTGGAGACACCGGAGCGAGAGTACAGGTACTCGTTAGAGAACGAGGGCACTGAGCGTGACCACCATCGAGTAGTCATTAGGAAGTCTACCTTCTCGTCAATGACTGACTCGATGCTGCAGTAGTGTGTCTGGTTCTTTGATCTGAGATGCATCGGTAGTTCACCTTGAGGGTGTTATAGTTTGACTACACCATTACTCGGTCTCCTAGCCATATGGAATCCTGAGGTGTATGTTGGCTATAGCATGTTCATTGTAGGAACTGGATTGCATCAAGATGGAATCTATCTACCTCGGTGGTAGAGGAGTAGCCCTATGATGATCATGAGAATCAAGTCCTGAAGCCCATGGCCATGGCAGAGTGAAATAATAGAAAGAGTTTCTATTTAGATTTTCACACTGGACTTGAATCGAATGATTACATCATATGACAGAAGACTAGGGTTTGACGAGTTCACCTTAACCCTAATCTGATCGGGGCTCAAGATAGAAGAACTTAATCACACAGGTAGCTGCACCAAAAGGTTCGCATTCAGCTCTGATGGGTTGCCACCATATACTGCTAGGTGTCACTGGTGGATTTTGGGAGCAATTAGAATGATTTAGATGATCGATCATTCTAGCTGTTCGAATCAGAAGAGTTCTGATCCATCGAAAGGAGTTTCGATGATGTCTATGATAGAGATCATGACATATCCCATTACCATACAGAACTGAACCTAACTGGGTCACACAAACAAGGGTTTGAATCTGGTGATCATCAATTGAACTGATCTAGTTCAATTGATCTGAATGAGATTCAATTAGGTTCAAGAAAATCGTGCTAGCACTCGATTGAACCTAACGTTCTTCTTTTACTATCATAAATAAGTTGTCCTGACTGAGCCAAAGGAGTTTGTGCTCAATCAGAGGCCTTCATATGGTCTGACTGGAGGTTGTCCAAGTCAGAATAGGTTGTCTTATTTGTAAGACATTACCTGCCATTTTTGGTCACCTGCCATTTCTTGTTCTTTGACTTTGGTCAAAAGTCTACCTTTGACTGGTCAAACGTTGACCATTGACCCTTTGACTTTTGACCACATGTCATGCACCTATTGGAGAGCTGGTGGGGGCTTGTCCCCCTGCCAGAACCTGGCAAGGAGAAGGGCGCACGCCAAGGGTGGCGTGAGCCCAAGTAGGAGGCGCCTAGGAGTCCTTGTTGGACAAGGACTCCATCTCCCTTTTGGATTCCAATTAGAGTTCTACTAAGAATCCAGTTTGACTGGTCTTAGGCACCCTCTAAGGAGGAATCCAGGGGTCTCTATTCCAACCAATCAGATTTAGATCTGATTTCACAAAGGGTTGTGATTGGTTGAGAGGAAGAGGAGTTGGATCACGCTTAGTCTATAAATAAGACCCTGCGCCCAACCCTAATCCTAAGAAAAAGTGAATTCAATAGAGATTTCCCACGTCCAAGGCTGCCTCTCCCCTCCTTCTCCATGCCATACTCTCTTCTCCCCTTGCTCTCCACGTCCAAAAGGGTTTTGGATTTAGTTTGGTGCGATTCAGATCAAGAAAAGGCGACCAAAAGCAAGAAGGCTGCGCTGCTGCAAAAGGACGACTGCAGATCTTCAAAAGAGTTTTGAAGATCCTCCAGATCAGATCCAGATCTGATTTTTGGAGGAGTGATAGAGAAGAAGAGAATCTCTAGATCCAACCCGAGTGGATACCGATAGAGGCCAGGCGCTTGCGTGGCTAAGATCCAGAATCTTCCACTGCAATCAGGATCATCTATAGGGTAATAGGATTACCCAAATCAGGTAAATTAAATTAGATTTAATTTATCTTATTTTATTTTATTTATTAAAATAATAAGAATTAGATCTAAAACATATCAAGATCTGATTAAGATCAAGAGAAAATTTTTTGAAATATATCTCTTGATCTAATCAGATCTGGACGAACCTGGACCGGGAAATCAGGATTTCCCTTCAACTGGTATCAGAGCCATGGTTCTAAAATTGTTTAGATCTGATTTTAATTTTATTTTAATTAAAAATAATGTGATTTCAGATATCACATGAGATGTGATCAGATCTGAAATCAGAAAAATTAAAATTAAATGATTTGGATCTAAGAACATGAAGATATGCATGACTAGTTCTAGAATAGAATAGTTCTATAGAATAGTTTTGCATGTCTTTGATTTAATTATGATTAAATCATATTTTAGATCTTCTTATTTACTATTTTCTGATATTATAAGTGTTATAATAACATCTGATAAACAGCGAAATAAAAATTATTTAATTTTAAATATCATATGAGATATGATAGATGCATGTCTAGACTAGTTGTAGAATAGTTCTACATAATTATCTAGATTAGAATTTATTTTGATTAGATCAATTTAAATCTAATTTTTTAGATTATTATGAGATAATTTAGATCTGAAAATATGCATGATTATGATACATGAGATGTATGCAAAATATGCCTTGATTAGATCTACTTTATATATGAGATATATGATATAGATCTGATATTGTTTTGTAGTATTGAATGTTCCTGATTAAGGCGTTCCTCTTGGCCGTCCGGTCATAAGAACGAAGAAGGGTTTAAAGGCCCTCTCTTCCTATTCGATGGGGTGTTCTTATGACGTGTAGGGGTGCTGCGTGTTCGTCCTTAATCAGAAACCCAAAACTTACTTTCTGCAAAACCCTAGATCCTGAAACCCTAGGATTTATTGTGCATATTTTGTTTATGAACCCAACTTAATTGAGAATTAAGTTTATGGAATATTAATTAGGTCTAAAATTGAGAATTTCAGATCTAAGACATATTCATAATACTGGGTTCGGGCTTGGGTAGCTCAATTAGGTCTAAGCGGTTGATCAAACCGAATCAAGAGTTGTTAGATGGGATCAACAATGCTTAAATTGACCAGCCTAATAGGATTAAGTCTGGGTCAAGATCGAGTCACGATCAAGCAAGACCTAATTAGGCTCAGAGGTTAGAGTCTGGATTGTAGGCTAACCCAATTGGTTCTGACTCAATAATTTGGTGTCTAAGGTAAGTTTGGCACAGACGACCGACTGGTTTTTAATTGGAAGCTACTCGACCTGAATGCGTTCTTGTACGAGTTAATGGCATATTCCTTCCATCGGTCTCACTTACCTGGCCATATCTGTTGACACAGTTCTGATCTGAGGTGGTCAATAATCCGAGCTAACCCATGCCACTAGGTTAGTCCATAATTGTTATGACTAAGCCAAGTCTAGTTTAATGAGACCTGAATCAATTCTCCCTAAGAAAAGATTAAGTCTGAGGTCTTCCACCATTGTAGACGTGCGGGCCCTTCCCGGGGTTGATTGTTCTCGCTGGATACAGTGGCTCAGTTGCACCGGGATTGACGCAACCATGTCTATTAGGCATTGGATGCTATGGGCTGGAGGATGAGTTGGCTCAATATTCCGGATATGGTGAGAGACCCAATTAGGAACCCAGTCTATGCAAATGGTGGGTCTGACTTAACTAAGGAGTGGATCAATATTTCGGATACGGTGAGATTCATGAATTAGAGACCAAGTTTGGGTGCACCATGATTAGAGAATCATTGAACAAGAGTTGTTCACT
>QRFJ01000094.1:1273380-1336815 GCA_006176705.1 Cocos nucifera | reverse complement strand
AATTCCTAGACTATACTATCTTAAGGAAAATGGCATAGTCTCTCAATGGACTCCACCAGGAACACCTCAACTCAACGGGGTTTCAGAACGGAGAAATCGGACTCTATTGGATATGGTTCGATCCATGATGAGCTTCACAGACCTCCCAGATTTTCTTTGGGGACATTCATTATTAACTTCAATCTATTTACTGAATAGGGTTCCCTCTAAAACCGTTCCTACCACACCGTATGAGATATGGCACGGTAAGAAACCAAGTCTGAGTCATCTCAGAATTTGGGGTTGTCCGGCTTCATGTCAAAAGACAACAAGCGGACAAGTTAGAGTTTAGGTCCTTTAGAGCTCGATTCATAGGATATCCTAAAGAGTCATTAGGATACTATTTCTACATTCCAGAAGACCACAATGTGATTGTGAGTCGACATGCCATCTTTCTTGAAAAATAGTTTATTCAAGATAGCGGCATTGGAAAGCAGATTAAGCTTGATGAGAAAGTCTCACAAGCAGAACGAGCTAAGGACCAAGTGGAACCAAATCAGGTTGAGCCAATAAGAACACTACCTCCTCCACCTCGTAGATCGGAAAGAGTTTTCCCGTCCCCCTGAAAGATACTTAGGTATTATTTCAGAGGAAGTAGAGGAAATGTTCCTCATAGGTAATGGTGCTCATGGTGATGATCCCAAAACCTACAACGAGGCGATATCAGATATCGACTCCGAGAAATGGCTTGAGGCAATGAAGTCAGAAGATTCGACTCGATGCACTCAAACCAAGTCTGGACCTTGGTAGATCCACCAGAAGGTATAGTACCTATTGGGTGTAAATGGATCTTCAAGAGAAAGATTGGTGCAGATGGGAATGTGGAGACATTCAAGGCTAGACTGGTGGCAAAAGGTTATAGTCAACGCGAAGGCATTGACTATCAGGATACCTTTTCCCCGGTAGCTATGCTAAAATCCATCTGCACATTGCTTGCCGTTGCAGCCTATTTCGATTATGAAATATGGCAAATGGACGTGAAAACGGCATTCCTAAATGGATATCTTGAGGAAGATATCTATATGGAACAGCCGCTAGGTTTCACATCCAGTGATACTGATCACAAGGTTTGCAAGCTGCAAAGGTCCATATATGGACTTAAGCAAGCATCTCGGAGCTGGAACACTCGTTTCAATGATGTGATCAAAAAGTTTGGTTTCATCAAAAATGAAGAGGAACCATGTGTTTTCAAAAGGGTCAGTGGGAGCGCTGTTGTCTTCCTCGTATTGTACGTGGATGACATCCTCCTTATTGGGAATGATATTCCCATGTTGACATCAGTCAAGATGTGGTTGTCCAAGGAATTCTCCATGAAAGACCTAGGTGAAGCATCCTTTATTCTAGGAATTAAGGTCTATAGGGATAGACCGAATAGGATGCTAGGACTTTCACAGAAGATGTACATAGAGGAAGTACTAAAGAGGTTTAGTATGGAAAACTCTAAGAGGGGATTAATACCCTTCAGACATGGTATTCATCTTTCCAAGAAGATGTGCCCCAGCACACCTGAGGAAATAGAACGCATGAGCAAGATCCCTTATGCTTCTGCAATAGGGAGCCTCATGTATGCCATGCTATGTACACGACCTGATATAGCCCATGCTGTGAGTGTCACAAGCAGATATCAGTCAAATCCAGGTGAAGAACACTGGACTTCTGTGAAATGTATCCTTAAGTACTTGAGAAGAACTAAGGATATGATGTTGGTCTTTGGTAATGGAGAACTCCAAGTCCAGGGATACACAGACTCGGACTTCATGTCCGATATAGATGATCGAAAGTCGACATCTGGCAGACTGTTTGTGCTGGAAGAGTTCCAAGCAAACGGTGATACCATCTCATCCGCGATTACCTTGAGAAAGGTTACGTTGAGGTCAAGAGAGTCAACTCCACAGATAATGTGGCAGACCCACTTACAAAGCCGTTGGGCCAGCAGAAGATCGAAGCCCACCTTGAGAAGATGGGACTTAGACTTGTAGCCAATTGGCTTTAGGACAAGTGGGAGATTGTTAGATATATGTGCCCTAGAAGCCAGAATTGGCTGACACTTGTAATACACTTCTAGGGGCAAAATTATAATTTTGACTATAATCAATAAAATGGGTTATTTTCTATCACATATGTGTATTTAGTGTCTGTGATACATCCTTTGAGTTAATGGTAATGATAATTCATATTTTCAAGAGTTGAAAATTTAAGACATGAATAATCATTATTAACTCATAAAATGCTCCCGACCATAGGATCATCACGAGGATGGTGATTGATCCGGAAGGTTGGTGTACAATCGCTTCTCTTTAGTAGATGAGTCTTGAGTCTACGGTGTGGAGACACCGGAGCGAGAGTACAGGTACTCGTTAGAGAACGAGGGCACTGAGCGTGACCACCTCGAGTAGTCATTAGGGAAGTCTACCTTCTCGTCAATGACTGACTCGATGCTGCAGTAGTGTGTCTGGTTCTTTGACCTGAGATGCATCGGCAGTTCACCTTGAGGGTGTTATAGTTTGACTACACCATTACTCGGTCTCCTAGCCATATGGAACCCTGAGGTGTATGTTGGCTATAGCATGTTCATTGTAGGAACTGGATTGCATCAAGATGGAATCTATCTACCTCGGTGGTAGAGGAGCAGCCCTATGATGATCATGAGAATCAAGTCCAGAAGCCCATGGCCATGGCAGAGTGAAATAATAGAAAGAGTTTCTATTTAGATTTTCACATTGGACTCGAATCGAATGATTACATCATATGACAGAGACTAGGGTTTGACGAGTTCACCTTAACCCTAATCTGATCGGGGCTCAAGATAGAAGAACTTAATCACACAGGTAGCTGCACCAAGAGGTTCGCATTCAGCTCTGATGGGTTGCCACCATATACTGCTAGGTGTCACTGGTGGATTTTGGGAGCAATTAGAATGATTTAGATGATCGATCATTCTAGCTGTTCGAATCAGAAGAGTTCTGATCCATCGAAAGGAGTTTCGATGATGTCGATGATAGAGATCATGACATATCCCATTACCATACAGAACTGAACCTAACTGGGTCACACAAACAAGGGTTTGAATCTGGTGATCATCAATTGAACTGATCTAGTTCAATTGATCTGAATGAGATTCAATTAGGTTCAAGGAAATCGTGCTAGCACTCGATTGAACCTAACGTTCTTCTTTTACTATCATAAATAAGTTGTCCTGACTGAGCCAAAGGAGTTTGTGCTCAATCAGAGGCCTTCATATGGTCTGACTGGAGGTTGTCCAAGTCAGAAATAGGTTGTCTTATTTTGTAAGACATTACCTGCCATTTTTGGTCACCTGCCATTTCTTGTTCTTTGACTTTGGTCAAAAGTCTACCTTTGACTGGTCAAACGTTGACCATTGACACTTTGACTTTTGACCACATGTCATGCACCTATTGGAGAGCTGGTGGGGGCCTGTCCCCCTGCCAGAACCTGGCAAGGAGAAGGGCGCACGCCAAGGGTGGCGTGTGCCCAAGTTGGAGGCGCCTAGGAGTCCTTGTTGGACAAGGACTCCATCTCCTTTTTGGATTCCAATTAGAGTTCTACTAAGAATCCAACTTTGACTGGTCTTAGGCCCCTCTAAGGAGGAATCCAGGGGACTCTATTCCCACCAATCAGATTTAGATCTGATTTCACAAAGGGTTGTGATTGGTTGGGAAGGAAGAGGAGTTGGATCACAAGCTTAGTCTATAAATAAGACCCTGCGCCCAACCCTAATTCAAAAAAGTGAATTCAATGAGATTTCCCATGCCCCAAGGCTGCCTCTCCCCTCCTTCTCCATGCCAATAGTCTCTTCTCCCCTTGCTCTCCACGTCCAAAAGGAGTTTTGGACTTGGTTGGTGCGATTCAGATCAAAGGAAAGGCGATCAAAAGCAAGAAGGCTGCGCTGCTGCAAAGGACGACTGCTGATCTTCAAAAGAGTTTTGAAGATCCTCCAGATCAGATCCAGATCTGATTTTTGGAGGTGTGATAGAGAAGAAGAGGATCTCCAGATCCAACCCGAGTGGATACCGGTAGAGGCCAGGCGCTTGCGTGGCTAAGATCCAGAACCTTCCGCTGCAATCAGGATCATCAACAGGGTAATAGGATTACCCAAATCAGGTAAATTAAATTTGATTTAATTTATCTTATTTTATTTTATTTATTAAAATAATAAGAATCAGATCTGAAACATATCAAGATCTGATTGAGATCAAGAGAAAAAATTTTTGAAATATATCTCTTGATCTGATCAGATCTGGACGAACCTGGACCGGGAAATCAGGATTTCCCTTCAACTTATCAAGTCACTATTTTAACTCGAGCTCGAGCCATTGCCCTACCCTAGAAGGAGAGGACTGTCAACTGGCAAAGTAACCTTCTAACGGAGAAGAATAATTCCTTGTCCCGAACAAATCGATGGAAGACATTCGACTCAGTAGAGAAAGCAACCGTGTCAACCTCGGCTGGAGAGCTTCAACTTCCACCTCGGCTAGAGATAAGATCGGAGACAACCTTGCCCTGAGATCAAATCTCTTCTGAGCGCCCGCATCGACCTCAGCTGTAGGAGACAATGTCGCCCCTGAGGAGTACAACCTCCGACTTCGATCGTAGCGGACGAAGCCCCCCTCAACCTCGATTGAAAATGGGATCTTCCCCGGGCTTCAACTTCGATATCAACTTTAGCTGGAGGTGAGATCTCCCTCGAGCTTCGACCTAGACTAGCACGGAGCTCAGAAGAGGACTTCGACAGTCGCCTTTCCTGCACTTCCTTCCTTCGATTTTCAAACTCGAGAGTGGGAGGGCTAGTGTTGGGGATAAATCCCGCTTCCATCGAAGTCAAGCTCGATGCTCAGCCTAATGCAACCAGTAGCCGCAGAAGAGCTTCGGCAGACGGACTTCAGCCGAACCCCCAGCAGTCAAGCTTCTTCTAACCCATTCAGTCGATCGAGCTACTTAGCTGCCGAGCTTCTTTGGACTCCCCAGCCGCTGAGCTTCTTCGGACTCCTCAGCCGTCGAGCTCCTTCGAACTCCCTTCATCAGGATCGAAGCCCTCCAGCTGGCCGAACTGCTTAGCGTCCGAGCTTCTCGAACTCTTAGCGTCCGAGCTCCTCGAACTTCTAGCGTCCGAGCTCCTTCGAACCCGTTCAGTCGGCCGAACTACTTAGCGGCCGAGCTTCTTGGACTCCAAGCAGCCGAGCTTTAACGGGATCCCCCAGCGCCCGAACTCCTAGCGGCCAAGCCTTAGCCACGTACCTCCAACCAGACGCCCACAGGAGCCGAACTCCTTCCAAGCTTCCTCTTCAGGAGCTCGAACTTCTTTGGAATGGGCACACGACGAAGGCCATCAACCCTTCATTCGGCTGGCTGTGCAACCATCACCATCAACCCATCGCATACAGCACCTCCCCGAGAGACTGACTCCATCAAACCTCGAGTAGCCCGCCAGCACGTGGCTGCAGCTATCACCATCAACCCACCGCATACGACACCTCCCCAAGAGACTGACTCCACCGAACCTCGAGCGACCCGCCGGCATGCGGCTGCAGCCATCACCATCAAGCTCCGCTATAAAAGGGATCCTCCAGATATGCTAATCTCTCTGATCTCTAAGCTCTCCCCTTCTTTCCCAAGCTCTAGAGCTCATTTTGAGCACTCCATTCTTGTTGGCCAGAGCTGACTTGATCGTCGGAGGGTCCTGCCGGAGCCGCCCCCCATCGACTCCGGATGGAACTTTATTTTGCAGATCTCAGGCGGCGACCTCATCGGCCTCCACTCCAGCAGACTTCGGTGATGATCAGATTCTACGTCAATAAGTATCATCGCAAAAGTTTACCTCGATCCGATGGCCCTAGCTTCATTGATTAGAAAAATTTGATTTCAATGATTACGAACGATGATGCGATGATCTGATAGATGGAGACCTCCGATGGATTCAAAAATCTATAATAATAATCTTGATTATATTTGTAGTATACTATCAAAGTTTCACTTCAATTGAATATCGTTATCTTGGTCAATTTAGTATAGATTAATTTTGATTGTTAAATAATAAATGAGTGATCAAAGGACCGGATGGTATCCAATTATGAGATAATTTTTGTTATAAATGATCTTGGCTACTACATTAATCATCTTTTATGATGGTGATTATAAAATTCAACTCGTGAAACTAAGAACGATCTAAAACTATACGTCATCTGATAACCATTCTTAAACTCCGTTGGTTGTTATGCTCGTACTTTTGCAATATCTGCTTAACATGAACAATTCATACAAAAATAATTTGAATTTTACAATCATCATCATATAAAATGATTAAAATTATAGCAAAGATCATTTAACTGAAAAATTAATTCATAACCGAACGCCATTTAGCCCTTTGATTGCTTGTTTCTAATTTAACAATCGAAATCATTCCATACTAAATTGACCATGATAATGATATTCGATTGAAGAGAAACTTTGATAGTATGCTATAAAATCATCAGGATCATCATTATAGATTTTTGGATCGATCGAAGGTCTCCATTTATCATATCATCACATCATTGTTCGTGATCGTCGAAATCAATTTTTTCTGATCGATGAAGCTAGGGCCATCGGATCGAGGTGATCTTTTATGATAATACTCTAATGGTAATTATTTAGATAATGAACGATGAAGATGAGCATTAATTTTAAAATTATATAATATTTAAAAAAAAATAAGAAAAAAATTATTTTCAACCTACGGTAGTGGTTACTAGAAATCGCTGCTATAGATCTATGGCAGCGGTTAGAAAACTGCTATCGTAGATCTATTAAAACGATTTTCAGTAACCACTGCCGTAGATCTATGACAGCAGTTCAAAAATCGCTGCCGTAGGTTAGGTTAAAAATTTTTAAATTTTTTTTCCTTCGGTGCGCTCTCTCTCTCCCCATCTCTCCATCATTGGTGATACTCCACCTAAGTCCTTCCCCCCAGCTAGCACCGCCCCTCCTTCCCCCCCGGATCGCCTTCGCCTCTCGGCGGTCTTCACCCACCCCCTGCAGCGGCCCTCTGCGTCGGCCCCTCCTCGACGGTCTTCGCCCACCCCCAGCCCATCCAACCCCCATCGATCCCACCCCCTGCGCTGCCCTTCCCATCCCCAGCCGCCACTGCCCTATGCCCTCCCCATCCCCGACCGCCACTGCCCTACCCTCCCTATCCCTAGCCTCCCACCCCCTACCCTCCCAACCGTCAGCCCTGCCCTTTCCATCCCCAGCTGCCAACCCTGCCCTTTCCATCCTCAGCCATAGCCACCCACCCCACGCCCATATCTCCCCATCCCTGCCGCCCGCCCACCACCCCTATCCTCTCCATCCTGGCCGCCCGCCTCCTGCCCTCCCCTCCCTGCCCTCCCCATCACGACACCCTCCGGGCCTCCTCTCCCTCTCTCTCCCTCTCTCTCTCTTTCCTCTTTCACTTTCTCTCTCTTCTCTCTTTATCTCACTATCTTGCTCTTATTTCGTAGATTAACTCTAGCATCGTCGTCTTCCTCTAGCACCGTCGCCAACGACCCTCGGAGCTTTCGGTGCGACCCCCTCTCTGTAGCTATAGGTATAATTTTTATTTTAATTTCATAGTATTATTTATTAATCACTAGACTAGACCTATCAATGGGTCAGATTTGGGTCAAAATATGGATATTCAGATCTGGACCCGATTTTAATTACTAGTACTGGACCTAAACCCGAATACCCAACGGGTCTATATTTGAAGTACCAAATTTGGATCCTAATGGATCTCAGGTATCCGGATCCGATTTTGGGACCCAAAACTAAGAAAGGGAGAGGAAGAGAGGGAGGGAGGGGTTCAGCCTCGCCAGCGAGGGAGACCGAGAGAGAGAGGGAGGGAGGGGGTCCGACCTCACTGGCATCCTGGGAGGGAGGGGGTCCGACCTCGCCAGCGAGGGAGATCGAGAGAGTGAGAGAGGGAGGGAGGGATTCGGCCTTGTCGATGATCGCCGCCATCGTCGGTGAGGGAGATTGAGAAAAGGAGAGAGGGAGGGAGGAGGTCCAGCCTCACCGACGAGAGAGATTGAGAGAGGGAGATCGAAAGAGGGAGAGAGGGATTAGGGAGGGTGTCTAGCCTCACCGGCAATAGAGATTGAGTGGGAGACATGCAATTAGAAAGATGAGGAGAGGGCAGAGAAAGCCAAGAATAGAGGATGGCATACAGTCGAGCCGGCTCAAATACGCAGTCGAGCTGGCTCGGGCTGAGATCAAGTCGGCTAGGGGAGGACCCAAGTCGGATGTCTCAGGTATGGAGTTGACTGTCTCAGGCACAGAGCTAGCTCGACTTCTGAGCGAGCCGGCTCGGTGGGTGCAAACATAATTTGATATGTCTTTCTATGGTTTCAACTTTAAGTCCTAAGGTGCTGCCATCATATACTTAGACCGTGCCATGTCAGTAGGTTGTGTCGTGCCGTGCTGGCCGCTAAGAAAACTTCCATCTTGTTGTTTTTGTTTATTATGTTGCATAGCAATAGACCCATCAATTGATTAGTGTACATAATCTTCGGCATTCATATATTTATATATAATTGTATGGATGGTACCTAGGCATATCTTTGATTATTATTCAACATATTATATTGGTTAATGTTCATTAACGTTGTAAGTCACGATGGCACCGAAATGCCATCTAGCTTTCACCCCTGCCTCTCGATGGGTTACGCAGAGTTCAGCATTTGAGAAGCAGTCGGAGCATACTTCATTCACCTCCACATCAGTTGCTCGAGAATCTCCACCGTCGGCATCTACTCCATCGGCATCTAAGCCTCCATCGTCACCTACATCTCCAACACATGCTACTCCACCAGCATCTAAGTGTACATTTTTATTATATTATTTATTTATTTTTTATATAGTACTTGTACACTTATATATTTACACAACGTATTTTCATTATAGATGCATCATCCAGTCGGACATTTCATGGTCCCACACGTATGGCGCATGTGTGGAACTGTCAGCTTTAGGTGATGGTGCAGTATGATGTGGAGGAGTGGCTAATAGGAAAGACAACGCAGGAGATGCATTTCTTTTTTAGAGTGCTTATGAGACGGTCAGACATTATTCCCATAGAGCCTAGAGACTGATAATTGATGGATGATCTTGTTAGGTATCGGGTGTGGGAGGAGATATGGATAAGTGCATCTTAATTATATTTATGCATTTTACATGTTTACACTATGTTTGATTAGAATAATTTTATAACTGACTTTTAATTACTTTGTGTAGAGGAGGTACGACTTCTCTGATCACAAAAGAACTCGAGATGCCCAACTGAAGAAGATCGGAGAGTTGTAATAAGGCTACAAGGTCAAGCTCCATAGAGGATGGCTCGAGCATCGATGAGACTCTCTAAAGGAGCTTATTCCTTGGATATAGAATTGTCCTCCGAATCAATGGAAGAGGATGGTTATACATTGGAGGAGCCAGAAGTTCAAGATAAAATTATTAATTTTTAAATTTTTTAATATGCTTAAGTTATATTTAAATATTTTTTAAATATTTATTATTTATTTGAATACTTGTTAGGCTACCTTCTATCAGAACCGAAAGAATTGGGCAGTCCAGGAGTATACGCACACTCTCGACCGTGAGTCTATGACCAGCCGTATACATAGAGAGATAATGAATTTTAAATCTTACTAAATAAATTAAATTAATATTTTTTTATATATTTTTTAATAAACTGATCCATTGTTATAGCTGATGAGAGATTGGAGTGATGCTCTAGCCTGTAGCGAGATCTTTTCGATCCAAGCCATATGGACAAGAAGTGCAGATCGATGAATGCACCATGATCGAAAAAAAATTTTTGTAAGTATTAAATATATTAGTATATATGATTAAGTATTATAGTATTTCTTATAAAATTTTATTTAAATTTATAATTATAGAGGATCAATTAGATGCGCTCGTGAGCGAGGGTCCTCGGATACCTCTGGCTCCTCATGATCATCTATCTCAGGTCTTGGGGCCTGAGCACTCTGAGGAGGATCCGATGCAGGTCCGAGACATACGCCGACCAGCTATTGGTCTAGAGGCGAGCATCTCTTCATAGGACTTCCGGATGTCATCAGTCGGAAGGAGCTTGAGGCAGGCGTTGGCATACGAGCAGATCATGCTGCGAAATGGGTAGATCGGGCTGAGGAGCGCGTATCTCATTATAGAGAGCATCGTGAGAGACATGGTGTCGATGCTTAGCATGCATTTTGGAGGTACCTTCATGGGCTTTGAGGATATGTTGGCCCGCATTTCAGCTCCACCTCCACCAACTCCAGTTCTAGCTCTAGCTCCAGCTCTGGCTCCAACTCGTGCTCCATCTCCCGATGATAATGATGATATAGATTTAGGAAACTTTTGATGTAATTTTTTTTAAAAAATATTATAATAAATTTTATTCGATAATAAAATTTTAGTATTTTAGAAATATTTTTATATTTATAATATTTTTTGTGTTATATATCTTTGCATTTATTGGATAAAATATATAAAAAATTAAAAATTTTATATTTTTTAATTATTCAGAAGCTATGGTAGTGATTTTACAACTGCTGCCATAGACGTGCCAACCACTACCATAGGCAATATGACAACTGTTGCATTAGATCTATGGCAACAGTTTTATAACCGCTACCATAGATAAGCCTATGGCAGCAGTTTTATAACCGCTGCCATAGGACCGTTGCTATAGATAAGCCTATGGCAGTGGTTTAGGAACCGCTGCAATAGGCACTCTATGACAGCGATTTCGAAAACCGCTGCAACAACCGCTACTATATATATATATATATATATATATATATTCGCTATTCAAATCTGATCAGATATATATATATATATTATTGATTTATATAAAAATTTTGACCATGGATCTAACTTGATGCAACCTAATCTGATCCAATCCGATACAAACCCTTTTTTCGAGTCGACCTGATTCGATCCGACCCTTCTTATCAAGTAAAACTAGTATATTTTATTTATTTTTTAAAAATTAAAATTAAAACTTATTTTAATTTGAGATGGATTTGTAATTTGGATTTATGATTTGGAATTTGCCTTCAGGTGCTTGCTACTCGAATCTGATTATATATATATTATAATTATTTTTTATTAAAATTTTAATCATAGATTTGACTTGATTTAATTCGATCTAACCGATCCTTTTTATCTAGTCAATTGGTTTCGATCCAATCCATCTCATCCTTTTTATTGAGTGGATATGAAATTTTTAATTAGTTGCAAAACATGTATAGATATTAGTTAATCCAATCCATACTCAATGCTATTCCTTACTTTTTTTTTTGCAGTATCTTATAAGATTTGGAAAGATTTAAAAATTTAAAATTAAAACCTATTTGAATTTGAAATTTGTATGCGACGTAAACGTGGCCTAGTACCCTATAAGATTTAGAATTTGTATGTCGAATACATGACATAGACATAGCCTTAGTTGCATCAATATCTCCTATCAAAACTTAATTTTATATATTTATATAAATAATAAATTTATTAAAAATATATATTATTATTTTTTATTAATTTTTTATAATAAATATATTTAATTAATTTTATAAAAATATATAAATAATATGATGGTATAAAGATTTGAACTAACTTAATAAATAAAATAATCATTACTCTAACCAATAAGATATATTTATATATATTTATATTATATTTTAATATATCTATATATAAAATTTTAAACACTTTTTAAACATGGTCCTATTTCGTCTGCTCGAAGCCTCCCATCCGATTGAGACGGTGAGAACGGAGAAAAAACATCAAGGAAGAGGAGGATTGGAAGGTAAAATGGCTTTTCGTTTTCTTCCTTCTCCTTTTGATTTATCCTTCCCTGCGAAGTAGAGCACCTGAGGGATAGCGAGGGCGCGAAGCCGTCGCCCACGGAGGGGAATAGGGGAGGGAGGAGAGGGGAAGGCGGAGGGCGAGGAAGGAGCTGTTCGGAAGAGGGGAGTGGGAGGGCGGCGGCATGGGAGTGGGAGGGCGGAGGGCGGCGGCATGGGAGGTGGAGGGGGGGGGGGCGCAGCAGAAGAGGGGGAGGGGGGAAGGCGGCCGAAGAGGGGGAGCGGGATGAGCGCCGGTCGGGGGTGGGGGCGGCGCGGGAGGCATGGGGGGTGGGGTTTGTGGTGATGGGGAGCGCCGGAGCGGGATAACCTCGGGGGACGAGGGTTGGTGGGGGAGGCTGTGGTGCGGGGAAGCGGCGACGGGCGGTGCCCTGGCTCGAGTTGGCTTGGGGGGTGGGGTTTGTGGTGATGGGGAGCACCGGAGCGGGATAACCCCGAGGGAAGGGGGGTCGGCGGGATGGGGGGGCGGGGGGGGGGGTGTGGTGCGGGGCGCGGTGGTGCCCCAGGGGCAGTAGCCTTTTTTCTATTGAAGGGAGGGGCGTGCGGCTGGCAGTGCTTGGGATTTTTTTTTTTTTTTTTTTGGCTGGATGCGCCGGAGGACGGCAATTGAAGTTAGAATTTTGTTAGTTATATATTAAATATTTTAATTTTTATAATATTATTTTTTTATATGTAGTTGATCCATCTAATAATTAACAATCAAATTTTTAATTTATTTTATAGTATACTAAAAATAATATAAAAAAATCTATATATATTTATTTTTATATTTATTTTTATGCATGCCTTTTAATTACTTCTGTCTAATTAATTTTGTTTTTAGTATTAGACATGTATACACATTTGTTTTTATTTTGATTTGATTTATTTTATCAAGTTTCTATGTTACAATTATCAATTAATTATGCTCATCAAATTATATCATTTAATTTAGATATTCATCTTTTTTTAATTTTTTATATTTTATCTAAATAAATACTAATAATACTAATTATAATGTGTTAATGTAGATTGATATTAGTACAAAATTCGTGTCTTTTGATCGTGGTTGGATGTATCATCGACTCAATAAGGATGGATATGTTGTGACGAATTTAAAGTAGGGGTAAAGTTGTTTCTTGATTTTGTATTTTCTCAATCCAGATTTACCCATGGAGATAAAATTTAGTGTCTATGCTCAAAATGTATAAATTTACTCTTTCATAATCGAGATGATGTTACTATCCACCTAGATAGGAAAGGATTCATAAGGGGATACATTATATGGGATACCCATGGAGAATCTTATGTAGGGCAATTATCAAATGGATATAATGGTATGCCTCCAATAGACAATGTAAATTCATATGGAAGTATGGTGATGGATGCATTAGCCTCGGAGTCCGATTGGCATACTAATGGATTTGATGAAATGAGTTTTGAATATGAACAGCCGAATGTAGAGGCTGCAAAGTTTATGATTTACTAAATGATACTAATGAGCCACTATGGGAGGATTGCAAGAAGCATACAAAATTATCAATCGTGTCATAATTATTAAATTACAAATTAAAGTTTAACATAAGTGAGAGTTGCTATGATCAGATTCTTTCTATAGTAAAAAATATGTTGCCAGAAGACGAGAAATTGGCAAGCAACTTTTATAGGACAAAAAAGATGGTGGCAAAGCTTAAACTTGGTTATAAAAAGATAGATATTTGTATTAACAATTATATATTGTACTATAAAGAAAATATGAAGAAGATGTCATGTTCTATGTGTGGTCACCCTCAGTATAGATCAAAAGCATCAAGTAGTTCTCGTATGCAGAAGGATATATCTTATAAGGTATTGCATTACTTACCATTGACACCGAGATTGCAACGACTTTATATGTCATAAAAAACTTCCAACCATATGACATGGCATGCTTCTAATCGTTGTAGAAATGGATATATGGCGCATCCTGCTAATGGTGAGGCATGGAAGCACTTCAATCGCACTCACCCATCATTTGCATCAGATCCGTGAAATGTGCGAATTGGGTTATGCACCGATGAATTCAATCCTTTTGGATAATTTGATACTCCTTACTCTTATTGGTCGGTAATTATTACCGTGTATAACTTACCTCCTAAGATGTGCATAAAGAATCCATACATGTTCTTGACTATGGTCATTCCAGGCCCAAAAAATCCAGGCAAGCACCTAAATGTGTTCTTAAGGCCCTTAATAGATGAGTTGAAACTGTTATGGAGCATTGGGGTTAACACTTATGATGCATCTAGAAAACAAAACTTTGAGATGAGGGTGGCAGTTATGTGGACAATCAGTGACTTTCTGGCTTATTCTATGTTATCTGGATGGAGTACTCATGGAAGGTTGGTGTGTCCTTATTGTATGGAGCATATTAAATCTTTTATACTTGAGAGTGGAAAAAAGACATCATACTTTGATAGCCACCATCAGTTCTTGCCTGAAAACCATTAGAAAACCAAGGGATAAATTCAAAAAAGGAGTCATTGTGAAAGATTTGCCACCTCCTCAATTGTCTAGTGATGAAATTTCTTCTCAAGTGTCTGCCCTCCCTGATATCATATTTGGAATAAAAAGTGGTAATCAAAAGATAGCTGGATTTGGTAAAGAATATAATTAGATGAAGAAGAGTATCTTTTGGGAGTTGCTTTATTGACATACTAACTTAATTCATTATAATCTTGATATAATGCACATTGAGAAGAATGTATTTGAAAATATATTTTATACAGTGATGGATGTTAATGGCAAAACTAAAAATAACCTAAAAGTAAGAGAGGACTTGAGGAAGTATTGCAAGCATCCAAAGTTAGAATTGGTGCATTCAAATGGAAGGGTTATAAAACCTAAGGCTTCTTACACACTAAGCAAGGAACAACAAAGAGATGTTTGCCTTTGGCTTAAAGAGCTGAAACTTCCTGGTGGCTACACTTCAAATATATCTCGGTGTGTGAACGTGGAAAATCTTCGATATTATGGATTTAAGAGTCATGATTGTCATGTGTTTCTAGAGAGATTACTTCTAGTTGCATTTCATGGCATATTGCCCAACCCAGTGTGGGATGCATTAACTAAGATTAGCCATTTCTTTAGGGACGTATGCTCAACAATTCGGCAAATAAATCATATGGAGACATTGGAGAAGAATATTGTGGAAACCCTATGTAAACTTGAGAAGATATTCCCTCCAGGATTCTTTGATTCCATGGAGCACTTACCGATTCACTTAGCTTATGAGGCAAAAGTTGGTGGGCCCGTGCAATATCGTTAGATGTATCCTTTTAAGAAGTAAGCCTCCCAAACTTTTATAAGCTTTTTGTTTAACTTTAAGAATACTAATTGTTAAATGCCAATTTTTTAATAGTGCCTATATAAATTAGGTATTTGCACAATTTGAAGAAGAAGGTGCGGAATAAGGCCTGTGTTGAGAGTTCAATTTGTGAGGCATATATCATACATGAAATTTCTACATTCTGCTCATTTTATTTTGAATCCAGCATCCAAACAAAGTTAACTCAAGTCCCACGCAATAATAACGAGGGAGATGTAGAACCTATTAGACGTCTTTCTATTTTTTGCCATCCTAATCGACCATTTGATCCTGATAACTCCCGAAGGATGATGTCAAATGATGAGTACAAGGCTGCACATATTTATGTTTTATTAAATACCTAAGAAATTATGCCATTTATCAAGTAAGTGTTTGAGATTTACATTGTCAGTAAGTGATTATGTATTTATCCTAATAAGCTAACTATAATTAAATTATAGAAAATATGATGAATATCTAATACAGTTAGACCCAAGTATAGGTGATGAGGAGGTAGAGAGATTACGTGGACATGAGTTTGCAGATTGGTTGAGATAGTTTGTAAGTTCAAAATGCTTTTAATTTTTTTCTTCTATGATGATTATGATGTATGTATTGATGATTGTTTCTATTAATAGGTGATGGAAGAAAGGAACCAAGTAAGTAGCCGTATCATACAAATAGCACAAGGTTCTTCACGTATGGTAAATTGCTATAAAAGGTATTTCACAAATGGCTTCAACTTTCACGTACAACAAGAACGTGGGAAAGATACAATGAACAATGATGTTTATGTGAAATGAAGTTGCTATAATGACTATGAACGTGATTACTATAGCATGTTGGTTGAGATACTAGAGCTGGTGTTGGAAACAAGATTATCTTATTCAAATTTGATTGGTAGTGATACAGAAAAGAAGTTAAAAGTGCATCCTCATTATGGTCTAGTTGAAATTAAACATAAATTTAGATTATCCATAAATGAGCCATTTATATTGACCCAACAAGCTCAATAAGTGTACTACATGAGTTACCCATCAAGAAATAGAGAAGGAAGAGGTTGGTGGGTTGTATGCAAAACTAAAGCTAGAAGTAGAATTGATATTCCTTTAAATGAAATAGAAGATGAAAGTATGATTCGCATAGTTGAAGCGGTTTACCAAGGAGATGAGATGTCTAGTCCAAAGTCAATTGTACCAACAATTGATCTTGATGACCTAAATATTCTCATTGATAGTGGCTATGTAGACATCATAAATGAAGAGGAAGAACATAATTTGGAACAACCTATAGAAGAAGAAGAAGAAGAAGAAAAAGAAGAAGAATTTGAGTTTGAAGATGAGATTGAAGAAGAAGATGAAGCTCAGTTTTCTAGCACCGATGATGACATGCATGATTGACTTGCCAATGCTTTTTTTGTAATTTTTTTTATGCATAGAATATATTTGAATTATAATTGTATTGTATTTAATTTACTTTGCCCATATGTGGCATTTTGTCTAGAATATGTTTTATTTATTTGCTCATTTGGCTACTATATGTTGTAATTAGTGCTTTATTTTTTATTGAATATTCAATTATTTCATCGTGAAGAAGTTTACTATATGTTTATGAATATTATCTCTTCATGCAAATAACTAAGTATATTAAATTTTAAAATAAAATGAAAAGCTACTAACATATTGGCCAGCTTTTATTTTGGATTGTAGGTATCATGGTTAGAGGTGATGCTAGTAGACGAAACTTAGCGAGAGGTAGAATGACAGGTTCAGAATCACAAGGGGGACATAAAGAGGGATCCTCAAACTCATCACCAGCACTATCTCTACAGTTGCGTATAGAGGCAGTTATTTTTCCAAATCAACATGAGGAACATGTTGATGGTGATAATGTTTTATCGATCTTATCTAGGACAAAAGGCATGAATCAAGAGACCCAAGTACCTATCGATCGTGCAGACCGACAGCCATTAGAAATGATGAATGGAAGGTATTTTTTAAATTTGGTTATATATATGTGTATGTATTATAGTAGTATGTAAATTTACATATCATAAACTATATTTTATAATTTGTTCAATTTTTCATAGCTTTATTGATTTTTCGGTGACTCGTGCCATTGTTGTGATGATGAAGCAGTACTTCTTGTAACCTTAGAAAAAATGGATGATGGTACCAATAAAGATTCGTGATCTTTTGTGGAACAAATTTTAAGTAATTTTTTATAGTTTAAGAGCAAAAAAGAAGAAGAAGAAGGAAAAAACTAAAAAAATATTGATGAAATTTGACAACATCTCTAAATAATTATATGTAATTACGGAAAGTCTTTTATTTTGATTTGAAAGATGACCCATATGATGTGAATATATAATCTTTGGGATGTGAATGTGTAAACTTTGGATTAGTGGAGTTGTGGTGTTTGAAAAATTCTTTGCATTAGTAGAGTTGTACTGTGTTTGAAAAATTAATTTAGAAGTATTATGTTAATCATAATATAGGTTTAAAATTTTGTAGATGTTCATATTTTAGGAGAAATTCTGTCAGAATATTATGAAATTATTATTTAGTCAATTTAGATTTGAATAAAATAATTATTTAGTTTCTTTCATGATAAATTTTTAAAGTTAAATCTTTTTGAGTTTTGTCGGGAGAAATATACATGGCCTGATGACTGGACTTTTGAGGTTAAGAATATATGATAGCAGATTTCTAAGAGACGATTTTCTAGTATGCTTAACCAAGCAAGGAAAGATGCTTTAAAGAAAACTGGAGACAAGGAAGATATTCTTGAGGCCAAAAGTCACGGGCCTATTTGGATCGCACCAGATGTTTGGAATAGGTTGATTGATATATAGAATTCTTCAAAGTGAAAAGATAAATTAGAAGCTGCACGTAAAAATCGGATGATAGAAAAAGATGGTGGAATCACCAAACATATAAGTGGTTCAATTTTGTTTTCTACACATAAAAAAAGAATGGTACATTAAAATATACTTTCTTTACTTTAGAATATTTATTATTTGATTATTATTTATTTATATGTACTTTCTCATAATTTTATTATTTCTTTTTTTTAGACTATGGATTAGGTAGGCCACCAACGCAACTTAAGGCATTTGAGCGAACTCACAAACAAAAGAAAAGTTTGGATGACTTTGTGGACAACAAGTCCAAAAGAGTTTTGGTAAGTTTACTTATTTTACTTAGTAATAAATTTATTATTTATCAATATATTGCAAGTAGTATTAGCTTAATGCATTACTAATGGTTTCGGGAAGAATATTCTGCTGCTCTGACTGCTAAGTATGGCTTAGATGTTTCATCCCAACCTGAGTTTGATTCAGATGCATGGGTCTAAGCAATTGGGGGCCCAAATAAGAAAAGATTATACGAGTTTGGATTCAGAAAAGATCCTAAGCTGTTATTAGGATCTTGTAGTAATTCCTATTCAGCAACATTGGGATATCCTAGTTCTTCAATGCAGCATCTTATGGAGGAGTAAGTTTAGCACTTGATTATACAACAACGTGACCAATAGCGAGAGGAGATACGCCATGAGGTATGCGAAGAGCTACAGCAGGAGATGGTTTAGATAAGAAAAATAATGCAAAAAGAGATGCGGAAAATAATTCGCATTATGATGTCGGAACTCAAGCAATCATGTGCCTCTCGACCTGATCGATCATGATTGTTTAGATGTGTGATCACTTATTTTAGATGCTAAACTATTTTGTTATGAGATATTTTAAGAAAACTTAATATAATATTTTGCTAGTATAAGATAATTTTTATCTTGATATTGATAGTTTTTTGAGAAATATGATATGATGGATGAACGAATTTGTTATGAATTAATATTAGTATTATATTTATTTAATGGTGAATTAGTGATAGATTTATGATGGAATTTGATTTGAAATTTTGTGATAGATTTATGATAGATATATTCTGAATATTATGATAGATTTATGATGGATTTGTGATAGATTTATTCTGAATATTGTGATGGATTTGTGACGGATCAGTGACAATATTGTGATGGACAAGCTATCATAAATTCGTCATCAATTTCTGTCACTGTTCAATCATAAATTTTTGTCACAAATCCGCCACAACTCCATCATAAATTTTTATCTTAAACCTGTCATAAATCTGTCACTATTTGTGATAGATTTACTTTTGGATATCATTTATTATTTGTGATGGAAATTTTTATCATAATTTTCTTTTGTGACTAGGATTTCACTGACGAATTTTTCTATCACAAAACCTGTTTGTGACGAATTTTTAGACTTTAGTGACGAAAAAATCCGCCATTAAAGCCTTGTTTTGTCATAGTAACTATCAGCCAAAAACAACACTTTGTCCCAACTATATAACGCTGTGATCAAAGAATCCTTCTTCCTGTTCTTAAATGATGCGATCATGTAGTTGTATACCTTATCTTCTGCTGTGGAAATAGTCTTACCGGTAATCATCTTCTAAAACCTCATTTTTGGTATTTTCTTCAAAATAATAAAATCTGGGTTTTCTGTAATAAATTGGCGTAAGTTAATAGTTGCATGTTCTTCTTCTTGCAACTGGCATGCATCGGTGGATGATGTTTATTTGTTATTTAGTGGCAGTTTTCTAAACGATCAACTGTTGTGGTAATGGTTGCTTGCACATAAACACAGCCAAGCTTGTTATCCAACATACAATACGTCCTTGTGCGAGAGCTACCAACATTTCATTGGCTCAATGAAGATTTTAAATAATTTATAGCTATTTTCCTTTCAATTTGTTTACCATGTCTTGTCCTCTGCTTCTTGTTGAATGCACTGGAATAGTAAGCTCCATTGCCAGGTCATGAAATTGTAGTATTAGCAAGCCAAATTTCAATCGTACTTGCTGCAAAATCCTCTTTCGTCCCTCTAATCAGAATAAGTCTTAGCCATACCTCTATTCTATGCTATGAAATTTGAAAGGATTTTTCATCTTTTTCTTTAAAATGTCATTTCTCCATAAATTTTCAGATTGTACTCATCAGTATTCCAAAATCTTCTGTTTTTGACCTGGAGAATACGATTGGGAAAGAAAATAATACATCCTTTTGTTTTCTTTTATTTTTATATCATTGCCCTGTGAAGCTGTTCTTTTAGTAAAAGAATTTATGAACTTCGTCAAATGATTCTTTAATTACGTTTGTATGAAATTATGTATTGTCTGCATATTAGTATTAGGGAATATTTTCTGCTTTGTTTCGATCTGAAGGAGTAGATAATGGATCATGGTTGTCTAATGTTGGACTAATTTGAAATGTTTCCAATCTTAACCCAGTTTCAACTTTGCCTCTTCTGATGTTGATATAGCATCCTAATATATCCTAATCTAACTTTTAGCCTTCTTTTAAAGTTGGATTATTTCTTTTTATCCTTTTGTGGGTATATACCTGGTTCTGTAAGTATTGAGTTTCTTTCTATTGTTTTTCCTGTTAATTTTCTTCATGTTAAGTAGATCCAGTCTGTTTGTTTGTTGCTGGTCATCGTTCTATAATTTCGTATTTAGTGTCGTAGATCAAATCATATTTAACTCTATTTCATGTTCTAGGGAATTATCTACATCTCACTTCATTTCACATTATAATTTTCTGAATGATGGTTGTTGAAATTTCATAAAACTATGACATTAATCTCTAGTTTATTCAAGTCCAAACTATTAACAAGCCATGGAGCAACCGTATCTCCCGGTCAAGTATATAACAGTATTTTTCTGTCATTATGGTGAATCATGAAATTGAAGCTAGATATTTTGTCCATAATAGGCTTCCAAGGAAATCTATTACTATTTATTTAGATAATGGCTGTTATTTGACCACTGCTATATTATGACAGATAAATTTTTTAATAAAATATTTATTTTTTTTCTGAAATAATTTCTATCTGAATTTTTTTAATAAGTAAATAGTGATATAGACAATAATTCCATTATTGCTATTATTTACTTCTATAATAGTCATTATTTTAATATCAAATAACTCCAAAGCAAATAACAATTGTAAGATTTTATAACGAATAGTTTTAGAAAGTCGATTAATGCCCCTTTTGCTATTGCTCGGGTTACATAATCTTTATATATTCCCTTTCTTTCTGATATCTTCCATTGCGATAGAAAATAAAAGAATTTAAATTAATTTTTGGTTCTCCTGTCATTCATTAATTTTCCAAACAAATTTTCCATCTGTTAAATTCAAAATTGGAGTCTTGTTTGTAATAGGTTTTGACTTTTTGCTGATAGACATAGTTGCCATTAAACCTTTCTATTTATTTATTATTATATTTGGTTAGATTGATTGTATGATCCATGTTTAATCTTGCTTCAACTAGTCTTTTCTTAAGTAGTTATATAGTTCATATTTTGAAATCCATGCTGAATTTTTTTAACTAATGCTTTTTAGTAATTTCTAATGATATGAGTGACGGCTACGGGACGTAGTCATTACCATGATTTTAAGTATCTTAGAGTTTGTAGGGAAAGGCATTCTATTAGACTGTCTTATAAAAGGCTTAAATAGGACAAAAGTCCTAGAGTCATCAAGGGGGATAGGGCTTTATCCATAACAGATCTTTCAATAGCGGGAACCCAATCTCTATGATAGAAGATCTCTTGAAGAAGGTTCAATATGGTAACAACAAGCTAATTGATTGATTTGGGAGTTGATATAGGAGTCATTAACTCCATGCCATCCCTATGGTGATTAGTCCTCTTATGTAGTGGTTAGGAAGAATTTATCTCTGAATAAGATTCGAGATGTATTCCTCAAAATGTGACATTACACACATCCTTGAAGGGACTGAACTATACAAGAGTATCCGTATATGGCCACGGATATGAGATTTGGATTATCTCTAGTAACTATTATGAAAAATCAAGATATATGTGCAGGACTACTACTGCATAGACTTACGATGAAGAAACTCTATACTATGTATGTAGTAGTTGAAGTCTGGATCAAAGAAACGTAGTTTAAGATTTGTTTCACTCTATTTTTTTACTAAGTCATCTTACCCATTGCATAGTATAAGCACCTAGAAATTTATGTTATTTTATTTTATAAGTTTTGAAAAATTTTGAGTTTTGCAAGGAATTGTTGGAGAGAATCCAAAAAGTAAAACTCAAATTTTTTTTATAATTCTCTTTGAAGCATTTTAATTTATTTTTTAATTTTATTATTTAAATATTTTAATTTTTTTATTATTATGATATTAATTTTTGATCATTGAGCTCCTAATTATTAACGGTCATATGTATTTAATCTTATTTTTTAATTTCTGACTATTGGATTAGTAAAAATTCCAACGGTCACAAACGATTATATATAAATAGCTATATTGGATGGCTATAAAAAAGATCATCTAAAATGTGATTTTAGACATCCAATCCAGATCTCTCTTTCTCTTCTTTCTAACTTTTCTCTTGAAGTCTTTTATCTTTATGATTCT
The DNA here is from genome assembly GCA_006176705.1 of Cocos nucifera. NCBI lineage: Eukaryota > Viridiplantae > Streptophyta > Magnoliopsida > Arecales > Arecaceae > Cocos > Cocos nucifera. The sequence goes on along the minus strand of QRFJ01000094.1, from coordinate 1,314,068 downwards.
TGTTTTGAGTGCTGAAAGAGTCTTCATCAATCTCCTCCACGATCGTGCTTGCAGATAAAGAGATTCGGATCGTATTTTGGTGTAGTTTTTCTTTTGGATATTCCTACACGAGGGATGAAAATATGCCTTTAGGACAGTATCCAATACATTTTCGAATTTGATCAATTTTATTTCATATGGTACCGTAAGTTATTTATGATTTTATAATCAAAATTTTTATTAGCTTTCTTAAATTACATCTGGTTTTTAAATTAAGCTTTGTTCCAACAAAAACACTGGACGTGATTTATATAATAATTTCTTAGCATAAGAGGGGTTGCGGTGTGGACTTTGGCTACTGGAGACAACATCCCAAAGTGGTCAGATGGGGCACGTTGGCGTTCCAATTGCTGATGGCCGCCCAACAATCACATACATTGGGACTTGACGGGTCTTCGCGGTTCAGAAGCACGTGGGGCATTCCTCTGGCTACGGGGCCGCATGGCAGCCACCAGACGGTCGGCCATAAGGGTCCACGGAATAAAAGGAGATCGTGAAACATGACGTAACCTCACAGATATATTTGATTTAGATCCACGTTTAGGGCTTTTTCTTTTAAAATCTCAAGTGAAGCCTAAATATTTTCTGATCCTAGTTGTAGAAATTTTTAGGTCCTGCACATATGATGCATCTCTTGATCATGAATCTAACGTTTGGTGCAACCAATGAAGGTGCTGAATATGGGATAGATTGGTTGCACATCTGAGAAGATAATTTTCTACATCTAGTTTATACTGGGAATTGTAAGAGTTATATCGCATCACATAATTAGACTAAATTTTTCACTTAGAAAAAAGAAAAACCTTGCACACTATTAACTAACCAGAGGGAATTGAAAAATGAAAAATACCGATTCCGGCTTAGCGATTTAATAGCTCAAGGCCATACACCATTACGTCTCTTGCATACATTGCATGTGACGAATAGTAAATTTTGCCGTAAGCATATATAGATAGGTCTACGTAGAGTACTCCAAGAATTACTTTACGTGCATTTCACTAATTCGTAGTCATAGGTTTTAGTGAAATGCGGGCGAAACTATGTAATCTCCATCTAAAACGATAAAAACAAATCTAAATCGCTATAACTAGTAGCTCACTTGTCATATAAGGTTTGAGAATAAGATAAACCGAATTCAACCCCTAAGTACATCCACAAGCTTTTATATTCTTGAAAAATGTCATTTTTAAGTATTTTAGATGTCAAAATATTAGGAATTAATATCGTGATTCTGGTTGTTCCAAGTCTTTGGCTTTATAACCTCCAAAAATCCTTGGTTTTAATAATGTAAGGAGGAAGAAAAAAACAAAAAAGAAGAAAAAAAGAACCACCACGCAACAACCGTAACGATGGTGATAACAACAAAAATAAGAATTCCATTATTAAAGAAGAAAAAAAAAAAAAGCAAGAAAAATAAGAATAATAAAAAAGAAGAACAACAACAAACCTTAGCAAAAGTTCATTAGAAAATACAAGAATACTGCCACCAACCATCAATCCATTCAATTAGGATGCGGAAACATGGTTGGACTGGATGGTGTTGGTCATGTCCCAGCTTCGTTTATCTGATCACTTATTTCTACATCCCCGGTGAACCGAGGTGATCCGCAATGCAAGTAATTATTTGGATTCATGTTACAATTCCTTCGATAAAAACTCGTCCAAGGAAAATCTTATCACCCTCAAGGATGTAGATTCGTGAAGTTACAAAACTCTTATCATATATCAATTGCTTATTAAAGGAAGAAAAGGTCACTATTCTTTAAATAGGCCCAGCTGGTATAATATCCTCCCTTCTTGGCGGCACTCTACAAGAATATGGCCATGTACTTCTTCAGAAAAATACACTTATAATGACACCGGGAAACAGGTAACAGAAGGATACCAGTTCCTCACTTTTGGTCACTCCCGTTCCATGGAATTAGCTTTTCCCTCGTAACGTCGCCATTCTTCTCCTGTCCCACCACTAATTAGAAAAGATGCTCCTATGGACTTGTCCATCTCCAAACTCCACTGGTGGGTAACTAGAAATACCGTGGAATCACGTGTGAACCACAGGCGTGGAGAAAATTGCAGTTACATATAGGCCACAAAATTCCAGCTAACTGTAATCTCTCATATAATTCAGATAAAAAAAAAAAAAAAGGTTTTATTTTTTTCTCCACGTATCGTTGATACGAAAGATAAATGAAATATGGGTATACAAAAACTACATTTTGTAACTTTTTTTTTTCTGGGGAAAAAAAAAAAAAAAGAGCCTTAAATATTTGCTAACACACAAGGTCAAGAAATTCGACTGAGATTTCTGAGACATAAACATGGCTTAGGATGGTGGTACCTTTTCTGTTGTAAAAGCATCGAATATTCCAAAACTCAGGATTTAAAGGTGTCTTTTGAGCTGGGCTTGTCGATCATTGCATATAAGCACATACTTTGAGCATTACATATAACCGACGAAATTAGTAATAGCTAACTTCAGGTTGCATCTGAGGGAAGTCGTTATTAAATTAGTGGCACCCACTAATTATATTAATCTGGTATGCATACGTGAACACCAAACATAAATTGCTTTCTACCTGCCCCTTGTGAATTAACAATCCTTCTACGAATAACGAGAACCCTACCCACCATACCTTAACATTTGCATTGGAGACCATTCTCTATAGGTTACAGAAATCTATATTTTTCTAGATAAGTATTTTTTAAATAATATTTACATAAAAAAATAACTGATCCATATCCTTTTATGTATTGAAAAATGGCTTTGAAATTTGTTACTCATGCTATGTTGTATTACTAGATAACTTGTTAAGATTTATTCATATTTTCTATAATATCTTTTATTATATAAATACTTATAATATAATATATATTATTATTATTATTATTATTATTATTATTCTTATTATTATAGGATTGTAGATATTTTAGGAATAAAATAAAAGGATTATTTTATTGGTTGATGGGAAAATAATTTATCCATCTTCTAGATTGATAAATTTTTTCTTCATTTTATGGGTAAATGCCATCAATGGAAAAATAAATTATCCATATAGAGAAGTATAAGGATATGGATAAATTGAGTAATGAGAAAATTGATCATTTTTTTTATAATATTTATCCAATAAAGAATCAACCCTTAAAGTTGTTGATGTTGGCCCATCCATTAGTACATCATTAGGTTGCAATGCTCGTCGTAAAATAAGAGGTACAATGATTGTCATAAAATAAGAGGCAGCATGATCCTGACCCATGGGCTGAGATACTCAAGTGAAGAATATCGTCTACAAACAGTATAAGATGAGACCAGCCAACCACCGGATGGTTATGTATATAAATAACCACTGCTTGTCTCTTGCATGCATGGCTCCAAAATTAGACTGCACACATAATGGTGCAATAATTTATATTCAAGTATTATAATTAGAGATGTAATTCAGGTTGGTTGGGTGATTTAAGGATCCACGAGATTGTTCCATGAAAGAATACACCTTGCAGTAGTGGCATGACGATATGCACATGCAAGGGAAATTATTGGGTTCATAGAAGACAATATGCAAATCCCAAGCCTGCGAATAAATTATTGGGTTCGTAAAGGGCAATACTGGACTGGGAAGAACGTAAATGTGCCTTCACAGCAAGTGGTCTACCTCATAGCATGAATCCGAGCTAACAGTATAATATAATACGAAAAAACTATTACATCTAGCCATATGAAGCTAGACATTATCTTAGATCACAATGTAGACGCTAATACAACTGAACTTTTCAATTAATTTTCCCATGAACTAGCATTAGCTCAGCGATCCCACCATCTCGGTTGGAAGCAAGGAATCAAAGGTTCAGATCTTAAACGGCATCGTCCCTCAAGATCTAAGTCTTGAATTAATATAGTATTATCTCTCAAGATATTTAACTTCCCAGGATTTTCTTATTTGAAAATCTTGAATTCATGGGTTAGTGATGAGACAGCCTACGTTCCTCTATGAACTAGATTTATTTTTTCCAAAAAAATACTCGATAGGATTGATTGAAGACCATGGAGATAGGTTTGATGGACTTCCCCCATCATACGATCGAGGAGATGGAGATGGTTCAGCAATCAAAAACTCCATGATATTCCTCATCGTTTCTCTAAATTTGCCCACAGGAGAGCGATCTCCTCGACCTTGTGCGACTCCCATCGATACCTTCGTCCACCTTGGGTCACCTGAGCCCATGTCTATATCCCTTGCTTCACTTTGACATCTAATTCCTTAGTTTCCCCCATAGAAGCATCCATGCTCATGACCACATCTTAATTTGACAGTCCTAGGCTCACCGTTGTCCACTCCAATACGAGGTGAAGAGGGTGCTCATCAGTAGGAGGCTTTCCCATCTTTAGTCATTTTACTTTTCCGACCACTTAATTCAGATACGCAGTGGACAAGGAATATTTGATTCTGTGAAGTAGTGTTGAGCCTCCTTGCAATGCCTCTTAACCGAGTATCCCTATTTGCAAGCATTAAATTCGGTCTGCCCTGGGACCTGGCTTAGCCCAAGTAAGGGAGGTAGGCATCGAGTAGGGTGTGAGGTTAATTAGAACCCCTCTCCATCCACCAAGAAGTAAGGAGCAAAAAAAAAAAAGGGGGGGGGAGGAGAAGAAACATGAACAAGCCAAATAATAGATTGTCTATATTCTTCTGTTATCAATATCTAGTTCATTACCATTGTCATGATGGGTGCAGCTAATGATAAAGTTATTAACCTGATCAATAAACTACTTAACACTAATTAACTCTAGCTAGCAAACTTGAAAAGGAGCTGACTGATGAACTTCAATCCGATGCAAATAGAAATTATCTGCATGACGACGTTCGTGATATGCATGCTCTCGATGACTCTATGTAGCCTCTAGACTTATCATTTGCAATTGCTTCTCAAGCGCATCCTATCATGATTTGCAATATCAGGTTGGTTGCATGATGCTGCAAACAAGCAAAATATATGACTTCATGAAATTAATAGGAAAACCTTAAAGCTTGAATGGTATATATCTTTGTACCGCTATCCAAAAAATAGGTGTCGGTGTTTCCTTTATGATCCACCTTCTTGATTGATCTAATGTTGGTCTGCTTTTATATAGTAACTAATTTGACCTAAAAGTAAAGGTGTATATTTATACAGTTATATGACACTAAAAGCCCGCATCCAGCCATCTGTATGCGGTTGGATATCTTAGATCTCAACTGTTAACAGTGTTGTGAATATTGTCTGTAAAATAAATAAATTCCATTTGTACCAGAAAAGATGTTAGACTTGCCTAGTTTGGTTCATTTCATGGAAACAAATAATTTCAGGAAAAATGGAGGAATAGTAAATGTATGGTATATATAATTCACCAATCTCACCACTCTTCCAAATCGAGGAGGTCCTCATTCTTAAACTTGGCAAGGTATTTTCTTTAAATGAAACAATTATCATTTTTATTTTTATTTTTTTTTTTGTAATAATTAGTGGAACTCTCATCATTAGTTGTTAGGAAATGTAACGATAGAAATTTATGTATTTTGGTGCCAGCTAGTGGAATTAATAAAATTATTGAGGTTAGGAACCAATAACCTGAACTTCTGTCATGCCTTTATTCAGATTCTGCTTTGGTTTTCTCCTTACTATTTCTGCAGAAGAGAACACTTGATATAAGTAATACATTTTTACTATTTAGAAACAAGAGTACATTTATTAACATACAAAACTAACAAAAGATTTTCAATTAAATAAGATGGGAAGAGTCATAGCCGTATATGCTCCATCTCACATATGTATGATATATGCCAAGTTCTAGCTAGTGGACTTTATAGCCTTCAAACTCACTCCCATAATAAAATTTGGCACCAACTAGTACATATGAATTCAACTTCTCCAAAGCTCGTCTCAATGATATCAATAAAAGAAACTTGAAATATTTAATAGGACTCTTAAAAAAAAATTGCATCCTATATTTGACCCATCAAATATTTAAGTCACTTGTCTGGGTGCAAGTTCTAATTTCAAATTATTTGCATTTACCACTCCAGCACAATGTAGAATATTGTGATACACTAACACTTATATTTATTTTTCTCTACTTATTGTGCTATCTTTACACTGATACACAGCTCTTTTCAAAGTATAATTAATAATCTGGGGGTGAATTTCAAAGTTCCATAACAAATGCATCTCTAATTGAGTGCATCTTATTAATAGTGTTACTACTTATTTAGACAAAGGAGGATCAAAAGAATGCAAGTGGCATATGTCCATGTTACAGTAGAGCAAATAATATGCTGATGCGCCTCCAACAGGAGGCTGGGTGGCAACCTGCACCACCTTCACCAATTGCCGTGTGTAGGAGTTGAATTGAAAGGCCGAAGAAGCTGTAGATAACATTCAACTCCCACATGGTGATTATATACAACTCTAGCATGCATAACATGAGTTATTACTATTTTAGGGGTCATTGGCATATCTAGAAGGGTTTTGATCCTATTTTTCACGCGAAAGAATGGTTATATTTTTTTTATATATATTTTTAATTATTAAATCATATTTTATATAATTTTTAAAATATAATATGAGCCCCATGATTTATGCCGTGGATGGAAGAAAAAGATTCATTATACTGTACTAAATAAATCGTGTAAAAGAGACGATCCGAACCGTACCCAGACTTCCCTTCCCCTGGCTGAGCATGGGCCGAGCATTTATCTCTCTGCCAGCTCATTTCCAACGGTCACAAAAAATCAAAACGATCAACTTCCCCTACCGATCAAAGAGCTAATCAAATAGACGGCCAGGATCTAACATCACGTTACCGCAACGACCCAATCATACGAGAAGACAGAGGTGACAGCTGTTTGTATCCTATACGCCAACTTGAGCTGCTGAGTCTGGTCGGCTCCTCATAAACGACAAAGATCTGCCACCCTCCAAGTCCCTTCCCTCTTCCTCATCCCCATCATCCAGCCAATATCAATCCAACGGCCAAATTTTCCACTCCAATACGGACATGTCTACCCCTCCAGTCGTCTCATCAAATGCACAAACAATGACCGCCAATTCGGTAAACGAAGGGAGGGCAATTTCGTACCCTGATCCACCAACCGTCCTCTCTCGTCTACAAAAGGGCCTCGGAAGAGGAGTCAGACGTTCAGGTTCTCTCGCTCTCTTTCTCCTCTCTGAGGTGTTTGGATTGATCTCTCTTCATCTCCCATTTTGTTCTCCTCTCTTCTACTCTTCCGGTCTCCTCTCACTCTCAAGGGAATGCAGCAGGATGTGGAGGAGGTCAAGCCCTGAACTCGGGGGTCGGCGGACGAAGCACGCCGGCCGGACGTGCCACCGGAAACACGTCGAGGACGGTTAGACCTCCCCCGACAGTTCTCTCCTCTTCCTTCACCCTTTCTTTCCTCTCTAATTCTTCAAATATAAGAAGAGAATTCTAGAAGACGACCTCCTAATGGAGGTGTCCCCACCCACCGCTTCGTCGGAGGGCCGCGCCGTTTTCCACGGCCGCTACGAGCTCGGCCGCCTCCTCGGCCACGGCACCTTCGCGAAGGTCTACCTCGCTCGCAACCTCCGCTCCGGAAAAGCCGTCGCGATCAAGGTGGTCGGGAAGGAGAAGGTCATTCAAGCGGGGATGATGGAGCAAGTGAAGAGAGAGATATCGTTGATGAAGATGGTCACCCACCCTAACATCGTGGAGCTTCACGAGGTGATGGCCACCCGCTCCAAGATATACTTCGCCATGGAGCTCGTCCGCGGCGGCGAGCTCTTCGCCCGCATCGCCCGCGCCGGCCGCCTCAAGGAGGACGCCGCCCGCCACTACTTCCGCCAGCTCATCTCCGCCGTCGACTTCTGCCACAGCCGCGGCGTCTACCACCGGGACCTCAAGCCGGAGAACCTCCTCCTCGACGAGGAGGGCAATCTCAAGATAGCTGATTTCGGGCTTAGCGCCTTCGCAGACCATGTGCGGCCCGATGGCCTTCTCCACACGGCCTGCGGCACGCCGGCGTATGTCGCCCCCGAGGTGTTCGGCAGAAAGGGGTATGATGGCGCGAAGGCCGACCTGTGGTCGTGCGGCGTGATTCTCTATGTGCTTCTCGCCGGATTCTTGCCTTTCCAGGATGATAATCTTGTGGCGATGTACCGAAAGATTTATCGTGGGGATTTCCGGTGCCCTCCATGGTTCTCGTCCGACGCCCGGCGGGTCGTCACCAAGCTGCTCGATCCCAATCCCAACACTAGAATTACAGTTGCCAAGCTTGTTGAGATGCCCTGGTTCAAGAAGTCGTCTCTTCGGAAAGAGGTGCCGCCGGCTCCGGTGGTGGTGGAGGAAAAGCGGGAGAAGGAGGGGGAGGAGCCAGAGCGACTGAATGCTTTCCATTTGATATCTTTCTCGGAAGGGTTCGACCTCTCGCCACTGTTTGTGGATGGGGAAAGCAGGGAGGCAGGGATGAGGTTTGTGACGAGGGAACCGGCCAGTGGGGTGGTGGCGAGGCTGGAGGAGGTGGCAGCGAAGGCGACGGGTCGGCTCCGGGTGACAAAGAGCGGGGCGGCAGGGGTGAGGCTGGAAGGGGAGGAGAGGGGTAGGAAGGGGAGGCTTGCGGTGGCTGCGGACATCTTCGCGGTGGCGCCGTCGGTGCTCGTGGTGGATGTTAGGAAGGACGGTGGTGACACGGTCGAATACCGGAGGTTCTGCAGCGACGAGCTGCGGCCTGCCCTCAGGGACATCATGTGGACGTCCTCCGACAGCCGGACCGCCGCTGCGTGATGGGTATCTGAAGTTATTGTGTCCTCTGAACTGTAATTCTTGGTGTTTCTCTTCCAAAGTTCTAATCTTTGGTCTGCAAATTAAGAAGAATAATAGAAAAGTGAGGAGGTAATCTGTCTCATATCTGTTTCCATCCATGAATCCATTTGGTTTTGTGATTGTTGAAGGCCCTGGGCCGCTCTTTTGGTGTTTCCTTCTTTGTGTACGCTTGTTCCCCCCTCCGTTGAATTAGCTGAGATATGGAATCATGTGGTGTATTCCTAAAGTTTCATTGACGTATTTGAAGGGAGATTTGCTTCTACTTTCCATCTTTCAGCGCGGCTATTTCATCATTTTGTGATAGAGTAAAGGTTGGCGGGGTGTAGTGGGAGTAGGTGGAAGGTGAAATCATGAACAGTATTTTTGTGCTTGCATTTGTTGGAATAATCTTAACCACGCCCGCAAAGAGAGCAGCAGCCGGCACTTCGCTTCTGTCCTTTTCTTTACCAAATCATGTTTTTTTTAAGATCAACTTTGCTGGATGACTCAGGGTTTGTATACCTTCTTCTTAAATGGTCGATTTGAACTGTGAAAGGAAAGGAGATTTGTCTCTTCTTTCCACCTTAATCATATAATGATAAAAAAACAAAAAGCTTAGTGGGATAATTGAGCGCATAGGTTAAATAGGGATATCTTAGTGGGGCAGAGTAGTGAGATTTGTGGTATCATTTTGGTTGTTTTGTTTTTCCGGGGGCTGTGAGCTGGTTGTGACAAATGTTTTCAGCAGTTGGAGAAGCCCAGGACCGTGTTTAACTTGGTTACTTTGGTCAAATCAATTTTTAAATTCTGAATAAAAATGAACTACATTCATCCAATCATGGAGTTGTAAACTTTTCTATTTTGTTTTCCAATCTTTTTCTTCACCAGCAATTAAACGTGTTGAAATACTATTTATTTTCATTTATTTGAAGAGAGACTTGTATGATTTAAGATGATAATTATTCTTATATTAATAAGAAATTTCAAATAATGCATGGGAATTTATAACACAGTTGAGTATCTAGAAGCACAAGTCCAAATTAACTTCTGCAAGGTCTACTTTGGATAGCAATTCATGTTCATATCGACTTAATACATTGACTTAAACTAATTATCGTAGACATACTAGTTTGAGTCTAAATTAGCTTATTTTATTATATATATATATATATATATATATATATATATATATATATATATATATATATATATATATATATATATATATATATATATATATATATATATATATATATATATATATCTTATAATCTCGAGAGGAGAGTATAATTGGATGTCCTAGAGATTAGATGCATCGGATGTGAGAATTTATGAGGTAATTCCATACTCTGTAATCTTTTTTTTTTGTTTTTCAAGTTTTTATAATGAAGCTTTTGTATTATCTCGGATAAATAAAGATTAATAGATCGAATCATATGCATTCTTATTCTCCTCTTATTCTTTGCTCTCTTTTTTTCTTCTTGTTGTGTTATTTCTCTATCCATTGTAACAAATTTGACCAAACTGTTTCTTGTGGTTGAGGTCTCAAGGGATTTCCATTTCATTCACTCATCAATTTTGTCATCCAAAATGAGATAGAGAAGGCTCGGCCATTCAGAACAAGTCCTATCGCATCAAAGCCTAAAACATTAGACTGGTGCATCACATATTTTAGACCCTGTAACCATCAGAAAAAGCTAGCAGGACCTTACATGGAATCTGCCAGGAAACTAGCCTTCAGCTTCTCTACTGGATGGAGGTTGCTGTTGGTGGAGGCACATTGAGGCTGTGGATCCCAGCTACGGATATCAGATGGTCCATCAAGTTGCACAAGGACCACTAACAATAGAGCTGCTTGTTAACTAAATAATTAATTTCAAAATATAAGAAAACGATTAGATATCTCATTGAAGAGCTCGTCGATAGTTTTCAGACGCAACAACTAGAAGTAACTTGTATATGAGATCTGCTAAGATCTGCAAGCTTTTAGTTTTTTACAAAGTAGAGGGTGATATTGATGGAGGCACATGGAGGTTGTGGCGTCTCGCTCTGGACATCAGAAGGTCCACAACGTCGCACAGGGACCACGAACGAGGAAGCTGCTATCCTTGGTGGGGATGAGTTAGATTCTAGCAGAAAAAAGTTTAACACTTCTGTACCATTTGCACAGGGACCATTAATATTGAAGCTTTTCTCACAGTGGGTTACGCTAGGTGGGAGAAGGACAAGAGCGTCCACACAAGCTCAATAGGTGGCTCTTGTACTGGCGTTAAATCTACTGCGGTAAGCATCTTGTGATCCCGTTTGCATGGCAGGATGACTCCTGCTCCGTGTAAGTCTTGCTTTAGAGAAGGTGAGAATTTCAATCATCAATCATCTATACTTCGGAAAAGGTAGATACTTGTTTGTGGGCTCCATAACAATGACCATGTCTCCATGGGCAAGTGGTGCAGGCGAAAAGCTAGAATGTGAAACAAGTGAACAAAGTAATTTGCCGATGGATACACTTCTGTTAAGTTTATTAAGAATTGTAAAAAAACAAAAAGGGAGAAGACAGTTATTTCTGAAAAAAGGTTTGTAAATTTTCAAAGAAAAAAAAAAACTCAAAGTTTTTTTTATAATTTTTTTAATAAACATAAATTTTGCTCCACTCTTGGTTGCTGGAGTTTCTAACAGGTCAAGTGTTCATGCTGAAATCATATTTTGAGAATAATTTAATTACAACATAAATCAAGCAATACTCCTTTTGCCTTCTCAAATCGGAGTAAAATAAAAAGACCAAGTTAATTGAGAAAAAATCATCAAAAGCAAAAAAAATTTATTTATATGAAATTTTTTTTACAGTGGCTCCAACAAGCCAAAAATACATAAATGAAAGAGATAAAGAATGTTCAAGAGATATTTTCCGAATCGATGGAAGCCCTAGCCATGTCGATAACAGGCACTTCCGGGATCTCGTCCAAAAAATTTAGATCTAATTCTGGATATTGGAAAGCCACCCCACTTCGGATGAAGCATTTTTCCCCATCATAAATGTCGGTCATGAATTCAATATTTTCATCCTTATACTCCTCCAACGTCTAGAAATTCTCGACAACCTTTAAAGCAGCATCCTCAACTCATGCTTCTAATTCACTCTGAATTGAAGTTCAAAAAATATGAAATGTAAGAAAACATAAATTGATACAACCTGGACGCATGGTGATTATCAATTGATGCCGCTTTCATCGCTGGTACGACAACTGATATGGATGGCTATAATCATGCTTTGCGATACCTCTAAAGAGACGTACAGAGACATACGGCAATAATTACTGCACAAGTAGTGGTTTTAATTCTATTTCCTTCGAATTTCTTCGAACACACTGACAAATTCTTCAAAAATGATAAAATATACCTCATATTGGAATTCAAACTACGAGCTCGAAACATAACAAGGAGGAGGGAGAAGGAATAGATCGCTTCGACAAAAATCATGTTTCATTCATAAATTTTAAACACCGCATCGGCTTACAAAAAAAAAGTTAATGGTTGACTTGAATATGGCCCTCTTCAGCATTAGCTTCCTCAGTTTGTATAGTAGAGTCGATCTTATTTGTCTCTACAAGGATATCGGATGCACTCGCAAATTTGCCGAGATAATAGTCTATTACGACTTTCAAACTCTTGTTTGACGGGTCCATTTGCAAAAATTCAGCATCATCTATTGGAAGACAAACCCGAGTCATCTCTTTGCACCTCTCAAAACCTACAAAAAATTTCAATTTGCAGGCCTTGATTACAATTTCAGTCCCATTCTTGTACTATCGATCGAGCCTTTCATTCATCCTTTGTAGCTCGATTTGGGATCCTGAAGGTTCGCGAATTATAAGTGCTCCTTTAGCTGAAGAATCTTCAAGCCTACGGGATGCCTCCTCTTCACAATGCTCCCTATTGAAGGTCTTGGATTTTTTAGTCAGCCCACTATTAGAATCCTTCAGAGAACGAATCTTAGACACCAAATTTCTTCTCCCCTCAAGCATCCTCCTCAAATAATCAATGTCATCACGGGCTCGATGATAGTTTCATTCAGCTTTAAATCTCCATCTCTCGAGGTCTTTATTCCTTCTACAAGCTTTTCTCAACCCGTCATCTCGACGATCATGATCTCGAGCCTCGAAAAGCGCTTTCTAAAAGCGGTCAATCTTCTTAGTCAAATCGACAATAGCGGCCTTCTCTTGCTCCAGATAGTATCTTAACCTATCGATCTCCTCTTTAGCTTCAACCAGTTCCAAAGCTGATGCTCCACTAGTAATTCCAGCAAAATTAACTAAATAGTGCTTTACTAAAGCCAAGGATCTAAGAGCACCCATCATCTGATGCTGAGTATCTTCTCCTCCCAAAGCTTGTCTCTCCTCAAATGAGAGATGACTCCTTAGGAACTCTACAACGATTCTTAGAGTTTTAGTAGTAGTTAGAGAAGAAGATGCCGCCCGAGAAGTTCCCACTTGTACATCAACCAGAAGAAGACTCATGGTACGGACCGCCTCCTTGATTTTGATTAATCCTGTCGGTGCCACAAACTCGACCATTTCCATAACCTCTATCGCTCTTGTGGCGGGATCCCCTGTAGCATCCTTCACTAGAGAAGCTAGTAGATCTGCTCCTGCAGTAGTCTCCATTGTCGAATCTACAAGCACAATTATGATCCTTGTCACTAGGTCCGTCGGTCCAGTCTTGATTTTTAATGATTTGCTCGCAGGCGGAGGACTTTTGTCCCTTTTATTCGATGGATCAGGAAAAGGCACAGTCGGAGGAACAATATCCGAAACCTTAGCGATGGTGTTTTCAGGAGCTTGAGACTGAGTAGTTGAGTCCCTAACCTACTTTCTTCAGGTCGAGGACAATTGCAGCTTCCTTGCCAACGTGGGATCCATTTGATCCTCGAAACTCATGAAGAAAATCTTGAGTGGGAAAGACAGTAAATGCTGCTATCACAATCGTCCCTCTCTCGTGCACCTTCCAGGCATACTTAAAAAAAAGAAAATGAAGATAAAAAGACGTCTCTTAAATTATTTCCTCAAAAGAATCAACGGCTAAACGGTCCCCTCGATCATGATCACTTTCAATGCCGCAAGATAATGTTGTCGGTCGTTAAATGCCAAAGACGTTGTTAGAGATGATAAAGCATATTATTCGATCTGAAGCATCACTTAGAAAATAGTTTCTTTGTCTGATTCTCAAACTCAGCATTAGGAGGATAGTGTCATGGTAGTGACATAAATACCTCGGATTGACAAGTTGATGTCCAAACCATCTTGGTCAACATAGAAACATCAACATGCCAAGATAAAGAGGCTCTCTATATGTCCTTCGACTCGAAGGGAAAGCCAAAGTGTGCCTCCAAGCTGATTACTTTAACAGTAGCTCATCCAGCATTCAAGACTTCTGAATTGCCTTAGATGAATGATCCTTCGGCGCACTCAATAACTCCCCTTGAAGATAAGTGGTAACCCAGCTATAATCCGGCCACGACCTAACTGTCCCCCACTCCATCTAAACTCGTGGAAGTAGATAAGACATTTCGATTGCACCAGTAACAACTTTCTCGTTCCAAAAAAATAGCCTTAATCTTAAAATAATGTAATTAGCAGCTCAAGATTAGCGGAACAGCATAACATCCACAAGATACTTCTTTTAAAAATATCATAAGCCTCGAGAATCTAGTTAAGCAAGAAATTTTTCTCAGATAATCCATCGTTGCTTAGCTATTTTCTGCTGACTTGAGTGTCGAAGGGTCCTCACCAAAGTTAAATTCTCTAGCTCAAATTTTATTTTATAGATCACTCCAATATCTCTGCACGAGATTGACCATTCCGCTCTCGAAGCTTATAATTTCAAGCAATAACAACTTCTATATAAGAGACAAGTCTTCAAGATGTTAAATCATGAGGATAAATAAGAAAACACTTATTAGTTTAAGGACCCAAGGACGAACAAGGAAAAACTCTTGCTATATAATAGATAAGTCTTCAATTTCATTGAAAAAATAAAAAAAGAAACAAGTCTTCGAGATGCACTAATTTAGATTAGTGTAAAAATTTAATAATATTAATTAATTATTTATTTAAAATTAGTGAACTTACATTGTAATGTAAAACAAATCAGATTATTACTTCAAAAAATACTTCTAAATTATTCATATATAATATTATTTTTTATGATTTTTAAATTTTTTAAAAATATTTTTAACTAATTTTTAATAAATAAATTAATATTTATTTATAAAATATATAAAGAATTAATTTGAATTTGTTTTAGTGTTAATATATATTTTTTTGAGTAATATATTTTTCTAAGTCCATAGTATGTATTGATTATTACTTATTTTCAAATTTATCTAAAAATAAATTATAGAGATATTTCTTTAATTTTTTACTATTTATATTTACATTCCAAAAGCACTATTTTTTTTTTTTTTCAGAAATTTGATCCCAGAAGTTATGTTTTTTTTTCAGAAATTTGATCCCAGAAGTTATGAATTGGTTGTGATGTCCTTCAACCATCCATCAGAGCTTTAACACCATTAACGATGAGTATTAAACTAGTAATTTATTCTTTCATTTTAAAATACAATTTGGGAGAAAAACTGCCTGACACCCCACTAATCCACATTCTCTACCATTGCTTCTTCTTGCATTCCGGCCATGCATTTGACCTATTCCTCACCTTTCCTCCATTTCGGCCGGGCGTTCAACACAGCTCTTTAAGCCCAACTAAGAGGGCGTTCGACCATCAGCATTTCATGACCTATAGACAGCGTAGAGAAGGAAGAACAAAAGCACAATGGAAAACAACTCTGGGAATCAGCTAATTGCAGTGGTTTGCTGGGAGGTATGAAGGGAGGGAAATGCGATGAACAAGATTTATTCTGTTTCACAAAATTTACTCCAGTCATTCCATATTTAATTGGAGCCATATTTGTTCTTCCAAGAATGAAGCTGACGATGAAAAGCTTTGGAAAAGATTCGAATCTTTGGTTCATCCTACTAGCACTTGATTGCTTCCAAAATACAGTTCACTCTATCTTTATGCCTTCTTGTAACTTAAAAAGAATGCTATCAACATTACTGTCCTCCCTGTAACAATGCTTGAGCTGTTTTGATTCTCTTGCTATCAACTACTGGCAATAGCAGTGTATCTAATGTCCCCTCTGTAACAATGCTTGAGCTGTTTTGATTCTCTTGCTATCAACTACTGGCAATAGCAGTAAATATTGTTTTGTGTCTGGTTTTTATTGATAGATTGAAGCCCATATGAAGAATAAATAAAAAATATAGAGACTCGGCCCATAACAAGGTTCAGGACGATGAATGAAGTCCAACGAGCCCAAAAACAGTCCAAACGAAATCCAAAGAAGATACGAATCCAGCAGCAGTCGGACCAGCTCTGGCACGCAGCCGAGCCGGCTCGAATCACAGTCGAACCGGCTGTCTCAATCAGATAGAAATAGGGTTTCGGGCTGGATGCAGCCGAGCCGGCTCGACTCCTGAGAGAGCCAGCTCGACGAGTGTGAACAGACATGATGAAATTTTTTATTTGGACTCGGATTGTGACTAATCCAAGGGGTCTACGAGATTTGTGCATGAACCATAGGATCTAACGGTCAGAGAGGGTTGCGGTTGTGATCTGAAGGATAAAAAATATTCTAAGACTCCATCAAGAATATGTTCAACTCGTATTAGGAGAACAAATCCAGTCAGAACTCCTGTGAATTGCTGAAAAAAGGATTCTCATTCTATTTAAAGGGCTGAGCTGCTGTGAAGCGTGTGTGTGGTGAAAGTAGCATGTGTGTGCATCTAGAGAGCAGGAAGAGTCCAGAGAGGGTCCAAAGAAAATTGTAGAGAATTTTGTGAGGTCTTTTTTGAAAAAATTAAAGAAAGATTTTTTCTTTGTAAAGAGAGTCTCTGTATTATTTTTTTCCTATAATTTTATACTCTTTTGTATCATGAAATAATAGACAAAATGTTTAGAAAATTTTGCCCATGGACGTAGGCCAAGTTAAGAGGTCGAACCATGTAAATCTAGTGTGCTTCCTTTTCTTTTATTTTATTGCTTAATTATCTCCATCTTTTACATTCTACGTTTGTTCAAAATCTTTTTTCTACAAAATATCTTTTCACTGTGCTTGTGTGCCATGTGGATCGAGGTGTGCTTGGTTATCCCACAATCGATTCTTTCAGTTTGGTATCAGAGCCAGAAAATTTTTTTTATAGTTGGTTTGATTTCTTGAAATAATGATGGGCAAGGTGACAACAACTAAGTATGAGATATCGAAGTTTGATTGATGAAATTTTGCACTCTAGAAGATGAAGATGCAGACAATATTAATTAAAGATGGTTGTGAAGTTGCTTTACCAGAAAAAAAATGCAAACCACATGAGATGATGGATGGGCAATATGAGGAAAAAGATAAGCTGGCAATGACGAACCTCTACTTGACGTTGGATGATTCGATATTATTCACTTTCGAGGCCAAAACTACTGCAAAAGGGGTTTGAAAAAAAATATAGAACCTCTATGAAGGAAAGTTTTTGGTAAATAAAATCTATTTGAGATGGCAATTATACAATCTAAAGATGAAAGATGGGGTACCGGTTCAAGAGCACTTGGATGTATTCAATTCTATTATGAGCAAACTTGCGGCCCTAGATGTAAGAATTGAAGATGAAAAGAAGGCTAGCATTCTATTCTGTTCTATGTCAGAATCTTGGGATAATCTTATCATAAACTTGAGTCATGTTGAAACCCTCAAGATGGAGTCAGTTGTTATATCATTGCTAACAGAGAAGATGAGATGAAAATCTAGCCAAGAAAGTTTTGCAGGAGAAGCCATGGTAGCACGGAAAAGGCCCTTCGAGAGGAAACATGGTGATCAAGAAAAGACAAGATCTAAATCCAAGGACAAAAAAAAGGTAAAATGCTGGAATTATGAAAAATCAGGGCACGTGAGGAAAGATTGCTGGGCTAGAAGAGTTGATACAAAATCTGAATTAGAAAACTTTCAAAGTAATATTGCTGAAGGTGAAGGTGGTTCGACCACTTCGGAAGATGGGAATGTATTAATGATAATAGATAGATCCGAGCTTGTACACCATTGGATCTTAGATTCGGGGGCATCTTTTCACATGACTTCTTTTAGGGAGTGGTTTCATACAGATAAATCATAGGATGATGGAATCACCTATTTGGATAATAATACAATGTGTCCTATGGTTGGAGTGGAAGATATTCTGATCAAGATATTTGACGGTATAGTTCGGACATTTTCTAAGGTACGTTATGTTCCTACACTTTGCAAGAATTTACTATCATTTGGAAAGCTTTATAAGCAAGATTTAAAATTTATCAGAGAAAAAGATCAACTGAAGGTGTGCCAAGAATGTTTGATGGTGATTAAGGGAGAGCAGATAGGTAGTCTTTATAAATTAGTGGGCAAGACTCAGGTGGGAGAAGTGACAGTAGCAAGTACAAAGATGTTATCCACGATGGTTTGGCATCGTCATTCGGAATATATGAGCGAGCGTGGGCTACAGGTATTATCAAATAAGGAGCTTCTTCTAGGATACAAGTCAACATCACTGAAATTTTGTGAAGACTGCATCTATAGTAAATAAAAAAAACTCTCTTTCTCTTTATCATAGTATTGGAGTAAAAATTTTTTTGAACTTATCTACTTAGATACTTGGAAGTCGCCTAATAAGTTATTGGATGGATGTTCTTACTTTGTTTTCTTCATCGATGACTATTCTCAGAAGGCTTGAATATATATTTTAAAGCGGAAGTCCGACGTTTTTGAGACCTTCAAGAAATTCAAGATTCTAGTGGAGAATGAAAAAGGTTTGAAAATCAAGTGTCTGCGTTCAGATAATGGAGGAGAATATTACTCTAAAGAATTTGAAGAATTTTTTGGCGAGCATGAAATTCGACGACACCTCACAATTCCTGGGACACAGCAACAAAATGGCGTGGCTAAGAGATTTAATAGAATACTCATGGAAAGGATCTGAAGTATGCTAAGTACCGCAAAACTGGACAAGAGGTTTTGGACAAAAGCTGCATGCATGACTTGCTATTTGATCAATCAAGTACCAACAAAATCATTTGAGTTGGATATTCCAGAAGAACTTTGGAGCGACAAACCTATAAATTATTCTCATTTTCGTGTTTTTGGATATAATGCATATGCATGGATATCAAAAGAGAGGAGGACAAAATTGGATAAAAACTCTCGGAGATGCATCTTTCTTGGTTATGCTACAGGAGTAAAGGGGTATCGCTTATGGGACCCTACTATCCACAAGATTTTTGTTAGTCGAGATGTTATTTTCAATGAAGAATCTTTTCAAGGCACCAAGAAAAAGCAAGATGATGATGATGTTACTCCTATTGAGTTTCTTGACATATGTAATAAGGAATAAGCATAAGTAAATGATGAGATAGTTGATGATGAACTAAGCGCACAGTCTCCACAATCACCTGAGGATACTATCTTACTGGAAGAGCTACCAACGGAGTCCGACATACCTAAGAGGATTATTAGACCTCCCACGAGGTATGACGACTATGTCACTTTTTTTATTTCTTCTGCTAACCATGTTTGTGCTTATGTTGCTTTAGCGGAGGAGGATGAGTCAACCTCATATAGAGAGGCTTGTGAGTCCATCAATGCTGGAAAATGGCATGATGCTATGGAGGAGAAGATGGAGTCACTTCGGAAGAACAAGACTTGGAAGCTTATGATTTTACCGAAGGGAAGGAGTTCGATCGGATGTCGGTGGGTCTATAAGGTGAAGAAGGAAACAAATGAAAATGTGTAGAGATTTAAAGCATGTTTGGTGGTGAAAGGATATGCTCAGAAGCCAAGAATTGACTTTGATGAGATCTTCTCACCAATGGTTCGTTTGACTACTATTCGGATCATTTTGATGATTACGGCAGTCATGAATCTGAAACTTGAATAAATGGATGTAAAGATGGCATTCTTGCATTATGACTTGGAGGAAGAGATTTATATAGTGCAACCTAGAGGTTTTATCAAAAAAGATAAGGAGTAGTTGATTTGTCAGCTGAACAAATCATTGTACGATCTCAAGCAAGCACCAAGATGTTGGTACAAGCAATTTGATTCCTTCATTATGAGTTTGAAATTTGATCGATTAGAGGCAGATCATTATGCATATTTCTATAGTTATGATGATAGGAGCTTCTGTGTCTTGCTATTGTATGTTGACGATATGATGATCGTAGAGAATAGCAAGAGTCGGATATCAAATATGAAAACTCAGCTGACTGAGGAGTTCAAGATAAAGGACTTAGGAGTCGTGAACCAAATACTCGGAATGAAGGTGCTATGGGAGAGAAAGGATGGGAAGGTCTAGCTTTCACAAAAGCGATATGTGAAGAAGATTCTGTGGTGCTTCAACATGCAGAATGCAAAGTCAGTGACTATCCCATTTTCTATTCAATTAAAACTATCGATTGAGCAATCATCCAGCATGAAAGTAGAAAAGGCTAACATAGCCCAGGTACCATATTCATCAGCAGTAGGACTTATGTTTGCCATGGTATGCATAAGATTGGATATTGCGCAAGCAGTGGAAGTTATGAGCCGGTATATAGCAAATCCAGGTAGCGACCATTGGACAGCAGTAAAGTGGATCCTCCGATATCTAAGGAGGACTACTGATTATTCACTCCATTATGGTTCTACGGGTTTAGAGTGCATTAGATATGTGGATTTTGATTTTGCAGAAGATCGAGATAAGAGGAGATCTACCATAGGTTATGTATTCTCCATGGGCGACGATGCTATTAGCTAAAAATCTAAGCTTCAATCAGTGGTGGCATTATCAACGATAAAAGTGGAGTACATTGCGGTGACACATGTATGTAAAGAAGCTATCTGGCTCAAGAGGCTTCTTGAAGAATTCAAGGTGAAGCAAGATATGATCAGGATGAGTTGTGATAGTCAAAGCACATTGCACTTGGTGAAAAATTCGGTATTTCACTCTCGGATAAAACATATCGATATTCGCTATCACTTTGTGAAAGATGTGGTGGATGATGGTCTAATCTCACTAACAAAGATTCATACTAATGCAAATTCAGTAGATGTGTTAACAAAATTTGTGATCCGAGAGAAGTTTAATTAAAGCAAAGCTTCTCTCGATCTTGGAGCTATGTAAAGAGTGGGAGGTTGGTAAGGCTTCTAGGGATGATGTTCTTCAAAGTTCGACACATGTCATCAAGTGAAAAAATTGATAGATTGAAGTTCATGTGAAGAATAAACAAAAAATATAGGGACTTAGCCCATAGCAAGGTCCAGGATGATGAATGGCCAACGAGCCCAAGAACAATCCAAACGAAGTTCAGACGGAGAAGATATGAATCCATATCAGCAGTAGCCGGGCCAGCTTTGGCACGCAGCCAAGCCGACTCGAACCACAGCCAAGCCGGCTATCTTAGTCAGATAGAAATAGGGTTTCGGGCTAGACGCAGTTGAGCCGGCTTGGCTTCTGACAGAGTCGGCTCGACGGGTGCGAACAAACATGATAGGATTTTCTTTTTAGACTCAGGTTATGACTAATCTAAGAGGTCTACGGAATTTATGCATGAATCATAGGATCTAACGGTCAGGAAGGATTGTAGTTATGATCTGAAGGTTGAAAAATATTCTAAGATTCCATTAAGGACATGTTCGACTTATATTAGGAGAATAAACCCTGTCAAGACTTCTGTGAACTGCTGAAAAGAGGATTTTCATCCTATTTAAAGGATTGAGGTGCTATGAAGCATGTGTATGATGAAAGTAGCGCATGTATGCATCCAGAGAGTAGGAAGAGTCCAGAGAAGATCCAAAAAAAATTATAGAGAGTTTTGTGAAATCTTTTTTGAGAGAATTAAAGATAGATCTTTTTTTTGTAAAGAGAGTCTCTATATTATTTTTTTTTATAATTTTATACTCTTTTATGCCATAGAATAATAAACGGAACATCAAGAAGGTCTTGCCCGTGGACGTAGGCCAAGTTAAGAGGCGAAACCACATAAATCTGGGGTGTTTCTTTTTCTTTTTATTTTATTACTCAATTATCTCCATCTTTTGCGTTCTATATTTGTTTAAAATTTTTTCTCTACAAAACGATCTTTTCGCTAGCTTGTGTGCTATTAGATCGAGTGTGCTCGGTTATCCCATGATTGGTTCTTTCACTTATGAATGGCAACCACCCGTACAACCTCACCTCTTTCGGCCTATCGTGGCTGATGTGCTTATTCCCAATAAGTTCTCTAAAGGATTTCTTAGTTCAGTTCCACTTGCCCATACTATGATGATATTAGTATAGATTGTAAGGGGCATGGGTCTAGCATCCAAGCATTGCCTCGTAGAAAGACAATCAAAGAATCAATGTGTTGGATCGTATGTTTACAAGAAACAAAACTAAGCCAACTAAATAATAGACTTCTTAGGTCAGCTTGTGGAAACTTCTTTGATGGCTTGGATATCTTGGATTGGACCTATCAACAGATCGGGTTCGGATCAGAATCTTGATATCCAGACTTGGACCTGATTTTAGTTATTAGTACTGAATCCAAATATCCGATGGGTCTGATCTTAAAATATCAAATCCGAACCTTAATGGATTTTGAATATGTGGACTCAATTTCAGAACTCAAAATTAAGACTGAGATGGAGATCGAAAGATTGAGGAGAGGAAGAAGAGGGAGGGGTCCGATCACTCGTCGACTGTCGGTGAGGGAGATCGAGAGAGGAGAGAGAGAGGGAGAGAGGGAGGGAGGGGCTCCGGCTCGCCGACGAGGGAGATTGAGAGAGGAAGAGAGGGAGGGAGGGGGTCTGGCCTCACCCGCGAGAAAGATCGAGAGAGGGAGGGAGGGGGTCCATCCTCGTCGGCAAGAAAAATCGAGCGAGAGATGGGGAGAGGAGTGGAGACTGAAGATGGGAGACCGAGAGAGGGATTTTTTATTATGTTTAGTGTGTGTCTATATATATATATATAGAGAGAGAGTGGGGTAGACTGGACTTCGCTCGATTGGATCTCAATCTATATCCGATCGAATCTCCGACTATTCGATCAACACGTATTTTCAAAAATAGGTACCTCAAAAGGCGCACCTTCAAGCTGAAAAAACAAGCGCGTGCCCACACCTGAAAAAAAATGAAGGCATCTTCAGTTTTTTTTTCAGACGGCTCCTATTTTTTTCAGCCCTAAAGGCACCTTCAGACGCCCTAAAGGTGCCTTTAGAGCTGAAAAAAACTTAAAAAAAATAGATGCCTTGAAATTTTTTTTTTTTTTTAGGTGGTCTTTTTTTTTCAAATCTTTTTTCAGCCTTGAAGGCGCCTTCAGAATGCTTGAAGGCGCCTTCAGGGCTGGAAAAAATTGGAAAAAGAGAAAACAAAAACAAAGGCCTTCAGTGCTTGAAAAAAATGTCACCTTCAATTTTTTTCAATTCTCAAGATGCATTTTTTCAGACATCTAATTTTGGAGATGCATGCTGACCAAATGGTTTGGGATTCGATCGGATATAGATTGAAATTCGATCGAACGGAGTCCAGTCTATTTATATATATATATATATTTAGATCTCGGATCAATCGGATCTGAATATTAAATATCTAGATCCTATCCATTTAGATTATGATTTATTAGATTCAAATCTAAATCTGAATAAATAAGTCTGACGCTAATATTAGATCTGAACCTATATCTATAAATCTTGGATTTGGATCCAACCCATTAACAGCGGATGCCTCTAGCTCGTCAGGTGGCCGTTTATTAACAGCTTGGAATAAAACTGTAGTTGACGGGAAGCCTTTCCATAAAGGCAGATTCTCCATTAGCATAGAATTCTCCCTCAAGAATGGTGAGTACGTAGAGATGGACCGTGACAAATGTCTATGGCCCGCATGATCGGAAGACTCGTTGCGCGTTCATTGAGGAGCTCAAAATCATTGCTTTCAGCAAATGGAGCAAATCACGTGGTGTTTTTTCAGAAGGCTTTTGATAGCAGTTGGGATCTTCTTTTTAACCTTCTTGAGAAAAAAAGGCTTCCACCAAAAATGGATTGAATGGATTTCATCTCTCTTGTGCGCAACAGCATCATCCATTATTATCAACAACTTACTTGGCAGATGGTTTGGTAACAAGAGAGGCCTTAAGCAAGGCAACCCCCTATTGCACCATGGTCTTTATTCTTATGATAGACACTCTTAATTAGATTTTGAGGAGTGCCGGAAATGAGGGGCTCCTCTCTAGTATAGGACCCTATGAAATCATCAGTCATCTTCGGTGTCTCCAATTCGTGAATGATACTCTAATTTTCTGCAATGCCAAAAGTAGCCACCTTAATGTGTTGAAGTATATCTTATTTGCATATATATGAGTTGCTTACTGGTTTTTGAAGATTAATTTTCACAAGTCGCAGCTAATAAGATTGAATATTCGCGACAAATGAACTGAAGGTTTAGCAGCAATATTGGGCTGCAAGATTGCTCATCTTCCAGTTCAATATTTGGGTATTCCCCTCTACCATTTGGTTCTTAACCAGAGAGAATGGAACTTTCTACTTGAAAAGTTGTCAAAAGAGCTCGCGGTGGGTGGAAGAAAATGATCCTCTCAACTGCAGGATGGTTGACATTAGTGAATACAACACTCCAAGCAGTTCCAATCTTTTGGATGTCCGTACTTTAAATTCTAGTAACTATATATTATCTAGAAGATCAATAGAATATGTAAAGATTTCCTACGGGGGGACGAAACCAAATGTAGCAAAGTGAAATATCCTATCAATTGGAACCAGGTTTGTCACCCCAAGAAATAAGGTGGGTTGGGAGTATCTAATCTTATTATTCTGAACCAATCTCTTCTTCTGAAATGGTGGGGCAAATATTTCTCAGAACAGTAGAAGCCATGGCGAAGATTAATTGAAATGATATACGTACTATTCTCAAAAACTTCCATTTGGCCTATTTGAAGAAGATCGCTTCACCATTCTAGAAAGATGTTCTAAAAGTATTTGCTTTGTTTTAGCAAGGCTCCTCCTCTATGGCTGGCAATGGCAAGCAAACTTCTTTCTGGTGGGGGACATTTGGGTTGACAGTTTCCTTATAGGTGCACTTTCCCAACTTATTTCTCTTAGCCAATGATCAGCATGCTAGTGTAACATCATTCATCTCTCGAAGAAAATGAGATGAAAATTTTTTTATCTCCAATGAGCCATGCCACTTGTATTGAGTTCTGAGTTTTGTCTTCTACGCTTCATAAGGTAAAACTAACCAACCATGAAGATGGTAGGACATGGATTTAGAGCTCCTCTTCCTCATTCTCAGTCGAAAATGCTATCACTTTCTTGTTCATGGAGGGGTTATCTCCCATTTTGGAATGATAATTTGGAAACTGCCTATCCCAGTGAAGGTAAAGATTCCTGGTTGGTTATATTTCGATAACTGAATTCTTATACTGCTGAGATGTTGATAAAAAATGTACGAGGGTCGCTGATCGATGCCCTCTCTGCTGCGACCACGGCGAGACAACGGACCACCTTATGCTGGGATGCATCCATGCTAGAATTTTTTGGAGCCAGCTTCTTGGTAACTTCAATGCTTCTCTACTTCTGATCCACAATCAGGACTTCCGGATGGACTGGAGAACAAAGAATCCCGACACCAAGATGACCCAATCATTGGATTGTCCAGTTACCATCTGGATTCTTTAGAGAGAAAAAAACAGTAGGGTGTTTAGATTTAAAGCACAAGCAGTCAGTTTGAGAAGTAGCCAAGCAGGCAGCTTTTCTATTTCATGGTTGGATCTGTCCCTGGGAGAGGAGACTTTATTAAAGCAAGTTTGCCTGGCTTTATAGCCGGTTTTTAGTGTACCTATGCAATTTTGGATAGCGATTCGCCCCCCACCTCAAGGGGATGGTCACGAGCATCGATGGGATGGAACCATGCAAGCTGTAAAAACCGAGGCACGAGCATGGGCTGCATAACTTCCCACGACAGAAAAATGTAAAAAGGACGAAAGATCAAGAATTTCTCCACCAAAGCACCGGCCTCTACCTGCACCACTACAATATTAAATGTACCAAATACTTCACTCCATTTCAATAAAACGGGGCAGTGTCTCACTTCCTCCATGCTGCCTCAAAAACAATGCCGTAAATTTTGTCTTCTCTGTAATCTACCAATGTATCTTTCTTCCATGTTTTACTTAACGAAGAAGGAGCAGCTTCCTGCTACCTCCTATTTCCATCAAAAAAAAAGATTCATGCCTGTTGGTTTCAAATTATAGAGAAAGAGAATTATAATTTGATTGTATCTTCAAAAGGACTTAAAAAACACATGGGAAAATGGATTTTGTGCATTGATTTGACATGAAATGATGATATCAGATTGTTATCGCATCTGATTGTATGTTGGGCATTCAATTCCAAACAAGGGCAAAAAGAATTATTCTAGATGTCAAAAGAGGTATGTAGATCAAATGGCCAAAATAACTGAAAGATCGTTTATTTGGAAACTGGTTTTGCTGGGTATGAACTTATTCTTTGTTGTGCTTATACGTGGCTGGCACATAACGAATCATATTGTTTCGACTGACAGGAAAATTAAAATCTAACTCTACTTGCCATTTTTTTCCCACCCGACCACCGGTGCCCGGTTAGTCAGGCTCTTTGGTGAAAGCGCCCGCGGGCGGAGGTTTCTCCATCCATCTTCTTCTTCTTCTTCTTATTATTTTTTTTTTTTGAAGAAAAACACAACTCTGTTGGTAAGGATGGAGCACCTGGTACATTAAAAAAATATATTTTTGGATGATTAATCCTCCCTTTTCATCAAAAAATAAAAAAAGAAATGAAAAGAAGACAAGATCTTGAGAGCCCGATTAAGTTGTAAGCTTAGAGCCCTAATATCTTCTTCTCAAACCATGCAAAAGAGATCACCGAAGGCATGGATAAAACAAGAATCCTAAGCCCAGGGCCAGATATATCAGTGTCCGTAGCAGGACACGTAGATGCTTGAGATGCAATAAAATGCGATTAATTACATGGTACCTTGTACCTTCTTTTTCAATTACAGGCTAAAGCTGTTTTGAATCTTCTACTTAAGATTTTTTTTATTTGGCACTTGATATCTTCAATTCGAAATTTTCTTGTTTCTGTTGTCACGTCATGAAATGCGTTTGACGATAAAAATAATTAGGAGCCTTGCGTTAGAAAGTTCCTGCTTGTAAAGAATACACCGTGGTTTAAGTCATAATCTGGATAACGAAGCTCTTGGATTTTTTTTTTTTAATAGCCTGTTTAGATGCCTGGGCCCAAAATTTGATTCATGGGCTTGGCCAGAGCAACTACGAAAAAAAGAAATACTTTACGCAGCACCACAGGCCTGTGGTGATTGGT
This sequence comes from Cocos nucifera, assembly GCA_006176705.1. NCBI lineage: Eukaryota > Viridiplantae > Streptophyta > Magnoliopsida > Arecales > Arecaceae > Cocos > Cocos nucifera. The sequence continues at coordinate 1,286,770 of QRFJ01000094.1, read as the reverse complement.
TCATGCACGGAATTGAAAGAAATTTTTTTTTTTTCATACACCACACTCTGATCCTGTGAATCACCGTGGGTGGTGCGCACATGGCTGAAGAATTTCTCCTACGAAAAATCGGTGAAAGCTGAGCAGGCTTTTTTTGCCTCCCACAAGATTTGGGCTGTCTCACTCTAAATGCTCCTAAATACTTGGGATTGTAAATCTAGTCCAAGCTGATTTTTTTTTTTAGTTATACTAGTCTAATCCATGAATTTGATGAGATTTTGGACCTAAACATCTAAATAGGCTCTGAGTATTATTCCTTCCATTTGCAATACCTTGTGAAGCCACAAGCCATGTGTAGGAAATCTGAAAAAAGAAAAAAAGCTGGACTCACTGGAAAATTGTCTTACAGTATATTATAGATGCTGAAAGTGCGAGGCACTATTTTTATCTGCAGTTGAGTAGCGGCATATGCTACTGACAGCATTGCTTTGGGTCAAGCGGCTCCCGTTTCTGGTTGGGCCGCAAAATGGGCCATTAGGTACGCTAATGGGCTTGGGCAACCCTCCTGAACGACCACAACCCTATGCTTGTGAACTCATATTCTTCTCCTTTCTTTCCCAGCTTCATTTGATAACTGGCAGTTTTGTTCGTTTGTATTAGCATAGTACCGTAATATATACTTCGTGAATAGGGGACACTTTCCCACTTTTGTGTCCATACGTCACACAATACCTAAATATGCTTCCAAGTAGGCTTGTTAGGATATACTTAATTTTTCCTTTTCCTTTCTCCTGAATGTATACTGATTCATTTCTTCCAAAATTTCTATTTGTTTTATTTATTTTGTAAACCCTATCTATTTCTTAATGCTTTTGAAATGCCAACTACACATACTCCAGCATGCTGCATGTGGGCTATGCAGTACCCCAGCTATTTGAATACTGAATCTATTTTTTAAAACCATCGTATTGGTTTCTTCTTGTTACTTCACATTTTCAACTGGTTTCTTGATGAATTGCCAGGCAAACGACAGTAGGAACGGGAGAAAAAACTAAAAGAAATCGGTATTTTTATGGTACTAAATATATCATGTTCTTGATTTTGCTTTTCATTTGAGTTTTGCCAAATGAAAGAATTGTGATTTCAGTTTCTTTATTTTGTTTTATAATACCTTGTAGTAGTTAAAATTATATTAGCAGACTTTTTTTTTTTTTTTTTTCTGATGTAATTGAGTTAGAGCGACCTAACTCAAGAGAGCTTATATTAGAATGGTAAGTAGTTACACTTTCGGTAATAATTACAGGAAGTAGCATAAATAAAGCAGTTTTGGAACTACCAAGACATTTACAGAAAAAGAGAAAGAAAAATCATATGAAGATCAAATTGGTCCAAAATATTGCTTCAAGAGCTGCAAGCGATAGATGTAGTTAAGGTTTGGAGATCAAGCAAAAGGATTCGTTCAATTCAGGAGTCGGTGTCCTGTGACTTAGCGATGAAAACCTTTCATTTTTGCTTTGGTAAACAAGTGAAACACGCTCGTTCTTCATCGAGCTTTAGATCCAGTGCCGCCTATGGAATTAGTAAGCCTAATCGGATGTCCTGTTTAATAAATCTTGAATCGTTGTACACACGGAATTGAGCCTATCGTTGTCGTCTTTGATGAAATACCTTGCCCACAACATGAAGAGTCTGCTAGCTCTTAAAAGTATGACTTGAGGGAGGTACACATGAAAGTCAAAGCATTGTTTATTACGTTCCTTCTAGATGCACCAAAATCCAGCAATTTTTAACGCAGAAAGGTTTATGGAAAGGGATCATACCTTGCAGTGGTTTCAACTATAGGAGGAGTGGCATGTGATCAGAGGTAGTGTGGGTCATTGCTGAGAGGAAGACCTGAACCAGTCAAGAGAAATGAAGCATCCATCAAGGATTGCCAGCATTCGGTCCTCTCTTAGGTTAGACCAAGTAAAATGCCTATTTGAGGGTTTTATTTTCATCAGCTATTGTTTGTTGATGAATGCATTGAAAAGTCTTGAAAGTTTTTGAGAGATAGCTGCACCATTTCGATCAGATTGTAATCTAGTAGCATTGAAATCTCCTAAAAGTATCCAGGGCAGTGAGTATGAAAGTCTAAGGTTGCTGAATTCAGCGAAAAGGAGATTTCGGTCATGTTCATTGTGTGGTCCATATATATTCGAGAGCGTCTAGCCAAAATCATTTTGCTTGTTTACAAGTTTAATAATCAAATAGAAACCACCAGAGTGAATGAAATTGCTCTCATAGATCTGATCATTCCAACAAGTAAGCAATCCTCTGGCTAATTCACTTGCATCCTTTGAAAACCAACCATGATATCTATTACCATAGATGGATCTTTGCAACCTTGAAGTAATGTTCCTTTGTTTAGTCTCCTGCAAGCAAAGCACATGACACATCGATTGTTTTATTATTTCTCTAATAGCACATCTCTTTTCTGGCCTGCTAGACCCCCGAACATTCCAATAGAGTATCATGAATGAGGGTGAGGCAACATAATAGAAATATATTGAAAGGAATATGGTAACCACCCTTCATAATCTCTAGACTAGTGATACTATTGCCTTAAATATAATTTGTGAAGACATGATACATACAAAATACGCCACGAGGTAGCATGTACATTGGTGATGGTATGTAAGGAGCAACAAAACAAGAGCTTGAAAGGATCAACTATCGACTACAGGCCCAAGTGGAACATGCCAGGATGGATACTTTATTGTCATTCATGACATCACCTTTGGAACCTGGTTAGTCCCCATCTCAGACCTCTCTCCAAAGTCTTCAGTTCCTGAATTGGGTTGAGGGCACCACTTGTCTCGAAAAGTATACCACACTTCTTCCCCATAGCAATAATTGGAGGAGTTTAGGAGTTGATGAAATATATGTCCACCGATGTGTGTGTCCTCTACTAGACCCATTGATTTTATCTTTTTTGATCGAAGTTTGGCGCTGCGTTTGTTGCTAGGGGTCGGAGAGGTAGTTTCCTGCAGTCGTGGCTGTGCGTTCGAATGCTTTTGGGGTGAAGAAGTTTTTGCTAGGTCCCTTGGCTTGCATGCTAGTAAAATTCTATCGAAGACTCAAACGACTGGGACTATGAGGTCAGCAGTTTGGGCAGCATGCGAATTGTCTAGGATAATAGTTTTAGGTTCTATAAATACCTGTATTTTAAAATTAGGAGAAGAGAGAGTTTTTTGAACAACCCATTGTGGTACAAATGAAAGGAGCAACGATTCAGGGTTTAAATTTGAATTTGATACTAAAAGGATTTTGTTAGATAGGTTCAGGGCAAGAATGAAAAGAAAGGATGGGGTCCTGCCAATATAAACATCCTTGTAGCTGAGCTAAGAATTTGTCAAGGACCATAGAAGAGACCCCACTTTTAGACAACATTAAGGCTATCTTATGATAGGGAGAGTAGGAAGGTGCAGAGGCCATAAACGAGGGGCATAGGCTCTGCCATAGCTCTCGACTCTTTGACCGTTGCCTGCTAGTTTACTGGATAGTCTGAGAGCTCGTCGGCTGACTGGATGGACATTTATGATTATCCGGTGAAGGGGGGACTTTCGCCCAAACCATGTCACCGCCATCACCGATTCTGGGATCTCATCAGTATCATCGCAAATTACTTTCAGGTCAAAGAAAGTGAGATCTTTCCATTTAAGGCTACCTTTGCTGATTCTTAAGAGACGGCCAAAACTAGATACAATAATTTTCACTGCATGTGGATTCCAATAAGTAAGAGGAAGGTTGATCAAGCTTGCACTCACCTTTAGTTTTCGTAGTGCGAGATGCCACCAATGAAAGGATTCCAGTGATTCACCTAGAGAGAGAAGCCGTTTCCTTTGATATGCCCCCCAGTCAGGAGACGGTGCACGACCTCCCTAAAGGGGCAAGCCACGAAGAACGTGTTTATGGTGTCTAACCGCCGAGTTGTCCAGGTGCCAAGAACATTTGCTATTTGGCGAAGGAGTTCTTGGACATTATCCTGCTTCATTGATCTGCTGTAGACTTCAATGAAGGCAGTACAATCTAAATATAACTCTGTTTCATCCATCTCTGGGTTCACGATCACGAACACTTTAGGGATTATTGAGCGTCGAAAAGATGGAGCAGTAGAAGAGTCAACTGAAGAGGCTGTGGAGGGGGTTGTGACCTTGTGGTGAAGCGACATCGAGGAGGCATATTGAGTTTGCACTGCTTACTAATGAGAGATATGGGTGAGTTGCAATAGCGTCCTCTATGACCAAATGCTTTGCATACAAAGCATTTTATAGGACTGTCCTCCCACAGATGATCCCTATCCATGCAGTGGAAATAGGACTCTATAGGGAAAGGCTTAGGGTGGCGAGCGGTGTTCGGCGATCGACAAAGCAATTTTCGGTGCTACATGCAGGATGGGGAGGGTGGTACACCATATCGAAGAGCCTCAGCATATGTTTTATGGTTCAAAGAAAGAGATTGAAAATGACCATTAAATGTAACAGAAGATACGGTGTGCATCCCTTCGATAGCTTTCGGTGAAAATGGTACAATGGACGATGTAGAGAGGACAAGCGAGAAGCTGAACCGTGAGTGTTGCCGATATTCGCCGAACTTTGAGTTTGCCAGCATGGGGGAGTCGAATTTGTCTTAGTTTTAAGTTGATTTGAAATCCCAGTCGAAGGGATAAACCGCTGAGATTGCAGCGGTGGTAGTCTCGAGATAGCAGAAAATCATGCGGAGCAGCGGTCCTGGCTAAACTGATAGGATGAAGAGGCCAAGGTGTCGGCCATAGGTGCAAGAATGCCCATAGCTAGAGACAAATGTCGTGGGATCTGATGAGGTGGTGGGCCCAAAATACCAGAGTACTGCACTGGGTATCATCCTGTTGAGTACGATCGAGAGTTTAGCGGGACGGCGGCGTTGGCTCTGGTGGCGATGGAGCTTTTCTGATGGTGGGGCCAAGAAACTTTCACTTGGCTGCTATCTTCTCTTATAGCTAAAGTATTAATGGGGCTTCGTAGCTTTTGCTTCGATACGCTTCCACCGACCGTCGCTGTCTGCACGGGGCACTTTGAGGAAGCTTTTTGGAGGTTTTCATGGCAGGCTAAGTGGAAGGGTGGGTTGTTGCTTCAATGTGGGATGGTAGACGGTGGTAGGGATATGAGGGAATGTTGTTTTAGTATGGGATCGTAGAGGGCGAGGGGGGTTAATGGTAGATGGTGGTGGTGAGATCCTCCCTCTAGCTAGTCTGGAGTTTCTCACTCTAAAACCTTGCATTTCATCAAGCCTATATTAGCATAGATTATCAATAAAAATCAGATCATGCTTGTGTCCTGACCTTCTTGACGAATAGCAAAGGGACCAAAACATGGATGACGTTTGTTCTGAACAAAATGCACCATCTAAAGAACAATTCTCCATTCTTAAAAACTGAACTTGCAAATAAAGTTCAGAGATAACACTCTAAAATAAAATCGCAGTTGGTTTATGTCATAATACATAGTAGACATGGTGCAAAGCCAATAATCCAAAGGATAGAATGACATTCTTAAGCATATAATTCGTGTTAGAGGTTGAAGGAAAATCCTGATTTTTTGGATCAGATTCATTCAGATCTGATTGGATCGAAAGACATATTTCAAAAATTTTCTCTTAGATCTAAATCATATCTGATATTTTTCAGATCTAATTTTATGATCTGATAAATAAAAAAATTAAATTAAATTAAATCTAAATTAGTTTTACCTTGATATGGATAATCCGATTATTCGTTGATGATCTTGCTGATTGTCTGAGATTTTGGATCTAGCCACACAAGTGCCTGACCTCTACCGATATCCACTCGGATTGGATCTGGAGATCTTCTTCTTCTTTATCACGTTTCTGAAAATTAGATCTGAATCTAATTTGGAGAATCTTCAAAACTTCTTTCGAAGATCTGCTGTTGTCTCTGCAGCAGTGCTGCCTTCTTCCTTTCTCGTCAGTCTTTTTTTGCCTGAATTGCACTAATCTAAAGGTCCAACTTCTTTGAACATGGAGAGGAGAGAGAGGATCAGAAAGATGGCATGGAGGAGAGAGAGGGGCAGTCTTGGGGCGTGGCTAAGAAAAGTTCTATATAAATTGGGCGCAGACAGGTCTTTATATAGACCCTGTTGCACCATGCAGTGCCACATCACCCCGGCCAATCACATTGCTTCGGTCAATCAGATCTAAATCTGATTGGTAGAATGACATTACCTGATCCAATCAGATGAGAGATCCACAGATTCATCCTAAGGTGGTGCTTAAGATTGGTCAAAGTCTATAGGTAAGGGTCACCTAGTTTGAATCCAAGAAGCAACCTAAAGTTCCATCCGTATGGGACTCTAGATGTCCCTATCCATGGGTGCACGCCATCCTAGGCATGCACCCCCTTCTTTTCAATTTCTAGGGAGGGGACAAGCCCTTATCTACTCTCCAATAAGTGCATGACACATGGGCAGATGTCCAAGGATCAAAGATCAACGTTTGACCAAAGTCAAAGGATAAGAATTAGTAGGTGACGGAAAATGACAGATGTTGTCTTAAATTTATTTCATAAATTAAGACAACCCTTTTCTGACAGGAACAAGCTCCAATCAGATCAGATAAAGGTACTTGAGTGAGCACAAACTTATTTGGCTCAGTCGAGACAACTTATTTAATGATAGAAAAAGAAGAACGTTAGGTTCAATCGAGTGCTAGCACGATTTTTCCTTGAACCTAATTGAATCTCATTCAGATCAATTGAACTGGATTAGTCTAATTGATGATCATCCAGATTCCAAACCCTTATTTGTGTGACCCAGTTAGGTTCAGTTCTGTATGGTAATGGGATATGTCATGATCTCTATCATTAGACATCATCGAAACTCCTTTCGATGGATCAGAACTCTTCTGATTCAGACAGCTAGAAATGATCGATCATCTAAATCATTCTAATTGCTCCCAAAATCCACCAGTGACACCTAGCAGTATATGGTGGCAACCCATCAAAGCTAAAAATGCGAACCTCTTGGTGCAGCTACCTTGTGTGATTAAGTTCTTCTATCTTGAGCCCCGATCAGATTAGGGTTAAGGTGAACTCGTCAAACCCTAGTTTCTGTCATATGATGTAATCATTCGATTCGAGTCCAATGTGAAAATCTAAATAGAAACTCTTTCTATTATTTCACTCTCTGCCATGGCCATGGGACTTCTGGACTTGATTCTCATGATCATCATAGGGCTGCTCCTCTACCACCGAGGTAGATAGATTCCATCTTGATGCAATCCAGTTCCTACAATGAACATGCTATAGCCAACATACACCTCAGGGTTCTGATATGGCTAGGAGACCGAGTAATGGTGTAGTCAAACTATAACACCCTCAAGGTGAACTGCCGATGCATCTCAGGTCAAAGAACCAGACACACTACTGCAGCATCGAGTCAGTCATTGACGAGAAGGTAGACTTCCTAATGACTACTCGAGGTGGTCACGCTCAGTGCCCTCGTTCTCTAACGAGTACCTGTACTCTCGCTCCGGTGTCTCCACACCGTAGACTCAAGACTCATCTACTAAAGAGAAGCGATTGTACACCAACCTTCCGGATCAATCACCATCCTCGTGATGATCCTATGGTCAGGAGCATTTTATGAGTTAATAATGATTATTCATGTCTTAAATTTTCAACTCTTGAAAATATGAATTATCATTACCATTAACTCAAAGGATGTATCACAGACACTAAATACACATATGTGATAGAAAATAACCCATTTTATTATTTATAGTCAAAATTATAATTTTGCCCCTAGAAGTGTATTACAAGTGTCAGCCAATTCTGGCTTCTAGGGCACATATATCTAACAATCTCCCACTTGTCCTAAAGCCAATTGGCTACAAGTCTAAGTCCCATCTTCTCAAGGTGGGCTTCGATCTTCTGCTGGCCCAACGGCTTTGTAAGTGGGTCCATCACATTATCTGCGGAGTCGACTCTCTTGACCTCGACGTAACCCTTCTCAAGGTAATCGCGGATGAGGTGGTATCGCCGCTCAATGTGCTTGGATTTCTGGTGAGACCTCGGCTCCTTAGCAAGGGCTATGGCGCCATTGTTGTCGCAGTATAGAGGAATGGCATCTGATGGCATTACTCCGATTTCTCCATGGCAAACTTCTTGTACCTAGAATGCTTCCTTTCGCAGCTTCTGATGCAGCGATATATTCTGCTTCCATGGTGGAATCTGCTATCACTGTTTGCTTGGAAACTCTTCCAGCTGACAGCTCCACCATTGCACACAAACAGACTTCCAGATGTCGACTTTCGATCATCTATATCGGACATGAAATCCGAGTCTGTGTATCCCTGGACTTGGAGTTCTCCATTACCAAAGACCAACATCATATCCTTAGTTCTTCTCAAGTACTTAAGGATACATTTCACAGAAGTCCAGTGTTCTTCACCTGGAATTTGACTGATATCTGCTTGTGACACTCATCACAGCATGGGCTATATAGGTCGTGTACATAGCATGGCATACATGAGGCTCCCTATTGCAGAAGCATAAGGGATCTTGCTCATGCATTCTATTTCCTCAGGTGTGCTAGGGCACATCTTCTTGGAAAGATGAATACCATGTCTGAAAGGTATTAATCCCCTCTTAGAGTTTTCCATACTAAACCTCTTTAGTACTTCCTCTATGTACATCTTCTGTGAAAGTCCTAGCATCCTATTCGGTCTATCCCTATAGACCTTAATTCCTAGAATAAAGGATGCTTCACCTAGGTCTTTCATGGAGAATTCCTTGGACAACCACATTTTGACTGATGTCAACATGGGAATATCATTCCCAATAAGGAGGATGTCATCCACGTACAATACGAGGAAGACAACAGCGCTCCCACTGACCCTTTTTGAAAGACACATGGTTCCTCTTCATTTTTGATGAAACCAAACTATTTTGATCACATCATTGAAACGAGTGTTCCAGCTCCGAGATGCTTGCTTAAGTCCATATATGGACCTTTGCAGCTTGCAAACCTTTGTGATCAGTATCACTGGATGTGAAACCTAGCGGCTGTTCCATATAGATATCTTTCCTCAAGATATCCATTTAGGAATGCCGTTTTCACGTCCATTTGCCATATTTCATAATCGAAATAGGCTGCAACAGCAAGCAATGTGCGGATGGATTTTAGCATAGCTACTGGGGAAAAGGTATCCTGATAGTCAATGCCTTCGCGTTGACTATAACCTTTTGCCACTAGTCTAGCCTTGAATGTCTCCACATTCCCATCTGCACCAATCTTTCTCTTGAAGATCCATTTACACCCAATAGGTACTATACCTTCTGGTGGATCTACCAAGGTCCAGACTTGGTTTGAGTGCATCGAGTCAATTTCTGACTTCATTGCCTCTAAGCCATTTCTCGGAGTCGATATCTGATATCGCCTCGTTGTAGGTTTTGGGATCATCACCATGAGCACCATTACCTATGAGGAACATTTCCTCTACATCCTCTGAAATAATACCTAAGTATCTCTTCAGGGGGATGGAAAACTCTTTCCGATCTACGAGGTGGAGGAGGTAGTGTTCTTATTGGCTCAACCTGATTTGGTTCCACTTGGTCCTTAGCTCGTTGCTGCTTGTGAGACTTTCTCATCAAGCTTAATCTGCTTTCCAATGCCGCTATCTTGAATAAACTATTTTTCAAGAAAGATGGCATGTCGACTCACAATCACATTGTGGTCTTCTGGAATGTAGAAATAGTATCCTAATGACTCTTTAGGATATCCTATGAATCGAGCTCTAAAGGACCTAAACTCTAACTTGTCCGCTTGTTGTCTTTTGACATGAGCCGGACAACCCCAAATTCTGAGATGACTCAGACTTGGTTTCTTACCGTGCCATATCTCATACGGTGTGGTAGGAACGGATTTTAGAGGGAACCCTATTCAGTAAATAGATTGAAGTTAACAATGAAGTGTCCCCAAAGAAAATCAGGGAGGTCTGTGAAGCTCATCATGGATCGAACCATATCCAATAGAGTCCGATTTCTCCATTCTGAAACCCCGTTGAGTTGAGGTGTTCCTGGTGGAGTCCATTGAGAGACTATGCCATTTTCCTTAAGATAGTCTAGGAATTTCCGGCTAAGGTATTCACCTCCTCGATCTGATCGAAGAACCTTAATGGGTTTTCCAGTTTGTTTTTCTACTTCATGTCTGAATTCTTTGAACTTTTCAAAAGCTTCAGACTTGTGTCTCATAAGATACACATACCCATACCTAGACAGATCATCGGTAAAGGTAATGAAGTAGACAAAATTGCCTCTAGCCGGCACATCAAATGGGCCGCACACATCAGTATGTACTAGGGCAAGGAGATCTGTGGCCCTCTCCCCATGTCCAACAAAAGGGAGTTTAGTCATTTTGCCTTGAAGACAAGATTCACAAGTTGGATATGACTCAAAAGTCAATGGACTCAATAGCCCATTTTTCTCCAATTTGTTAATCCTATCTTCTGCTATATGACCTAATCTCAGGTGCCATAGATATCTGTCGTTTGGACTATCCCTAGGTTTTGTCGTTTGGCATTCACGTTTTGCTCGATAGTTAAAATAGGTACATCAAATATGCAACTGATAAAGACCATTAATAAGGAAACCATTTGCAATTTTATTTCTTTCATAAAGAATGTTACAATGGTCCTTAAAGAAAAGGTGATCACATAAGCCTTCTTGTGCTAAGCATGAAACAGAAATCAAATTCCTGCTAGCTGCAGGCACATAATAACAGTCTTTTAAAACTAAGTCTAAACCAGATGGTAATCGAAGAGGGTATGTTCCCACGGCTACTGCAGCAACTCTTGCTCCATTACCGACGCGTAGGATCATGTCTCCATCCCTCAGCCTCCTGCTATCCTCAAGACCCTGCATAGAAGTGCACAGATGAGCACTAGAACCAGAGTCAAGCACCCAACTGGATGCAGAAGAAACCGTAAGGTTAGACTCAATAACGAGCATACCTCCAGAAGGACCTTCCTTCTTGTTCTTCAGGGTGGCCAGGTAAGTAGGGCAGTTCCGCTTCCAATGGCCGTCGCTGTTGCAATGGAAACACTTTTCCTTTGCCATCGGCCTTCTTCTTCAGCTTCTGCCTTTTTTTCTTTCCTCCTTCCACCTTTGCTTTTTCACAGACTTCTTTTTCTTTCCATAAGACTTTCTTTTGGAAGAAGTCCGTTCCATAGCAAGAACTGAGCCTTTAGAACCTTTCATAGAAAGCTCAGCGGTAACCAGCATATTCATAATTCGGCCAAGGAATTTTGAAGTTTATGCATGTGGTAATTCATGATGAATTGCCCATATGCATCAGTCAAGGATTGCAGAATAATATCGTTCTGCAGATCCAAGTCCAACTTCACACCGAGCTTCTCAAGCTCTTCCATGTCCTTGATCATTGTCAGACAGTGATCTTGGACTGACTGCCCATCACGCATCTTAGCCTTAAAAAGTCATTTCGTGACTTGATATTTGGCTGCGCGACTCTGTTCACCAAACATCTCCTGCAGGTGAGCCAACATTTGGCGAGCAGTCCCGATATCTTCATGTTGGCGCTGGAGCTCATCAGACATCGAGCCCAACATGTAGTATCTGGCCTTATTATCTTCGTCTATCCATTTTTCCAGAGACGCTCTCTGTTCAGTGGATGGACGAGCTGGTAAGGTGGGAGGGTCCTGGTCCAAATACATGTGTTAACTTCTCTGAAACCCAAAATAATTTTGTAGTTTCCTGAGCCAATCTTTATAATTGGGTCCAGTCAGTCTATGTGTGTCCAGGATACGTGCCAAGTGGGTTGGACGCAGACATTTTTTCCTGTAGAGAGTCAAAGATTCTAGTTAGATACTGTAATTTTGACTTGACCAATTTATTTAGGGATTTTATTTTTAAACAAATTAGCTCCCACTATTTTCTCGGATCCCTACACTCCCTCTGTAGAGATGCAAAAATCTCCACGATTAATGATTTCTAGTGGGTGGTGCGGTCTCACCAACTGACTCATCACCTCACCTAACAGTTATTGGTGATGGGTTAGCCAATGAGTGAACAACTCTTGTTCAATGATTCTCTAATCATGGTGCACCCAAACTTGGTCTCTAATTCATGAATCTCACCGTATCCTGAAATATTGATCCACTCCTTAGTTAAGTCAGACCCACCATTTGCATAGACTGGGATTCCTAATTGAGTCTCTCACCGTATCCAAAATATTGAGCCCAACTCATCCTCCAGCCCATAGCATCCAATGCCTAATAGACATGGTTGCATCTTTTCCGGTGCAACTGAGCCACTGTATCCAGTCGAGAACAATCAACCCCGGGAAGGGCCCGCACATCTACAATGGTGGAAGACCTCAGACTTAATCTTTTCTTAGGGAAGAATTGATTCAGGTCTCATTAAACTAGACTTGACATAGTCATAACAATTATGACTAACCTAGTGGCATGGGTTAGCTCGGATTATTGACCACCTCAGATCAGAACTGTGTCAACAGATATGGCCAGGTAAGTGAGATCGGTGGAAGGAATATGCCATTAACTCGTACAAGAATGCATTCAGAGTCGAGTAGCTTCCAATTAAAAATCAGTCGGTCGTATGTGCCAAACTTACCTTAGACACCAAATTATTGAGCCAGAACCAATTGGGTTAGCCTACAATCCAGACTCTAACCTCTGAGCCTAATTAGGTCTTGCTTGATCAATCATCACGTGACTCGATCTTGACCCAGACTTAATCCTATTAGGCTGGTCAATTTAAGCATTGTTGATCCCATCTAACCAACTCTTGATTCGGTTTGATCAACCGCTTAGACCTAATTGAGCTACCCAAGCCCGAACCCAGTATTATGAATATGTCTTAGATCTGAAAATTCTCAATTTTAGATCTAATTAATATTTCATAAATCTTAATTCTTAATTAAGTTTAGGGTTCATAAACAAAAATATGCACAATAAATCCTAGGATTTCAGGATCTAGGGATTTTGCAGAAAGTAAGTTTTTAATTTTTGATTAAGGATGAACGCTTGTCTGAGAACTCTCCTCCTCCAGCTCATTACCCTCCTCCAGTAGAAAAGTGAAAAGATAAATCCATGAACTTTTTTTTTGGTTAAATGTATTTTGTATTTGGACTCGAGTTGTTCTTTCAATTTTAAGCGACCTAAATTGATCCAACCTAAAAATCAAATAATAAAAAAATAAAAATCAAAAACCAACCCGAATAAGAAAGGACTGAACCAAAATTGAATCGAGAATTTTGATTTGGTTCGATTTGGTTTTTTAATTTTTTATAATTTTATCCATTTTTAATTATCTATTTTTAATAAATTATATTCAAATAAT